>SCLH01000647.1:91172-108751 GCA_004367855.1 Oikopleura vanhoeffeni | reverse complement strand
TAAAAAAAATTGGGACGAGGTAGATTTTTTTTAAGCAAATTAAAAAAAATTAGAAATTTTTTGCAATTTTTTTCTAAATATTTCTAGATATTCATTCTAATACTTAGATTATATTTTCTTCAATGTGTTAAGCGATTTATGTGATCGCATATCGTCTAATTGGTCAACAAAGTTTAATACAGTACTCTTATTGGTCAAAAGTGGGTTAAATGGGAGTGCGAACCGAAGGGCCTAGTGATCCCAATCTTTGATTTTCACGATTTTCAAGAATCCTTTGATTTAATTGGTCACTGTCTCAAAGTTATGACATCTGATAAAAGGTCACCTAGGCATCATTTTCGATATATTTGGCTGAACCAGGTGTTGTCTCAAAATCACTATTTTGCCAAGTTACTTATCAGATATATCGATGACGACCCCCGAGTCTAAAAACTATCTTTTTAGGAAGAAAGATATTTTTTGGACACGGGGATCGTAATCGATATCGCTCAAACTTGATCAATTTTAAAATATATTGAATATTCGTTATAAATATCTTAAATTATACTTGCTGGCCTTGTAGAACTTTGACGTCAGAACCTAAAGAATCGCGTGATGTAATTGGTAAATGAACACAAAAGTCAATGTATTGACCAATAAAAACATGTCAAGGACATATTTCTGACGTCAAAGACCTACAAGGCCAGCAAGTATCATTTTATATAAAGAATCGCCATTANGAGGAACGCAGGGACGATGGTATTCGAGATATAGCAGCCTAGAGAAGAGGAATATTTGATTCAAAATGTAGTAAATTGTATACCAACGTAGACACTTATCTACAAGTTTGTATACGTTATTTGGTAGTACTTTATTTAAAGACAAGATTTTACAAGTAATTCGTAGTCAGAAGATAAACATTTAAGGAAAATACGAATAAAACACCAATTTTTTTATGTTCGCCGGTAGTAATTTATTAAACAAAAGTTTTTGCTCACATCAAAAGTGTGATTATGTAGTTTTTAAAAAAGTGATTATGACAAACTTGATAAAAAGTGATTGAAAATTAAAAAAGTGATTATGAAAAACTTTGTGACATTCGGCTGGGGCAATCACCTGTCCAGTACTATTCTGCAAATGACAACCCCACAAAAAAAGATGGTGTATTAGCGTCAAAATGACGAAATAGATGATAATGTCGCAAATGTAACAAGGGTAGATCCTGTCGATAATCGCAAAAACAATTTGTGGTTAATCTACCGACCGTTCGTGGGCGGCGGCAATTTTTTTTAATTAGTATTTGATTGTTTTCCGACTTATTTGCTAGTTTAACGTAAAAAGCTCATGAAATTCATACTAGAAATTTACAATAATGAATGTTAATAAAAAAATTGAGGGTTAAATGAATTGGACGCGAACTCACTGACCTGAGTTAATAGTCTAGAGACGTTTAAGTTGCTTGATCTGTGCAGACAAGTGTGATTACAACCAATGCCTAAACGTAAGTTAGTAAGTAATGTTTTTCAGAAAGGTAAATGAGGTGGCAGATTTAAATGCAGGACTATTAATAATAATTGAGACATTCTTGCCGTTGAAAAACCTTGTAACATTTCGCCGAGGGAGAATCACGCCCATGTGAAAATGCTGCCAAAGAACAAAAAAGCGAATGATGGAACGCGTCAAATGACGAAAAAGATGAATAAAGGCCTAAATGTGAAAAAAATCGGCTTGTGGAATTGTGCGACTATATAAGTAATAGAAGCTCTCTGTTAAATGCGCCCACACATAACATTTAAAAACGTTTAGACAAGAAAGAATGCGCCGAGGTAAGTTTTCGAAGACGCAAATAAAACAAACTGGTATGTAGGCTTTTTTTACGAATATTCTTTTAATTTCAAATTTTAATGATCTGCAATGTTTTTAGAATTATATGATGAAATATAAAAGGGCTCATCTATTGTCATATTTTTGCTTTGTTTATATCAAGAATTTGACGAGGAAATGTGGAGAACAAAAAAGTTTTGAAAAATTCAAGTTTATGAGGATTTACAACAGTTTGGATAAGTGTAAAAATCGGCTAGTGGAAATTGGTGCGAACTAGAACTGAATAGATAGCTGTCGGTGTATGCGTCACTTATAGTCTAAAAAAATTATAAAAAAAATGGACGAAGGAGCCTTTTTTAAGCAAATTAATAAAAAAAATTAGAAATTTTTGAATATTTTTTTCAAATATTTCTAGATATTCAATTCTATACTTAGATTATAATTTCTTCATGTGTTAACAGGTACTCGATTTAGTGTGATCCGCAATATCGTCTAATATTGGTCACAAAGTGTAATGACAGTGCTCTTATGGTAATAAGGTGGGTCGATCCAACAGTGAAAAATAATTTCAACTAATTACGTATTTGTATTTTAAAATAAACCTTCGGGTTTACCAGTTCGCTGGACCGGCCAATCGAGCTCAGAATTCTGTCGAAATCGGGCCAATGAGAGAAATTTGGTAGAATTAGATGCTTTAGGACGAACTTGAAAAAACTTCGAATATGAACGTGTCGGCGAACTAAAATTAGTGATTTTTATAGAACATGAGAGCCAGTAGTAAAAGATCAAGTGGGCTTAACCAAATTTATATCATGAAAGATTTATCTACCAGGACAATCGGTTTTTCTATAAAGAATTTGGCAAGTTTATCGATGTTGCGTAGGAGGAAGAGAATTTTTTAAGTGTAGATGCTATTTCCGTTACGGAAATTATTGATTTTATTGGAATTCGGCGCTATAATCCTTATATATTTTTGGTTAGAATGCGTAACGCACACGTTAAAACACACGTTAAACTGAGGAGTAGTGGCTACGCAATTCTAACTCAAAAGTGTATAAAGGGATATGAAGAAGAAATGGATCCGCATTCGCCTGAAATAACCGTTGTCACTCAATAATAAAAAATCAAAGAACTCCAAGAAGGTCGAGAATAACCTGTAACAGCCTACTCCGAATTGCGTTTTTGGTATGAAAGGGTTAAGAAATAACAAATATGTGATCTTATGTTTGTATGTTTTCCAAATTAATATCCAAGAGACTATAAATCGTAAATAAATTTTGATTGAATCCGCGTAAATCGATACGATCTCTTATCAACTTGACCATGACAAAATAAGATTCTGTTCTGAAAACTCGACCCGATTAAATTAAAGGGAGCCGCTTTGATACGATTTTATTCTGTATTTTTTTTAATGGTCTAAAAAATACAAAATTCGTCCAACCCCCTCAGGCACCAAAGCCGCTTTTCTGTCTCATCTTTGAACCCTTATAATCGGAAAAGTATGAGTGCTTGCGATTACATTATTCTTAAGTTATTGAGATTAGGGATAGACTTAATATTATTCAATTTAAATTTTGACTTTATCGACCCTGTAAAATATTGACCTTTACTTCGTGACCTGCATCCTGCGCAATTAATTTGTTAGAACATAAAAGACGTCAGAACAAAAATTAAAAATTGAGGAGATCAAGAATTAAATTTCCTCAAAAGTGACTAGCGCAGAAATAACCGGCAATGAACAGGAGTTTTTTGAAAATTAAACCTGACTTACGCAATTTATCAAAATCACTTGTGAATAAACAAAAATTAATTCAGAGACTACAGGTCATAAATTGAAGTCAGAGCAGATTAAGAAAATGTTTTCCTAAAAACTGAGTACTACAGAAATACCAGCAATTCATTGATTGATTAATTTATCTCTTAGAAAAAAACTTAAAATTACAGTTTTTAATTTGATTATCAAACTAGGCATGTCTCACTTGTTGGGAAATCAGTGTGTTATTTGTTTCTTTAGTGTTAATCCAACTTCACAATTTTTGTTACTCAAAAATATATCTATAAATTATAAAACAAAGAAAATGGGAGATAAATTATTTTTTATATCAATTTTCATAGCTGCGTCAAATGGTTTTACCCGTGAAAATGCTAACAGTCTTTGATAGAAAACCACGCGCTAATAGAAACAGATTTATGGATTGGAAGATTGTGAGGACAGTGTTCGAGATTGAATCTAAAGCGGGGATGCGACTCTAATTTGACATTTTGTCGGTGAATATACTGTAAACTAGAGCTCATGAGAAAAACCGAAATATGCTCTTGTAAATCTATCCTTAATCTTGCGGAAAAAGTACATCACAAATAATTTTTGACCATTACACATAGACCAGGATCGTACAAGATGACCTTTTCTAAACTGCAAAATCTAGTTCTCCCAGGACGGATATATCAAATGGTGCTGAAATTTTCACAGATAACGTACCGGTAGTATGTCAATCTTTGAAGGAGAGTTTATTGGATCCGGTGACTGAACAATTCTAGAACGCCAAATAACCGACGGTTTTTTACAATTTCAGACTTCAAAATCTTTCTGCTCCGATGATATATTTGAAAAATGGCTCTAATTTGTATTAAGTATTCCTCAGAACATATGTCAGAGATAAAGAAGAGTTTTTTTTGCAATTTCCAGCTATAACTCGAAATATGATTTTTTTGACCATTTTCGAAAAAATTTCCGAAAAAAAAGTGCTTCGATTTTTTCGAAAATATGCTCAAAATAAAAGCAGTGAAATACTGATGAGAAAATTGGTAATTGTCAAGACAATATTCTGAAGTTTGAATGGTCAAATTTGAGAAAACGTTATTTTTTAACTTCATTTTTTCAAAAATAGTTAGAAAAATTCGAAAATTTCAAAAAAAAATATTTGATGATAGGGCTCGTAGTTGATCAGAGTCGCGGACCTCGTTGGCCACCTGACTTTAAAAAATCATATTTTTATCCAAGTTAACATTATCAAAAATATACACTATTAATTCAATAGCTTCAACAATTATTTGATAGAACAAAAATTTAATTATATTTTTTCAGTTTTTTACGATAAGTTTTTCTTTGAGACAATATCGTAAATAGAAAATATTTGACTAAAACCTTCAATTGAAGAAAAAAGGTGAGGAAATCAGTTTGTCATATAAATATAAAAATAACCGCCCGATAATTTGCCACCGTAACAGATATTTCGCGATATTTTTGACTTCTAATAACAACGTCATCAGTACTTTTATCAAGTTTGTGCGACAAAAAAATAGCAAGAAATTTAGTGAAGAGAACCGTCGCGAAGCATCATTTGTGTCCGATTTTACTAGATGTTCAAAAGTAAACAGTATCAATTTTTATTATATTGTTTGAGGGACACATGAGTTGTTATTTTGCACAAGAATGACTTATAATCATATATATTTTTGCAAGAAATTACCTTTTTCGAGAGAAAATTGAAAAAAATTTGATGTGTGTAAATCAAAAAGAAAGAAAAAATTTTGATTTTATGAATATTTTATCTTCATTTTTTGACACATACAATAAATCCTAAAATCCCGGGGGCAAAGTTCATAAAATTCATTTTATTTTATTTTTTCAAGTTCAAATCCCCTTTGAATTTTTTGGGGCCCCGATTCCGGGTCGACAACATGGCTTTATCTTAAAAACTTCAAAAAATAGAGAAAAGATAAATAAGCCAAAAGATAGAGAATTTTAAAAACACCAATCATTTAAAAAAAAATGTTTTCGGAAAAAATTAACTTATCAAAAATAGAGATCGCAAGTCACTTTGGCCAGATATGGCAAGCGCTGAGTATGTGGGTGAAGGGAGTGGGTGTCGTAGATTTTGACAGTTTACGAAGCTATTTTTGAGATTGTATCAGATTACTGTCATATTCAAAATTACCGCGAAGGTTGGTTCTGTTAGTTACAAATGTTTTTGAAATATCACTTTTGCTAGTTTGGCGGGAAATGACCTCGGAAGAGGCTCAAATTTGCGACACCCACTCGCTTTAAGGATTCAAACCAATAAGTTCAAATCATCTGATGATTTTTTTGTTTAATTTTTATCAAAGTCAAATTTCTGATTACATTCACTTTAATTGTATGCTGAAGATATTGTCAACGGGTAGATAATTTTTTGCGTGAAAATTTTTCTGTTTTATTTCAAATCAGCACTTAAGACTTATTCCGGTCATTTCGATTTTTTTCAAAATGTTTTGAAAAATTTTAGTGCTTTTTATTATTATTGATTTCCGTCACGAGTTTTTCGGTAGATTTCGATTTTTGTTTAAATTCACCAAAAATCCGACAAAATCCGATATTCACAGTCGTTTAGTTTTTCCTTCCCGAACTTAAGAAACTATCTATCCTTATCAACCAATCTAATGAATGACATTTTTCGTCGACCGACCAAAATTATCAATTTTCTATTTGAGAATTAAATTAAAAAATTGTAACCTTAATTTTGTTATAAAAATCACAGTTTCGAAATCTGCTTGGATGGATGGTAATGCCGAACGCGAATGCATTGAAGAAGATTGCATTATATCAGAATTAAGCGAAGTTTTTGATGACAAAATAAAATCTAATCACCTTTGGATTCCATATCAAGATTGTCTTTCAAATATTCAAAACTCTGGAAACAGATCAGAACTCAGACTTTGCTTTAATCGAGGTTTCTATGATATATTATTTTATGATACCTGTTTCTCGTATTGAATGATTCGAAAAACTTCAAAATGTCTTGAATTTTCAAATTTATTGAAAAAAAATCTGTGATAGACTTTTAGGAATTCCGGTCTTTAGAAAAATGCTCAGAAATAAACCGATGAATTATAAAAATAGCAAATTCCTGGTAAAATTAATTTTACAGTAAAACTAAAGTGTTGTTAAAGAGTTCTGACACAGATGATTTTCAGTCTCATATGTTCAACGATAATTTGAAATAATTTCAGCTCAAGAAAATCTCAATATCGGTCATTGTGATGAAGGTAGTTGGAGCAAATGGAAAAATCAAAATGAAATAGGAAAAAGTTGAATATGATACATAGGTCCAATATAGACGATATTCACACATTTGGCGATATGTGGGCAAAATAAACTTTTTTTGTTAAAAATACAAACGCATGAGCATTAAAGATCACGTCATAATTAGATTTTTTCCACAATTTCAAAGGAGTTTCACATTGGTTGATTTCAAAGATAAGGAACACTTTTGAGGAAACTTTCGAATTTTGAAAAAAAGACTTGTAACGTTTGTTGAGCATCAAAAATGAGTCAGGGAGCGGAAATTTGAGGTCGGTCACATGTCTCGAACTTTTTAATTCTCTCATGAACGGCAAAAACTGCACATCTATCGGCTTTCAACTCGAGCCCAGTCTTTTGAAATAAAAATCAAAAGAACATACTTAGGATCTAAAAAAATCCTTGATAAATCAAGAAGTTTACTTTGATGCTTGCGCGCCCCATGTGAATTTCAATCACATAACACGAGTTCGTAATTAATAATGGCAAATAAGCTTCACATTTTTCATAATTTGACGCTTTATTTCTGGCTTGGAGGCCTTTATGCAAACAGCTGATTGAGATCACTATTTTGACGCTCAAAATACACAGTGTTCGCTCAAGTCCTCTAGCGAAAATCGAGTACCTCAGAGTAAAACTTATTACTCCGAATTTGTTTTTACGACATATTTCAGAGTCTTATTTTGGACAGTTGATGTAAAAACCTCTCTTAAACAGAAAGTAATGCTATATGTTAGCTTTTGTCATACTTGAAATAGTAGAAAAATGTTATTTATAAATTGGCTTCAAAGCTCACAAACCTACCAAGTTTTATTTATATGCGCGAATTATACTTACAAGTCATTCAAATTTTCTCTATGTTTTACGCCATAAAGTTACTCACAGGTGAAACGATCAACACCTTATCTTCACTGTTTTTCTGAGCGCAATTTTTATTCGCTTATTCATTTTAAGAGTGTGAGCCAGTAGCCAAATAACGCTTGTTTGGTTTCGGGGCGCCAAATGAACGAGCTCTGAAGAGTTATCAATCTCTATTTGATTAAAATAACTACCCCCCTCACACCCAAACACATCGAAATTCCCCTCACACCCTAAACGCCATTGGGACGCACTTTTGACGGTTATCGCGAATAATAAAATGCGATAGATATTATCATTTTTACTTACCCGAGACAAGATAGATTATATCGGAGGCCAATAATTTTTTCAAAATTTCTTCTTTTGCTCGATAAATGCAAGAGAAATAGAATTTAGTTTCAGGTACTCATCGGAAAACCATACAATTTTTCAAAATCACATATGAATTACAAAAGATTAAGTAGAACACTGGCTATTCAATATGATCTCGATGAATAGCTCATTTGAATCGTCTGAAAAACAAGTTTTCGTATCCCTCCGAGCCAAAATGCACGCACTTAAATCAGAAAAATTGAATATAATAGTTTTTAATTGAACTTTGAAGGCTCATCACGGCGAATTGGAGAATAATTAAAATTTTTTCAAAATTTATTATCTTTGATCGATTACTACGCTATAAAAATAACTATTTTTTTCGAACAACGATTTTACCATAGTGATCCGCAAATGTATATAAATAACTCAAACCTTGGCTTTCTGAATCTGTTTTCTGATTAAAATATCTCTTTCCATTAGTCTAGAACATGATAACTCCTTTTTCCTGTGCTGAAAAATACATTTCGAAAATTGTAAGCAACCTATTTTTGAGGATAAATATAAATTTATTAGATCAAGCTTGTTCAGCCACTGAAAAAGACAAACTGAGTATTGAGGTCAGATGTACGCTTGATTACTCGGCATATATCACGGCGCTGTGCCCTTTGTCGCTTGCATCGCATTCTAACTAAAAATCAAATATTATTTCAAAAATAATTATTCGCGCAATTATCTGTTTTTCAATTTTTGGAGTTTATAGAGAAATCACTTGAGAAAAAATAAAACTCTCAATAAAGACCGGAGAATAAAATTATCATTTTTTAACGATAATCAGGCGAAAATCCTAAGAAAAAGTAGGAAAAAATATCTTTTGAACTACTAGTCGTATCAAAATTTTAAAACCATTACTAGAAAAAGAATTGCGAACTTTATGACACATTTGAATTAAAAGTCTGTGAAGTTATTATTTCTGTCTCGTTTCGAGGATTTAAAAAATCTTGCGTCCCCGAATGGCGTTTGGGTGAAAGGGGGTTAAACAAAATAATTTGATTATTAACGAATATCCTGATTACGAAAAAATAAGAGAAACGAAAATGACAATTAGAAGTTAACTTGATGAAATTTCGTCTTGTCATTCAAAAATCTTACTTCAAAACTACTAAAAATTTAATTTTCAAAAACTGAATTTAGGAACTGATATATACGACACTTGATCTCCTCAAAGATCTCTAAAAAAAATCGCTCCATTCAAATTAAAAAAAATGCTTTATAAACTTGCTCTTCTTACAACGGTAGCTCGACTACTACATTTAAAGACTCAAATTTACTTTTCAAAACCGGAATTTAACGACAATTCGGAATAAAAACTTAATTTTATTTTTCTCTGTTTTTTACAGTTATAAAAAAAAATTTGAAAAATTATTTATTTTTAGACCTTCATGCGAAGGTGGTTCCACAATCGAACAATAAAAACCAATTTTTATATGTTCATATTATTTATAATATAATTGTTAATGCGAACCCATTCAAAAAACTATATTTATTTTTTAAACCGGCTGAAAAATTTTAAAAATCACTTTGAATAATTTTTATTTTTGAAAAAATTTAAGAATGTTAACTTTATTTTAACGGCTTTTCGCGCAAAACACATAAATTAGCGTTATTTCTTGCGTCAGCTGTACAAGCGCTTTTACGCGCTTAATCAGAAAAACCGTTTATTGAGTCATTTGTGCAACCGCTTTTCGCGCCGAATCCAGCGTTAAACCGTTTTTATCGCGTCATTTCTGCATAAAAAATGCGCGGTTACGCTTCGTTGCACAATATCCGGAGCTAACCACTCTGAACAGCTTATCATTGTGCTTTAACTGTTGATCTAAAAATCTCCTGTCCCTTTTATTTTAAGCCAATCTTTTTGTTCACTCTTTACAAATCAACGAACAAAATTTTGTTGAAAAAAAATTATAACTTTTTCTTAATTTTCTCGCAAGATTACAACGGGAACAATGTCTGGTTATTTCCGGTAAAAAATAAGACTTTTTTAGTTTTAAAACGAATTTTGCCCCTGGAGAGTGTTGTGCCGTGTGAATAAACCTATTTCACACGACACATTCGCCTTCCCAGATCTAGCCAGGCGTCATCGGCTCTTGCCTGTTGTCACCGGCTGTGACAAGGTGTCACGGGTGCACTCTCCGGATAATATATAAAATGATCCGGAGCTCGGCCCATTAGAACGTTTTTGGACGACGCTGAGCTCTGGACGATTCACCCCTGCCCGAGATAATAGAGATAATTTTGAGGTAAATACATATCAGAGGTACCGTAGACGAGGTTAGCACGAGAGTGAAATGGGGAACATAAAGACAATGAATTCAAAGAAACCATTCTCTTTATAGTGTGTGCCCGCTCTTTAATCTTTGCACTGGTTTCTGAAGTGAGATTATTTGTATTTGATCTCAAACTAAACCTGTTATGGAAAGGGCATAAAGGTCCTTCGGACCCGGCTCGACACCGAAGCTCTCTGGCAGCTTTCCTGAGCATGAGTTAGCTCAGGAACAGCTCCAGGTGCTGACTCTCGGCTGGCCTGCCACCACCATATATAAAGGGTGGCTAGGTGCTCATTGAGGATAGTTCCTCTAGAGAGCCCATCCGAGCCAGCAACGCCAGCTTCCAACCGTACGATACTCGCCCGACTCCCACCTCCCTCTACTTATAAAGGTAAACCCCAATCGAGAGTATTATATAGTGTTTAGACAGAGCAACATATCTCTACGGGACCATGGACAGTGTAAGGCCATTAATTGGCATTACATAAAATGGGCACTACATAAAGTGGTGAAAGCGGTGAATAGAAAGTCACCGGAGAATTAAAGTGTAAAAATTAATTTTCATGATTTAAAAAAATAACTAGGCAAAATCTTTCGGCTGCAAAAAATAAAAATATACAATAATGATGCGATAAATCAAACCTTTGACGATTCTAGGCAAGAGAATGCTTATCAAAAAAATTAAATTAACAAAATGAAGCAAATCAATGTGACACGGAACAAGATTACTATCGATAATTTCAACGATGGGGACGGAGAAAACGATAGACAATCAGCAAGTGATTGGTTAAACAATAGAATTTTCCTAATAAGTCTGGAAGACCTAGGAGGGACGATGCCCGACAAAGAAAAAATCAGTACAATGATGAAATCATTATAAGAATTCCTCCGAAAAGCCATGTTTATCCAACTAAGGCAGTTGAAAGATTCAAAACTGACGCTTCAAGAATTTTAGAAATTATTTATTGCGCAAACTTCGAAAAGCACAAATGAGCAAAAAAGCCGGTTAAATAGGATAACCAGAGAGAACTCAAACAGCTTATTTGACATGCAAAAACGTATAAAGAATATTGTGGAAGCCCAACTACAGAACGCTGGGATTGAAAAACATTCAAACAACACCAAAGAGGTGGTGGCTGCAATAGTTGACAATCAAGTACGAAAAAAAAATGCACAAAACCAGTGAATTGTTTCAAACAAGCAAAAAACAAATCACGACCTGATACAGCTAGCTAAGGAACTTGATGAGTTGAAAGCAGATTAAAAGCGATTAACACCTTTATCGTCACGTGTTTTTCTGAGCGCAATTTTTATTCGCTTATTTAATTTTAAGAGTGTGAACCAGTGAGCCAATTTGCGCGTTGCTCTCTTTCGGGCGGCCATTGAGCGAGCTCTAAAGAGTAATCAACCTCAATTTAATAAAAATAAGACTTAAAAAAATTATTTGATTATTATCGAATATCCTGATAACGAAAGAATAAGAGAAACGAAAATAACAATTAGAAGTTGACTTGATGAAATCTCGTCTTGTCATTCAAAAATCTCACTTCAAAAATAATTAAAATTCCATTTTCAAAAACTGAATTTAGGAACAATGTATGGTTATTTCCGGTAAAAAATAAGACTTTTTTGGTTTGAACCGAATTTTGCCTCTGGGGAGTGTGTGCCCGCTCTTAAATCTCTGCACTCCGAAGTGGGATTATATGTATTTGATCTCAACTTAATCTGTTATTATCAAAATTATGAGCTGATAGATCGTTAAATGTTTTGGGGATTTTTAACAGCTTTAAAATAAATAAATCACAAAAAGTTTGTCATGGGCAACCTTGACCAAAAAACTTTCGGCCATGATTATATTAATCTAAGCCATCATTATTTGTCCTCAAAAAGGTACATTTGTCGATTTTTCATTTTTCGCTTTCTACCGCTATGAAGATCAAATTTTAACAAAATATTAAAAATGCAACAAAATTTTATATCAAAATTAAAAGTATGTTTTTAGATTTATTATTTATGATACCAGAGGCCAGAATAAGGCCTGACAGATTTGAAACGTAAAATCAGTAGATAAGTACCACATGTTCATTTAAAACTCATAAAACTGACAAATAGTGTAATATGACTCCAAGTTTTGGTCATATGCAACCTTGACTAAAAAACTGTCTGCTGTGAAATTATAAGGACGCTGCCATTATGTATGTCCCAATAAAAACAGTTTCAATGATTTTTGATGTTTTCCTCTATACCGCTACTGAGACCAAATTTCAACAAAACATTAAGAAAGAGGATAATCATTGTTTCTGAAATTATAAATGTTTTCTTTGATTTTTAATTCATAATACCAGTGCGGGGTTGAAAGCCCGACAGATTTTGCAGCTGAAATAAGTAATTACGAATGTCCTTAATCCTTGGAAGCTCCGAACCGATTAATCGGCTTTGAAAATTTTAAACTCTCTCAAAATAAGAGAAAAAAAGCTGTAAACAAATATTGAGCCAAACCCAACATAGAGTTTACGCCAAGGAATTCAAAAAATGAACTTAGACATTTTTTCGATGATTGGTTCAAATTTTTATCATCCTTACTTTTTTTCTCAATTTCGCCGAAAACAATTTACATCGCTGATCCTTTAATCCTGTTGAACTTTCAAAATTTTCTGAGGATATCAGTTTTTAGGAAAGTGGTTCTGGAATCTTTTACTGAAAATATAATCACTTTACTGTTATCTGAACTCTTTTTATTTTTTTGTGAGTGATATCTCGCAAAACTGAAAATAATAGAAAATTCTAGACTCTAACAAAAAGATTTTTTAAAAAGAAATGATATCTCATTTCATTCTACAAAACTTTTTGAGGTTGACATTATAACATCAGGAATATTTACGTAGGGTTTGGCAACGAAATATACAGTAGGTGACCAATAGGCTGTCAAGTTTCAGATTTATGCGAAACAAAGTTAAAAATACGGAATTTTTAGTACCAGTATCGTGTTCCTTAAATAATTTAGAGTCGAAAATTGGCTTATGACGTTTGAAAATTTTAACTCCATGGAGTCTAAAATGAACAAAATGGACAAGAAATTATAAAACGGTCATATAGTGTAATATTTGTAGGGGTTTTTTGAGATATAATAATTTATTATAGGTTCATTTTTAAAAATGTATTTATTTGACGTTTCGGTTATTCCATAATCATAAAGTGAAGGAGTTTTGAATAAAATATAGAAAAAATAATTTTTGTTTCGAGCAGATTGTGTTAATAAGCGAAGAAATAAATACATTTTGTTTCAGTATGAGACTACAACTTTTGGTCATTAAAAACCTTGTTTGACAAACTGTCTGCTGTGAAATTATAAGAACTCTGCCATTATTTTTGTCCTAATTAAAATAATTTCGTTGATTTTTGATGTTTTGCTCTGACCATTTGTAATAAAAAATTTCAAAAATCAAGAATGAGTATCGATTTTTATAAGCTATCTTGTAGAGAATTTTTATTTGGTCATTTTAAAACCCAGAATTTTTTTCGTTTATGAAATTTTGGGGTGCGAAAACTTTTTAGCGACCCCGTATGGAAAACTAGAGCGCTGATTTTGTTAACAAATAAAAATTAAGCGTTATTTAAGAAACCCTTTTTTATAATGATTAGGGTCGGCGTTTAAATAAGCGGTCAAAGTTCAAGTTCATCGGAGACTTAAAAGTACTTTCAAAAGAACCAGAAGGATCGACTTTCTGATGAATGTATTAGCAACTATGGGTCATTTACGTACTGAATCACTAAAGCGTGGAAACTGGCTTCAGCCCCCCCTCAAATCTTAAAAATGGAACCAGTTTTTGCGCTCTAGCGACCTTTCAGTACGTGATTGACCCATAGTTGTCGATACGTTCATCAGAAAGTTGAATCTTCCGGTTCTTTGAGGGTATTTTTAAGTCTCTACGATGAACTCGAAATTGACCTTGAACTTGACCGCTTAGTTAAGGTCGACCACATGGTCGCTTACCCTAATCCTTAAAACAGTTCACTCAAGAACGCTTATTTTTAACGTACTTGAAAATTAGCGCTCTAGCTCTCCAAACGGGGTCGCTAGAAATTTTTATTCACTCTTTGTGAAATCTCGGAAATTTGACCGAAAAATTGAATAAACGAAAAAAATCCTACGTCTTAAAAAGACCAGAAATTTTTTTTTAAAGATAAATTAAAAACATCGATACCCATTTTTGAGTTTTGAAATTTTTTCAAACATCATCAAGGACGATATGCATTGTTTTTAAGATTCCAAATATGTTTTTTATTTTCAATTTAGGGGCGAGTTGAAAGCCCGATACATTTTGCAGTTTTGCCGTTCATGAGAGAATAAAAAACGTTCTAGTTCTAGACACGTGACCAACTTAATTGTTGACTCCCCGACACATTTTTGATGCTTTAACCCTTGTGAGCATATAAAAAAAAAGTTCCGCCAAGGCACCAGAGCCACAATTGTGGCTCTTCTTTGAATGTTGTTTACAGAAAGCTTAAGGGGGTATGCGACTCTGATTTGACATTTTCTAGGTGAAATATACTGAAAACTTACAGTTCATGAGAAAAACCGAAAATGCTTATTTGTAGATCTATCCTTGATCTTGCGAAAAAATATATCACAAATTATTTTTGACTATCACACCAATAGGTACCGTATCGTAACAAGGTGACCTTTTCCAAACTGCGAAAACTATCTCCTCCCAGACGGTATATCAAATCGAGCTCAAATTTTCACAGATCACGTAACGGGAGTATGCCAATCTTTTCTTCGAGTTTTTTTTGATCCGGCGACTGAACAATTCTAGAACGCCAAATAACCGACGATTTTTCGCAATTTCAGACTTCAAAATCTATCTCCTCCGAGGATATATTTGCAAAATGGCTCAAATTTTTATCAAGTATTCCTTAGAACAATTGTAAAAGTCTCTCGAGCGCTTTTTTTGCAATTTCGAGCNTAAATTCAAAATGTTGCCTCTTCCAAGCCTTCATTTTTGGGCAGAAATGTCGATGACGCCGCCCTTAAATATCAATGTGACAGAAATGTTGATGAAGCCGCCCTAAATTGGAAATGTTGCCTCTTCTAAGCCTTCATATTCTGGGGGGAAAATAAATCGTGGCAGAAATGTCGACCAAGCCGCCTTTATCGATATAACTGCAAATCTGGTAAAAATTTTTCGATTCATAATAAAAATTTTTTAATAATTCATTTTCAAGTTGACAAACCTTTTTGAGACTTCAGAAATTCTCAAGTGCAAAATCTAAAATCCAAACTGTTGATTCTCGGCTCCGGAAATAAGAGTATATACTCCGGATTCTCGACTCTAGGTTTCAGAATATAAATTCCAGAGTTTCGGATTTTTTAAAAACAACTATTTCTAAAGCAATAAGGTATAACTGTACGGCTCCTTCTCGCAAGACAGATCCTGAATATTTTGACAATCTCAACGTTTCTAATTTATCAAATATCAAGTGACGAAAATCTGAGTTCAAAGAATTCATTTTCAGTCGGATCAGCAATTACTTAATTTCACTAAATTCCAAAAAATAATATCAAGAGAACTTTCTTCTGCCAATAAATAATTGTGTTTAAAAAAACAGTGGCGCAGGTGAGGGTCGAAAACAAAATTTAACATATTTAGAGTTGCCGAAACCCTCAAAATAATGGACAGTTTGTTTGGAATACGAAACGTATGACATGCGGGTTTGAAAAAGTGTCTGTATAAATGTACACCAATTCAATTAATTAATTTTGTTAAAATGAGGCCTGTATGTTCAGCAATTATTTATAAAGAAAATTTTGCGAACACGATGTTCTACAAAAATTTTTTAGTGGCTTTTTTTAAAAATGCAGTAGTTATTCAATCAAAAATGACATTTCATGACGATATCCTGATGCTGTTAAATATAATCGTGAGTAATCTTTCTGTTTGAGCATTTGAAAATTGCTTAAAATGCATTTTGGATAGGTTTCATGTGAATTTTAACATTTATAAAGCGTGACTCACGCTGCATGAGTCTTTTCGAATCCTCCGCTTTTGTACCCAGACGGCTAAACAGCCAAAATCTAAGGCAAAGTATAGCCAATTTTTGCTGTCTACTCGCCTGGGTAAAAAAGAGAAGATTTCGAAATGTTACAATTTTTTAGCGATCTCGATCATAAGCAAATAAAACAAGCAAATTAGTTCTGCCCAGAGCAGACGAAGTTACTGACGCCTTTATTGCTAAACATTGTTTGAAATATCCTTTCACCAACCAAAATTCATCTCAGAAACGTTTTAACTATCGCTAAAGACTAAAGCGCGTGTTCGAATCTCAGAAATGATGTCAAAGTGATTGTTTTAGTGATTGCTTGAGTGATTACACACAGGTCAAATTTAGCGGTCCCAATATAAAGCACCCTTGCCTATAATCATACTCAAGACAATCACTAAGACAAAATTAATAGGATTAGAACATGCGCTCAAAAGATACTGAACGGTTTTAAGATGGACTTGGGTTGGTTAAAAATTTTTTCTAATGGTAATCCGCGAAAAATATCAATATCTATTCTAAAAAATTTGTCAAAATAGTCAGCAGTTGCTTTAGGGTAGGTAAAGGGATTGCTTTTGCGTTAGTTTCGAATCCCTTTTTACGTGAGTTTAAGTAAAAGATAGGGAGAAAATGAGGATGAGGAAAGAAAATCCGGCCGGGGATGATCTGTTTTACAATCCTGACTTGCTTTAGCCGTGTCCAGATTTTGATTTTCTGTCTTTTCAAGGAAGATAATTTGAATTTTTTTGGTTTTCAGTATGGTCAACCTTAGGTGCTAAAATATTTTTTCAATGTTTTTAACTGTTCGGAACATTTTGTCGAGCCACTTTTTTATACTTTAATAAGTAAGATGAGGTTTTTAACATATTTTTTTTTAATTTCTGTTAAATTTGAGTCAGAGTAAAATTATATGTGTAAAAAATTCAAAAACTAAAGTCATCACAATTTTTCTTCGAATTGTGGTTCAATGCAAAAAAATTGACTTTCACATGCATACAAATAGTTTTTTTAGTTTTTCTGACACAATTAACAGAGCTTTCAAATAAATCTACCGTATTAGTCTGAACCTGTCCAAGGATGAAGCTATGGTTTTTCAAATGTTGTATATATCAATTTTGCCTTCTGAGTACATGGGTTAACATAGTGCATAGCCTATCTTTAAGGAGAGGATAAAGCAT
>SCLH01000647.1:69492-82808 GCA_004367855.1 Oikopleura vanhoeffeni | reverse complement strand
TTTTTGACTAAAAATTGGTTAAAATAATTTTTTTGTTCGTTTGACCATATTGTTTCGACCACCTCTGCCTGATGGCGCATTGAGTGGTAGTGCTTCAAACTCCGCAGTTTCAATATACGATTTGATCTTTTCCATTTTGGCAAAATGTTTGTAGAATCGAAGCACATTTGGGTTACATTCGATAACCTCTGGGAAAATGATCGACACATGGTCCAGGTGTTCCCATGCCAAGAAATCTACGTAACTAAATACAAAATTACTGAAATTGCCACGATCATTTTTGAGCAAATGTTGGTCAAATATTGATATTTTTTGAATTTTTTCATCAATAAGTTATACAGAAAGACGTATATGATATATACGGTATATCCCTTTATTGCCCTCTGGCCTTTATTTGGGCCCTCAAAAAGCGGGGAGGGGGGGGCGGGGAGAAAACGACGCGACGTTTGAAAACGACTTATCCGATTTAGTTTGCAGATAGCTCAAACTGAGCGCAATTACCTGATAAAGATAAACATTAAAAATTGGTTTGAATGAGACCAATTTTTATTATTGTTTTTTGAGATTACTGTAGTTTTTTAATTATTAATTTTTTAATATTAGTTTTTGTTAAAAGATAGAAACAATGGTCTGATTTGGACCAATTTTTATATTGTATTATTCACCAGACATTTGTGCTCAGTTTGAGCTATCTAAGAACCTAATCGGCTTAGTTGTTTTTGAAAGCCGCGTTGTTTTCTCCCCCCCTCCCGCTTTTTGAGGGCTAAAATAAAAGCCAGAGGGCAATAAAAAGATACACAGATTAATTATATGAAGAACCGGGATTCGAACTTGAGTCCACCGTGTGGTAAAGTGCATAACAGCCGTGGTCTAATATATATCCGTATCATATCTAGAGGTCTGGAGTTGGAATCCCAGTGCTACATATAATTAGTCTGTATATACGCCTTTCTGTATAACTTAGTTATAACAACTTTGAAAAATGTTATAAAACCGAAACGTTAGTAATAAATAAATATCAATAACAAATTGATTTATTTATTAACAATTATAATTAACTTATAATTTAAAGAAAAAGATTACTTAAAGTTCTCCAAAGTTGATAGAGGCTATTAAAAAGTTATATTCGTCAAATGTGTATAATGGGGTTCAGGGTGTCGCTGATGACTCATCAGTGATGAGGCTGTTTCTCGACACAACTTCACGGTAAACTGGCGAAAGTGGTATCACACAAATTTTCTCAATAGAAGAACTAGTCTTCAAGATCATACCAGCACTGATTGTGTTCTTATGCAATCTAACCTACGCTCACACAGGAACCTTAAATAAGCCTCCTCGGAATACACTAAAAAGCTATCTTTCCCAGTTTTTTTTTTATTTTTACATGTCAGAATCCAGAGAAGCAATACAAACAATCCATCAAAGCCCGTATATGGAAATGAGGTTTTTAACGGACGATTTTTGTTTCTTTCAATTTTTGTTAAAAATTTAGTTTCGTTTTTTCGTGATTTTTTGTCAAAAGCAAAATTTTTGGAAACGGGCTCTTATTGATTGTTTGTACTGCTGCTCTGAAGCCTGACAAAAAATTGATGGAAATTCTAAGAGATTATCTCTCAGAGATAGCTCTTGAATGTTTTTTCGGGAAGCTTATTGAAAGTTCCTGTTTGGGCGTAGGTTGGATTGTATCAGTTAACAATTAGTGCCAAACTGATATTGAAGACTTTTTCAAGTTGAGCAAGTTTGTGCAGTTTTGTGATCGCGTTTTATGATTTATAACAGCTGATAAATCTAAGAAATAGTAGATTTCATCATAATGGTAACATTCACCACTTTATCCAGATACGCTAGAAAACGCATGAAAAAACTACAAAAAACAGCCTAATCAGCGACACCCACACCCAGGAGTTTAAACTATTGAAAACAGAAGAAGCATGTTTTTGTCGAATTTGTTTCAAGTGATTTTTAAAGGAAAACTAATATTTCGTGATTGGGGTTGACTTCCTAAAAAACACTTTCACAAAGTTTTAGCTTGTTTTCAGCACTTTTGGTTGAAGCGGTTTAAGGGCATTATTATAAACTACAGCCGGCTGAGGGTGTTACGTAGATTCATATCCACTATGACTCATAGTCTATGAGATATGCGTAGGCGGATGAGAGCGACTTTACTAAGCTTGGCTGTATGGAAAATAATTATCAGAACATATTTTTTATATGAAAAGTTTTGAAATTTATAACTGCGTATAATATCTTCAGTTGAACGTCGTTAACTTTTAGTTTCCCCAGGTAACGATAAACAAATTCTGACGATACATTTCACAACCTACGCTTTTAAACGCGTCGTGTCCCAACTTAGCTGTATAAAATTTAGTTTGAGAAAACAAATAATGACCTGAGCTCAGATCCTAAGGTGTTTCGGTTTTCGATAAAAGCTCCAAGTGAGTTGATCATTGGCTGGAAAACTGCCTTGAATTCCTCATCAGTTTCACTTCCACCGTAGCAAAACGCAAACCATTTGCTTCGCATATCAACAATTTGTTGCTAAATTAAACTGTTCATGAACTTATTATAAACTAGATTCATACAAAAAATAGATTATTCAGTTTTTTCTCAGATTAGGTATAGACTATACCGTATAGTCTATACCGTATAGATCCCCTATTTACGCTTTTGTGAATATCCCGGGCCGACTACTTAAAAACACACCACGTTTCCTAATCAGGGCCGTGATATTCATAAAAGTGTGAACAGGAGATATTAGGCGCAATTGCATATAGAATTTATAACTTCAAGATATATAGTCTATAGAGAAGCATATTAAGAAAAAAATTTGAGATCTTTTTTTTTTCAGAAAAATTATGTCTTATATATGAGATCACGTGATGTTTCTTACGATATAATCATTATATTATAAAAAGTGGGTTTTTTTCGAGAAGTCTTTGTCTATTTTATTTGTTATGAAGGTGAATCTTTATAATTTGCATATATATTTCGACATAAGTTTTGTCATCATCAGTGCTATAATACAGTTCTAAAATTTTGTGCAGAATTTTGGAAACAATGACAAATCTGTTCTAGAAAGAAATTTGATACATGACATGCCGAGCATGAGTTGCCTAGTCTAATTTCGTGCGTAGGCGGGGTATTGTTTCAACTAGGGCAAAATCAAAAGGGCCAATGAGTGGTGCCCTCAAGGCAAAAACCTCTGATTTGTATTGTACAGTAGACATTACATTTATTTTCAAGTTTTTCAGAAAGTGGGCACCTAAATACATTTAGATTTTTTGCCAACAAATTTCGGCGATATTGGCAAATATGCGAACAGAAATAATTTTTTTTGTTCAAAAATGAAAACACGAAGGCGTTCGAAATAACGTCATATGTCGAAAATTTTTTGAATTTTATAAGGAATTTCACGATAGATTCGTATGAACTAAATCATCAAAATGCGAAGAATTTAAAACACCACCAAAGGCAATCAAATAAAAGTTAAAAAGACTTGATTTGGGAAAGTCAATCCTGACAATGAATTCATTCATATCAATCTCAAAATAAATTGGCGATATCGGCAAATTCGGAGATATTCGCACAGGAAGTATTTAAGCTAAAAATCGTGAATTTGCGTAGGTTTTTTCGGCAATATCGCCCCTCCCTGTATACAATTCTACATTCTCTCTCTGTATAACATGGAAAAATAACAAAACATTTCAGCTATCCCACTGAAACTCTGGATAATTCATTCAATGACCTCATTAACTGTTACACACAAAAGTGTTCAGATCCGGCGTTTTTCGACCAACTAAGTTATTGTAAAATTTTAACTGCTAAATATTTCTTTTGAGATTCACCAATGGTGAATCACCATGATTATTAAAAATTGTCTGAAACATTTAATACTTTCAAGCTTTTATTTTTCAACGCGTGCGATTTGAAATTAAGTACTAAAAAATTTTAAAAATTAAACTTTGAAAAAAGTGAAATTTTGCAAATTTGTGACTTTTTGAATTTGACTTTATAAAATTTTTCCAATTTGTTTGGAACTAAATCCATATATTAATTTAGAATCCAACAAAATAAATTTGAGAAATGAGAAATTCTGAAGGCACTTCTTTGAGCGTATATCACAGGAAAAATGGAATAGATATCAATTGACTTATTTGTCACTGATAGAGATCAAGGATATAATTAAGTTAATAACACATAACATTTGAAAATTTCGAAGTTTGTGAACTTGATAACTGCCAGAGAAAAGAGAGGTTCACTCACCTTGTATTTCTTAAAAAACCATACATTTTTTACAATGACATATAAGTTACAATTTTACAAGTAAAATTCTAGCTATTAATAACTGGTCTCATATTTAAAATATAATATCTCGATCGCTTACAAAACAATTATTCATATGGCCGCGCGTCAAAATACATGGAGTAAAATGTGAAAAATATTGCTAATCAGCTGAAAACTCAAAATCATTACCACCTTATGTTCTAAACTTGATCGATTTGTCTTTGTCGGCTTTATTTGAGTTAAATTGCCGTTTAATTCTTTCGAAAAATAATTTTTTAAAAATTTTTCTTCATTATTTTGAGTTTCATAAAAATCACTTGTGAATAAATTATTCTTCGTATAGAGACTGCAGAAAAAATCAACTTATATCAGAAGAATCCTCAAATACATTTCTAAAAACTGGTTTCCTCAGAATTTTTATATTATATCTCGTTTTCACACAATTATTTTTTTAAAAAATTTTTGACGACAATCCTCAAAAAAAGTAGGAAAAAATAACTTTCGAACGGCTAATGGTATAAAATTTTCAACAATATTT
The DNA here is from genome assembly GCA_004367855.1 of Oikopleura vanhoeffeni. NCBI lineage: Eukaryota > Metazoa > Chordata > Appendicularia > Copelata > Oikopleuridae > Oikopleura > Oikopleura vanhoeffeni. The sequence continues at coordinate 77,986 of SCLH01000647.1, read as the reverse complement.
TTGGAAATAAAATTACAAACTCTATGACGTATTTAAATTGTTGGTTTGTGACGATGTTATTTCTGCGCCGTTCTGGCTCCCGAAAAGTTGTTTGCCTACAGATAGTCAAAGCGTGTGAGGGGGTTAACTGCCAATTTTCTAAACTGGTTTTCTGTGCAGATCTAAATACTGTGCTCAAAATGCGCAATCCGTGGCAAACCCACACAAACCCGGCCATCACAGTTGAAGTTTGTATTCTCACTATAAGATCTCAACACAAAGTTAACCCTTGGAGGCTCCAAACTGAAAACTTTGCTGGAGGCTCCAAAGCCGATTTTTCAGCTCGATTTTAATAAAGACATATCTGATCAGTCTCTAGTTTAATTATTTGAAAAAAAGTAGGAAATTTTTATATAAACGAAAAAATTTGAACATATTAACATTTGTTTGTTGAAATTCAGGTCGAAAACCACCTTTTAGATTCAATAGTGTACTCATCGGACTTAAATTCCAGGAATTTTGTTTCACAATATTTTCAAAATTTATCTAAGGTTCAATATTTTTTTTAAGTTCGTCAAATATTGTCTTATCGAAAAGTTCATTTTTAATATCATCAATTTATAGTAAAAAATTAAAAATATAAGGTATAAAAAACTATGATTTTTCTTCAAAAATGAAATTTTATCATATTTAAATCATATTTCACCATATTTTTGGATGACAATCGGTCAAAAACACAATTTGAAACCTGAATATTTCTAGGTTTTGTTTAATAATCTTATTAACTTAATCAACAGTACTTCTGCGCAGTTTCAGAGAATTTTTAAATCAGATCGATTTATTTTTAAAAATCTGAGATCACGATAATTCACTCGTAGAAAAAATAAATTGATATTTCCGTAAATCAGAAACTTGGCTGGTTTTTATAAATAACTACAGGTAAAAGAGTTTCCAAAAAACTAATTTTCTCAAATTTTACGTACAGTCAGTCAGTTTCGAGCAATTGGCGTTTTAGATAGAAATTAAAGAAAAATCTTCAAAAAAATAAGATAACATAACTTTTGAACGGTTGGTGATAGAGCATTTTCATTCAAATTTTTGAACTTTCCTGGGCAAACTCTATCTTGTATTTTCATCAAAAGGTAGTACAGTATTTTTATCGATTGAGGCGGTACCCGACGCGTTTTACTTTTTTTTAAACGCCAGTCCTGTTCGAACGGACAGCCTGCCGATACTGATATAATTGAATATCGTTGATTTTTGTCTGAATTTTTCAAAAATGTATTTAAAAGTTTTTTTTATGATCGTACCGGTCGTGAAACTAGTTAAAAAACCCGGTTTTTGACTTAATTCGTATCATTTAATTAAGTCAAGAGATGTCAAACATTTTTATAATGCCAATTATTAATGATTTTTTAGGAAGTAAAGTGGAATTAGACATTTAAGTTTCGGTCTATTTGCTCATAATCGACAAAAATTACATGTTAAATTGACTGTTTTGGGTGTATTGAGTACTTATTAAATTTCATTTGGAGCACTGATGTCAAATTTATTTTATAAAAAAAGCATTTTTTACAAATTGTGTGCCCCAGGTTAAAGTGGAATTCCTTTAACAATATCTTTTTTGGTTTGCTTATGCGAGACGTTCAAGGTTTCGGTTGTGTCTAATTCGGCAGATTTCCCAATTTTGGATCAATTTAAAAAAATAAATTCAAAATGTTTATTTACTTGTTTACCTCCTTAAGGTTGATAAATTTTTGAGTCGATTAATCAGAGCCTCCAAGGGTTGATAACTTAATTTATAAGTAAAACTGTTTGAATAAAATCAAATTTATATAATTTACCTCGCACATGCACAATGTAGCCACTTCTTCCGGTTTTACCATGAGATTATGTTTAGAGGCAAGATGCTTGAGAATAGCCAAAGATTGGGTCAATTTCAGGTCGCCATCAGCCATCCACGGTAGATTTGGAAAATGAAATCCTCGCGCAGGTAAAGTCTTAGTTTTGTCCAAAATCCACTTTTCACTTTCATAGGGTGGAAAATTTATTTTTACAAGGGCAAAAATATAAACTGACCAACAACGCTTTTGTGTTATTCGGTATCACTTATACACATAACTTTTCTATTTTATCCGAATTTACCTACAAAATAATGAAATTTAAGTATAGGGGTGAGGCTCACCCGGTGAGCTCTTACAAACGCAAAATTGATATTCCGACATTAAAAAACAAATTCATTTTGAGGTGTTTCATGCAGCATTGTGTCATTATTAAATCCTCGGAAATACATTTTGAATAAGACCCCAAAATAAGGTCAAAATATGTTTTTTGATATTGCTGAAGCCAAATCCAAAATTTTCCAAAAACCTTTCTAGGGGGGTCTGCCCCGGTTCTGTTCGGTTAATTTGAGCTATGAATCATTGCCATTCCTCGACAACTCAGGGAGAAGATACATTATAAAAAATCTTTATTTGTCTAAGCTCCTTTCTGATTGGACGAGCCATCCGTCACATTCAAAATTTATTTATGATGCAAGATTTTTGTTCAAATATATGAAAGGTATGTCATATTTGGTCGAACAATTTTTACTACTCCAGCAATTGTTCATCGAAAACCTCGATTTTCCTGAATTATTGACGAACACCCTAAACTGGTACATTTTTTTATGACGGGTGTTGTACCAGTTAGGGAGCTGATTATAACATTTTTGATTATATATTATATTGATTGTTCTGGAAAAAATATGAAAAATATGAAGTCAAAAACGGTATTTTCACCCTAATCTGTTATCAATATCGTATTCAACCCATTCCACAGCCTCTCCAGTATGCTCAGCAATTAATCGAATGAAACCAACAAGTCCCCTAAGATTCCAGTAACCGATTTCAATAGGCATTTTGAAACTAAGTTTTATCTGAAGTAATTCACATTTAACCCAAAAAAAAAGATTATTCGACAGCCTGCGACCTTTCCCGCGAGAAGTAAATAATACAAAGCGACGAGTTTAAATTTTCAATAATATTCATTTTGACAACTTCAAAGCAGTCGAACGAACAAAATTTTAATAAATGAAATAAAATATTATCATTTTGTTGATACTTTTGGTATTCGATAGGGCAACGTTTCGATATTTCATTATTATAATAAAATGAAGTTCATAATTGATTCATCACGAAGTAAAAATGTAGATATTCGCTAGCGAGCACTCGGCCTTATCGCGAATCACCACAAAATCCCTTTCCGCGAAATATTCTAAAATTTTTTTTTATCACAGTATAGCCCGAAAACAATCACGTGGCCGTATAATCGCGGAATTAGGTTAACGAAAACAGTACTGTTTTTTATTCAAAATAAAAAACTCAAATAACGAATTGAAAAAATTGAGCGGTAACCTGACAAACTTCAAAACATTTTTTCTATAACAGCAAAATCCAAAAAGTATCACGTGCGAACTATAAATGAGTTTCAGATATATCACAGGGCTTATTATTCAATTAAAATACTAACCGAAAATGATTATTGCAATTTTATTTATTAGCTTTTAATTTATTTTGTACTAACGTCTCAGCAGTTTGGGCGAATTATATCGATAACGGGGGCTCCTGGTTGTTTTTTACTAGATTTTTAGCCAAATTTTCAATATAATTCGGCTTTTGAAAACAACTCATTCGATTACATTCATAGATAGCTCAAACTGAGCACAAATATCTTGTGACTGATAAAATAAAAAAATTAGTCCATAGGACCAATTCATTCTAAATTTTTAACTAAGATTACTAAAATTGTTTAAGTTTTAGTTAATCTGAAAAAAATTGGAAACAATGGTCAGATTCTGACCATTTTTTTATTTTATTATCCACAAGATATTTTTGCTCAGTTTGAGCTATCTAAGAAATTCATTATGTAATCGGATGAGTTGTTTTCAAAAGCCGAATTATATAAAAATTTATGCTAAAAATCTAGTGAAAAACAACCAAGAGCCCCCGTAATCGATATTTCAAAAAATGAAAAAAACATATGTGACACATGTAACATATGATATGTTGATAATGAAGCTTGGATTATACGCTCGATTCAAAAAAGTGGTCGCTAGCAATCATTAAGTTATTACGGGTCCAAAGATTGTCGGCCATGCTACGAGTTAAAAATTATTATCTAAATCCTCTTTCTCTTGATGTTTTACATCGGGATAAATACGAAGACCGACTCTCTTTAAAATTTGTATACGTTTATAACAAATTAAAACTATATCGAAAATCCTGCCTAGTCGTCGATTTATGTGAAAATAATAAATAATAGATAGTGATTTCACATAAATCGACGACTAGGCAGGATCTTCGATATTTATCGAATGAAAATCTTGAAGATTAGTTTGAAAAAGTAATAAATTTTTGTGTAATAAGAATACTGTCGGCATGATTTGATTGGATGATATTAAGGGTATTTCACTGTATCCGCTACTTTACCTCTACTATACCTCTACTTTACCTCTACTTTACTTTTTTACAGCTATTTAACTACTACTTTACTTTATTGTATACTTCTGAGTAAAAAGTCGTTAAAATAATGACGGTTATTTTAACGAATATCATAACTTTAACAGACCTCTTCAATTTAACACGTGTCCTCACATGCTTATTTGCTCCTACCCTATCACTCACCTTTATCCTGGCTCCTACAGAAAAAAATTTATTCGAAACTTTATTTTGTTTCAATAATAACAAATTTTATAAAAATCGTAAACAAAATCTGGATTTTCAGGGTCGATTCTGTATGAATGGGCAACCAAATTAAGTGAAAAATCAAAAACAGTGTTTGTAGATTTTTTTAATCTATATTATTTCATAAACTTAACGTTTTACAAAATTATTTTTTATAACAATATAATTTGTGTTAATTATTAAACATTTGTTATTTATACTCATTTTATGTGCAATTTTTCATATTCGATGAGGTTTTTTCAAATTCCAAATTAATTTTCTATAAGGACATATTTAGAACTTTTTCGGCATATGAAGTTTTCAAGCATATTTTTCCCAATATTGTCTTTTTAGACGAAAATCACAGTAAATTATTATTTACAGCCTAGATTTTTTACAAATCCAGCAACCCAATTCCATGTCTAATTGTTCATAATGTTTTTTAGTTGCCTTTCCCAGAATTTCCGGAAATTCAAATAATTTGTGAGTACAAATGAGGTTATAACGTGTTTTTANTGGGATCCTGATAATATTTTTCAAAAGTGTCTTTATAAAAGAAAACACACAGTTAATTATTCTGTATTATTAACACATGTATACACATTTTTGTCCATATTTGCGTTTACCACCCCTCAAAAATCACGTTGAAATATTTGTGTTTAAAACTGTTTCAAATCATACCATAAAATCAACAAGAAAACCAAGACATTTTTACCAAATCCAATTAATTTTCAAACTAAAAACAATCGGATCGGATCGAAGGCTTTGGATCGGGTCGGCTCGTAAAAAAATTGGATCGGATCTGGATCGGATCGATCCACTTTTAAAAAAATGGCATGGGATTGGGATCGGATCGGTTGCCTTTTAAAAAGATAGGATTGGATCGGATCGGTAGCCTTTTGAAAGTATTGGATCGGATCGGGATCGGATCGGAAACCGATCCGATCCACCGATCCGATTCCGATCCGATACAATTGTGCGACCCCTGGTCTTGAGCTTCAAAATTACTCAAAAACTCGTATGAAGGGGAAAACCAATATCGCCGAACGTTTTTTGACGAAAAATTATGGTGATATTGAAAATTTTGCCCATACTGGCACATTCGGCGAAATGGGAACAAGAATAATATTTGAAAATAACGCATGGGCATTCGAAATAACTTCATACTCTAGTCTTACCAGTCATACTAGTCATACTTCATACTAGTATGTCAAACATTTTTTTATATTTTATATCAAGTTTTACATAAAGTACGAATAAATTGAATCACAAAAATGGAAAAAATTTAAAACTATAACAGACACACTCAAATCTGACTCAAAAACAGTTAATTTGAGAAATAAAATCTTGAGAATGACGTCAGTTATGACGTCCACAAAGAAATTTGTAATATTAATCCTAAATAAATTTGACTATTCCGGCAGATTCGGCGATATTGGCACATTCGACGATATTGGAACAGGAAGTATTTTACCTTTAAATCTTGAAATTCCGAAGATTTCTCGGCAATTCCGGAAAATTCGGCGATATTGGCACATTCGGCGGTATTGGGACTGGAGTTATTTAACCTTAAAATTGTGAAATTGCGAAAGTTTTGCGGCGATTTCTGCAAATTCGACGATATTGAGCCGGCGATTGTCCCCTCTGTAGCTTAAGGGCCTCGGTGCATTTTGACAGATTTGCACTTGTTCAATGTTTTTTGTCTTAATGGGAAACTTTTTGCCACTTAAAAATTTTCGGATAAAAACTTTTTAGAACACAAATTCTTCACTTTTCAGCTTTGTGTAATCTGAATTTCTACAGATTAATAATTTTTAGTTTATAAATCGTCATTTGAAAAACACTCGAAAAACGCGCGTTTTGCTCCATGGTATCTAAATGACAGTAAAATTTATTATTTTTTATTTGTTACTTAAAAGCCCTTAAATACGCTTTAGACCACCGACTCGGATTTATTAAAAAAAATTTCACGATTTCAACGTCAAAATCGAAAATTTAAATTTCTGAAAAAAGACCGAAAAAAACGAAATATTCCCACATCGAAAGAAATCTTTTTCTGCATGAGTTAAACAAAATAAATTGAAAACAGTGACTGGGTCGACTTATCAATTTGGCAAGTTTGAGTGTGATAAAATTTTTTTTTAATTCCGGATAATAAGGGCCTTGGAGTATTTCTGCCGATCAGTAGTTTCGTTTAAAAAAGTAGATTCAGAGTGTTAACAAGAGCAAAAACAAAACAAAGACATATTCAATATAGTGATCGTAGCCATTCCAAATATTCAGCTAAGGATTCCAAAAAAATAGTTTGAAAAATTGAACAAGAAATAGGAAAATTTCAATATTTTCCAAATGTTTGACCGAAATCCCCAAAAAGAATATATTTTTCAATAGCACATAAAAATATGTGGTCACCTCAGCGAATAGTTGAAGTGGCGATCTTGAAGAGTTTTCTTTGTTGATTTAAACAAATATTAAACAAAAATTTTGAACGAAAAATAAGGCAATTTATTATTATTTTTGAAAATTATATCGAGAATTTATAATAATTTTTCGAATTCGAAAAGTTAAATTCAATCTCAAAATTATCTTAAAAAGCCATATTGCAAAAATTCGCTGTTCCCAAACGATGCCTGGATTAGAAATCATCACTTCGATGGTATATTAGGAATAATACATCAATCCAGTGAAAAGTTTTTCATCAAGAGCCCATATCGGTATCTGTCAAAATGCAACGAGGCGTTAACTCCCGTAGTGTCTTTTGCACCATCCGTGGTGCAATGGCGTTTAATCGCAATTTAGGACCCTTAATCATGTAAAAATGAAAATTTACAAAAGGATGGATCAACTATTTGGATTATTAACGTTTGTGCGTTTTTTTTACGAAAATTTTTACTGTATTACAGTACATATTTTTTGTTAAAAAATTTAAATCATCATAAAAAGCCTTTGAACGGGATCAGAAAAAAATTCTAAGAGTTTTTTCCTATCACACCATAGCCCCAAAATGATCACGTGACCGTTAATTCACTAAATAAGGTTAGTGAAAGTAGTACTGTTTTTTCAAAAATTACTTAAATCAATTTTTGAAAGAAGTGAAGTGGCTCTTTAGAAGTTTCTAAGACTTTTTTCTCATCACATCAAAGTCCAAAAACGATCACGTGACCTTCAAATTAGGAAATAAGGTTTTGGTTCAAGTGAATAAATAATGATCAAATCACGCCGGTAAAATTTTTGGGCCAAAAAACACCTAATAAAAAAGTTTTGAACATAATAATATTATTCAAAAACGTCACGTGATCTTAATTTTCGAGGAAAAAAGAATTAATTAATGAAATATCCCAAACCTTATTTTGAATTATTTAGTCACGTGATTTTATTCAGACATTGGTGTAACGAGAAAAAGTTCTTAAAAACGTTTGAAGTTGCCCTTGAATTTTTCTGACGTAATTTGAGTACTTTTTTTTAATTACTGTACAATGATTGTTTTTTCAAAAGTACTCAAATCACGTGGAAGACCCCTTTAAATAATCGTCACGAATTTCTAAGACTTTATTGCATTTTAAATGGGCCTCCGGTTTTAATAGAGCAGTTCTAGAAGTCCAAACTTCCGAAATAAGGATAACATACGAATGCGTAGGCGACAGAAAGAAGAGAGTAATAAATCGTTCACAAAAATTTAAGAGTCATTTTACTAGAGAATTTTGTCTAAAACATTTAATTTTTTTGCAGATGACGTACCCAAATTGGTGACGGTTTAATATTTCAAATTTAAAAATGTCAAATTTACCCTAAATTCGTGTTATTTATGCTCT
>SCLH01000647.1:56945-69276 GCA_004367855.1 Oikopleura vanhoeffeni | reverse complement strand
AGATTGTCGGCCACTACGGGAGTTAAAAAAGACGAGAAAAACGAGAAAAGTATATTATATCGATTACGGTACGTGCTGGGCTTTTTTATAATTTTATAAATTTTATAATTTTCTATAATTCGGCTTTTGAAACCGACTCATCCGATTGAGTTTTTAGATAGCTCAAACTGAGCACAAATATCAAGACAATAAAAAATAGAAAAAAATTGCCGAATCAGACCATTGTTTCCGATTTTTTGAACAAAAACTGATTATTAGACAATTTCAGTAATCTCAGAAAAAACAATTTTCGATTCGGAGCATTGTTTTTTTTTTAGATCGAATTGCATTTAATTTTATGATTTTTTGTAACATTAAAGAAGCGGGCCTTAGCAGCTTTTTTACTTAACATGTAAGTTGTTATTTAATAATTAAGTGAAAACTATCTTTATATAACTTTAATATCAGTAAGCCATTATAGCTCTGTATTCAAGACTGATATTCTGAGAGTACACCGGGCTTGCCGACAGAGCTTGCCAAAACCGAGCTTCGGTATCGGCAAGCTTGGTGGTCGGCAAGTTCGATGATCGGCAAGTTAGGTTTAGGCAAACTCGGTGATAAGCAAACTCGGTATAGGCAAGTTCGGTGATAGGCAAGCTCGGTTTCGGCGAGTTCGATGGTAGGCAAGCTCGGTTTAGGAAAGTTTGGTGGTCGGCAAGGTCGGTTTCGGCAAGCTCCTTTTGCAGAGCTTGCCGACAAAAATTCGGCAAGCCCGGTGTACTCATATTCTGATACATTCGGTTATACATTATTGTTTGAATATATCCACCAATGTGTAAAGGAGTCTATCTCAAAGTTTTTGTTTGCAACATAAATACGAGGATATACCGAGGTATACAGAGAAAAAAAGTATTATTTACCAGATATTTAAGCTCAGTTGAGCTATCTAAGAACTTCATCGGATGAGTCGGTTTAAACGCGGAATTATAGAAAAACTTTAATTAAAAAAGTGGGTCAAAAGGCAAGTACCGTTATAGATATATTAATGAATTAACGTTTCAAATAAGTGATATATTTGAAAAGCATTCTAAAACTCATAACAAACTGCAAACAAATTAAATTATTGAAATAGCACGATATTGATTTCCATATAATTAAATATATCTTACGACGACTGAGGTTCATACCGTGTTTTCTCAATAATTGAACTATTTTAACTACTTGAAAAATAAATTTTCTATAATCAAAAATAAATTAGAATTTGTAAGTCAAAATCTTAAAGGCAACTTCCCGCAATTCCTCATCACTAAGATGTCTTCGTTTTGTGGTCGTAAATACGATTTGTTTGTCCAAATGTTAATTTTTTACAGAAACCCAACGTCTGGAAACTAAACTTGTACTGTTTAAAAATGTAATCAAAAACACTGGTTTACTTGCGAAAGCAGCCAGAGTTTTTGTGGAGTATACAGAATGTGTTTTAGCATTTGGGGTTTTCCCGGGGGAGATTGAAACGCCCCTTAAATAAATTAACCAATTCGCGCTCTGATTGGTTAGGCGTGAATCTCCTCGGGGAACACCCCAAAAGCTAAAACACATGCGGTATAGAAATTGAAAGGTTATATTTTGCATTCAACATTTCAAATTATAGAATTTTAATTTTTAGTTTAAAAAACATAGTGAGAAAATCAAGGTACAGTATACCACGTGATACTAGCCCACAGTTGTCTTCACAAGTTATATTTTTTGTCGTATCGACGCACAAGTATCTGACCTACTTTACAGTTTTGTCCGATGAGATTCAAACAATAAGATGTATATCACATATAAATTTATACATCACTTGTGTGACATCAACCAAAATTTGGATTTAAAATAACGATTTTTTATACAAAAATGATTATTTTCCTCAATGAAAGCAGATCATTACAAATTATTTTCATAATAAATAATCGATTTTATTAAAAAACTATTCATTTTGAAAAAACGCTCGAAGAAATTTTAATCTTTTAAAAAATTCAAACTAAGTTTTTATGAAATATGCCTTAGTATGAAAGTCATACTATGAATCCGTCTATAAATTTTTTTCAAATTACGAGTTATATTTTTCAATCATGACGGTGGATGTTTTTTAACTAGTTGAGCTTTTTGGACTGCTTTTCAATAAAAGTTAAATTCACTTTAATTAAAGTCTTTGTAATTTACTTCCAAAAAATATCCGTTGCAAGATTAAACTTTATTTTTATTTTACGTGTTATGCATAAACGTTTCCTCAAACTGACTTATCTAACACATGTTTCTCACGTTTGGTTCCAAAATAATTAGATCAGAAGTAAAATATACTCGAAAAATCTTTATAAATCAATTTCCCCTAATATAAAAACCGAATATTCAAAAATAAAATACCGTATTTTTTTGTATATCGTCGTAAAATTTATTTGAAAAAATGTGGTACAGGTCACTGGTTTTATCAGGTCTCAGGGGCAATGAAAATGCTTTGAGTTCATTTGGTGGCTACATTATGTACAACCAATCGAATCATTTACAATCTCAATTCCGGCTTGACAACGTTTACCAATTTTCCTTTAAGTATTATCCTGGCTTTTGTTTAATAATGTCAGCTTCAGAAGTTTTTACCAAAAAAGTTTAACATCATAGTTTTACCGATGAAAAATTTTCCAAGCTTTCAGTTTGGTATAAAAATGTTAATTTTTTATTCTTGGTTCAAAAATTTTGTCATAAAATTTACCAGTATATATATACTTTCATGCGTTGATAGAGTTTCGATTGTCGATTAGGGTATTATTTTGAGACATCACTTATTTCACATAAGGTAACTTTTTTTAAAGGTAGGACCACCTAATTTTACCCTGCCATTTGAGAACGGAACGAGATATTCACAAACGGATTTTTGCATCCAGAAAGTTACCTAAGTCCTTTTAATTTATATTTTCAAATCAAAAAAAAATATTTTTACCTGATTGAAACCGAGAAGGGTGATATTCCATACGCAAGGATCTGATATTCTAAGAGAGGCTTTTGTCAGGTTAGCAACGACTAATTTATGAGTTGCCTTTGCTGACAGGAGAGCAATGTACATTATATAAAATGTTGGATGATCGTACATTAAACCAGTTTTACAACCAACAATATACCCGATAGCAAGAATGAAGAAGATATTCGGACCTAAAAGTTAAAATTAAAGGAGCTAGTTGTTATAAAAAATCAACGTTGATATGTAAAATTAATATTTAAAAATAATCACTTTGAAAGTGAAACAGCAAAAATATCACGACGCACAACATTTTTTTAAACAGAAAATGAGGCATTTCCAAAAAAGTTCAAAATGGTCCAAAATCAAACAAATTTCGTTAGATTAACGATTAATTTAAATATTACGAATTTTGGAAAAAACGAAAAATAAAAAGTATATGATCGGCATTATAATTATTTTATTTTTGTCCGAAATTTTGAAAAATTATCATGGAATATTGTTCGTAAAATTATCATTTTCAATCGTTTAGTCAGTCGAAATCGGAACGTTCATATTTTTAACTTATTTTTTAAACTTATATTTTATATTTATATTTTATATACAGGGTGTAAGGTTTTTACCTTCTTTTTTCCAAACTGGTTACACTTGATATCCGCCGTTTTGATTGGTTGTCAGAAGAGTTTTCTCAGATTCAACCAATCAAAACGGCGGAAATCAAGTGTAACCAGTTTGGAAAAAAGAAGGGAAAAACTTTACATCCTGTATTATTTTTATATAATATAACTTATATATTTAACATAACTAATTATCTGTGAAAATAATAAGAAACACTTTTAACTGTACATTAGGGTGGGAATTGCGAATTCAAAGTTCATGCCGTTTGTCTAGACTACCCTTAAAAGACGCGCATGATCAAAAGCTTCAAGAAAAAATGCAAAAAAAAAATTGTACCGAATGTGTTTTAGCTTTTGGGGTTTTCCCCGAGGAGATTCACGCCTAACCAATCCGAACGCGACTTGGTTAGTTTATTTGAGGGGCGTTCCAATCTTCTCAGGGAAAACCCCAAAAGCTGAAACACATTCTGTAAAAGTTAGCGACAGCTGTCAAAAACTAGTTTCAAAATGATAATTTGAAAATTTCAAATTCGATTTTTTCAGCTGTTTTACATTAAAAAATATTTTTTCTTAACATTTTTCAAATCTACTTGATCAGACGCTTTTTTAAAGCCTTTTTTTTCTGAAAATTTTTTTTTCAAAAATTAATTTTTTTTTGTTTTTTTTAAATTTTTCTTTGCATAAGACTTGTTTTACAATTGAAAGAAGCGCCTTATCGAAAGGTTCAAAATTAACTGCAAAAAACTTCAAACAAAATTGAGAACAGCTGTCAAAATCACGTTTCAAAATGACAATTGTAAAATTTTAAACATGATTTTTCAGCTGTTCTTTCTTCAAAATATTCCTTTCGTGATTTTTCAAATTGCTTTGATGAGGCGCTTTTTAACGCTGTTCAATTTTTATGAGAATTAAATGCGGATATGCGCAAACTGCAAAAAGCTGCTCAAGAAGAAAAATTGCTCCAACTTATTGATATTTCTCAGCGACATACTCAATTAAAACTGTCCTATTTTTTCATGCAAATAATTTATTTACTGTATGTGTAATCAGTTTAAATCTGAATTATTTTTCAGGTGAAGTGTAGTTTAAATAAAAAATCCAACCCAGAAATTGTTTTGGGTCATTCGCAAAATATTTTCTCACAGGTGATAATGTTTTAAGTTGTTATTTGAGTGAGAATTTTTTATCCAAAATTTTCTGATTTATGCCCCTAAAAGTGGAAAAAAACCAAAAAAAAATTCCCAAATAAAAATTTTCAATGATCAAATTTTTGCTGTAATATTGGTCCGCCGAAAATTTGTATTTCTTCAGAAGGTTATGTTCTGAGTTGTGATTTGGATAAAATATAATTTTATCCTAAATTTTTCGATTTATGCCCCCAAGAATCAAAAAAAGTTTAAAAAAATCTTCGAATTCCCCCAAAACAAAAATTTAATGATCAAATTTATGCTGTGATATTGGTCAGACGAAAATTTTTTTTTAAGTGATCATGTTATTAGTTGGAAATCGAGTTAAAAATATTTTCATCTAAATTTTCGGATTTATGCCCCCAAAAGTGAAAAACAGTTGAACAAAAATCACCCAATTCCCCAAAAAACAAATTTTATTATGACATTTATGCTGTGATATTGGCCCGACAAAAATTTTTTTTATTAGATGATTATGTTATTAGTCAGGATTTGAGTAAAAGATATTTTTATTCAAATTTTTTCGATGTATGCCCCTCAAAGTGAAAAAAAAATAAAAAAACACCAAATTCCCCAAAAAACAAATTTTATTATGAAATGTATGCTGTGATATTGGTCCGACGAAAATTTTATTTTTTAGATGATTATGTTATTAGTCAGGATTCGAGTAAAAAATATTTTTATTCAAAATTTTTCGATTTAAACCTCTAAAAGTAAAAAAATTAAAAAAAATCTCCAAATTCCCCAAAAAAAAATTTAATTATTAAATTAATGCTGTGATATTGGTCCGACGAAAACTTTTTTTTAGGATATCATGTCATTAGTTAGAGATTCGAGAAAAAAATAATTCTTTTAAAATTTTTCCGATTTTTTTCTGAAAATGTCTATTTTGATAGCGCTTTCATCGATATGCAAGAGCACTAACGGCATGGCTTTTTACCCTTTATAAACCGTGAAAAACTGGTTTTCGTGCATTGTGAGGTCAAAGTTTGACCTATAGTAACCTTTTTAAAAAATATTTCGTATATTTTTTTGAACTCTTGGGGTCTCATTTAGTACTCGAAAATGCAAAAAATTAGCGCAAGGCAAGTTGAAAAACGCATTTCCCACCCTACTGTACATCCATTTTCAACTTAACCTGACTATAGAATTTTCTTTAAAGACGATATTAATAAACTACAGACATTGTCGGGTGTTATGCGCTAAAAAGTCTTGTTTTAATTCTGCACAGTAAAAATTTCCTTGATATCAAATTTTTTTCTAAGAAATATGGTCTTAAATGGCCAAAAGTAGAGAAAAACAATTTTTTTTGAGATAAAAATTGACGTTTTGATATTTAAAAATGTTTGTACGATTTTAAGAAATGGCGCCTATTACACTCGCAATTTTATTGAGAATTTTTTGCTGGCAATACATTTTTATGAATTTAGTGCCAAATGGCCCTTATCGAGTGTACAGCCAAGTTTTAAAAATGTCATCGATAGTTTAGAAATGATAATCGCGCGACCAACTCAGTAGTTGACATACGGAGATTTAATAGATACCAGAAAATCAAATAAGTGATTCTGCCTGATTTTTAATAAAGAATTCAAAAAACCCCTAATAAAAAATTTAAGTCTTGATTTGCAGATAATTTTCATTATATTTCAATAAAAAGTCGATAAAAAATGAAAAATAAACATTTTATGATTTTTCAAACGGCGGTCAGAATATATGTAGGCATCCATGAAAAAAGTTAAAGTGGCTATTTTAAATTTTTACCCACATATTTTAAATAAACAAAATAGAAAAATTTGGACTAAAAATACGGAAAATTTTCACAATGTTTTGAATTCTTACGATTTTAAAGATTGAAAATCGAACTCAAATCTTTCCTAAAATGGATAAAAATGATTTTATCAAGCTAAAACATATTTATATCGGATCAACTAACTATAATAAGCATAAAAAATATACTGACTTATCATTTTCGTAAGTTAAATTGACTCCAGTCCGCCGCGTTTATGGGACCTCCTTAAAAAAATATGTCAATTTTCAAATTTCTTTTTTATTTTCATCCGCTACAACTTTTAATGTGCTGATTCGTACAATGTTGAGTTTTTCAAACACTTTTTAACCTTTATTAGTAATACAGTTAAACTTATTGATTAAAGACTTCTTAATTTATATTCCCAATAACCTTCAAATACATAATAAGTCATACCTGGAGACAAGATTGAAGTTCCTGCAACAGAGCTTTGATTTGGTCCACTTCCTCCTCCGCTGAGTTGGAATGTCATTCGGGTAAGGCCAAAAATGCAAATAGCCAGCGAACCATAAATGACTGTATCGCGATTCTTAAAATTTGAAATGAATACGGACGTAGATTTCAGTTGAAAAAAGGAATCTTTCTAAAGTGAATCATCAAATTTTTAGCACTCTTTGAGTCATAAATATTTTAAGTTAGAATATTGAACATCATCACTTAATTTTGTCAAATTTTATTGAAAAGGATTATTGAACATCAACCACCATCGACCCAAAGTGATATTTCTAACCACACTTTAATTTTTAAAGTATTAAATACTCAACTGATTTGCCCTTGAAAGCCAGAATGTTTTTCTGATGACGACCTTTTCTGTATGTTGACTTACTGTACATACAGAAAAAAGCGTCATGAAAAGGACATTTTGTGTTTCAAGGTCAAATCAGTTGAGTCTTTAATACCTAACAACTTAAAATGTGGTTAGAAATATTACTTTGGTTAGCTGGTGCTTGATCGTCATGGATCTTTTTATAAAAATTTGACGAGTTTTACTGATGATTGTCATTTAGGGAAAATAAGGCGCATGAAAAAATTTCCCAAATTTCATTTTAATGTTTTTTTCAAATATGAACAGTAACAAGAATTTGTTTCTCGTTTTATTTTTATACATCATCAAGAAAGACTTTTTGATAGCTTCAAAAATATTTCATTTGAATTAAATTGTAATTTCTTGTTTTTCGGGTATTTTGAACACGATTTACTGAAAAACGAGATGGAAATTTGAACAAAACGCTTCTTACTGATTTGCATGAACTCTTCAGCTGCACATTCATGTAAGTTCCGAATGTGTCACTTTACAATCCAGGGAGGAGATACATTTTGATTGAGACCCTAAAATAGGGTCAAAATACTGTTTTTCGATGACTTTGAAGCCAAATCCTAAGTTTTTTAGAACACGCTGGTAGATGAACTGCTCACGTTTTGTCCAGTTAATTTAAGTTATAAATCATTGTTGTACCTTAAAAACTCGGGAAGGAGATACATTTTGAACAAATATTTCCGTCAGTTTTGTAAGCAAGTTTCTGAGCGGACAAGCCATCTGTTACTTTTGATTTTTTAAGAATGCAAGATTTTGTTCAAATATATCTAAAAGAGGTGATATTTGGTCGAACGATTTGTACTTTTGCGACAATTGGCAATTGGAAACCCCGATTTTCAGTTTTTTGCCACTCCCTTTAAAAATACCACTTATTGATTTCAAATGCAGAAAATATGCAGTTTTGAACGTTCTAGGAAAAATAACCTTATTACACATTTTTTCCAGATTTGCGTTGACCACCCCCTTAAGAGGCAACGGCATAGAATTTTTATTTATAAATAATGCGAAAACTATTTTTGTGACTTTTGGTCTAATTTTGGCGGGATAAAGTATTCGAGAATTTGGGCCTCAAGTCACGTGAGCTTATTTGTAGAAACATATTTTAGATAAAGTACCTTAATCAATGGAATCACAAAATCTTCTGACCAATATTCCGGTCCCAATATTCCAGTGAGAATAAATAATCCAATTGTAGAAGTCTAAAAATAATTTTAAAGACATGTCAAACCAAAAAAAAAACCCACTTGGATTTCTGTTATATCAATATATCCAAATTTTAAGGCACCAGTAACATAGTGGACCCAATGTGAAGAATAAAAAGTCAAAAAGCAGGCGAATGCTAATAAGAACGACTTGTCCAAATCATTACCGCCCTGAATCGTCATACAAATCATGGGAAGAATAAAACAATTTGCAATACAGTCCATGCCGTGATCAAAAAGTTCACCAAGCGGGGATCCAGTACCGGTTCGACGAGCTTGTTTCCCATCGATTGCGTCTAAAAAATATTTATACATGTAGAAACAAAATTTGTGGGTGAAGTATGCATTTCATGATAAGTTCATTTTGGACAAGTAGAAACCTGAATTTTGATTACAATTAAGCAATACCTATTACGAGGAGGTAGATCGAAAATGCCTAGGTAAAAATAACAAACAATTACAAGGTAAAATACAAGTGGTAAAAAGACAAACCAAACTAAAACGGAGTGCAGACGTGGGGCCAACACACCGATCAATCCCTGAATTAACCACACAATGGGTTTGTATTTTTACTAGGCAATTTTGATCTACCGTCCTCCGTAATAGGATGGTGGTATCTTCTAATTTTTGATATATGATTTCATATATCCTTTATCCAACCAAACTTTTTATTATTTTTTGGGGGGATTTTAAGACATTTAAGTACATTATAAGGTCAATTTAAAAATTGTAGTTTTTTCGACGTTTCGAGATTTATTATTTAGTCATTTTCAAGAATGAGAAACTAAAAAAATATTTCGATGCAGAAATAGGTTTGGAGCGAAAAGCAATTTGAATAGTCGAGCCTCAGTTGCGTCACATTACACTTCTTATTAACTTCATATCCCCTATTTACACTTTTGTGAATAGGGGATATAACTTCTCATTAAACATTATTCCTCTGAGTGGATTCCTCTAAGTGGGATAAATCATCCCGGATAATTCAAACCGTGTTTTTGTCTTTTTGATCGCACTTTGCTCAATTTTCCAAAACTCACACGATATGTTTTCGACTCTAAGATCGAGCCGAAATATCGATATTTAATTATTCAATTCAAATAACGATTAAAAACTTCATCTTCGAAAAAAGTTATAAGTAAAAACTAACAGAAAATACTAAAGAGATCTGAAAGTTTGTGATTTCAAAAGAAACTGTAATATGAAACTATATAAATGTTTGACAATCTCAAAAATTAAAAATGATTATTATAAGTTTAAAAAAAAACCATATGGTATACACCATGGTTAACCATATGATTTATTAAAGTGAAAGAAATAATCCCTGTTTTGATTTAACCCGCCAATTTCTTCAAGATAAGATTCGAGAAATTTCCGAGAGCATTTAATTTTTTCAAAAGTCCGAATTCGTACTACGAAATAATTTAAAAATTTTAGAGGGCCTCTAATAGAAGCTCAAAATTTCAGCCTCAAATTCAGCAAAAATGCATTTCAAATTTAAATGAAATTTATGTTTTTATGAGTTGACATTAAATTTAATGACTAAATTTTGATCTCTGACGCCCGGTATTTCTCCGAAGTTATTTTATTTTTCTCAAGAATATAAAAAATTATACAGCATTACAAATGCCTGAGTAAGTCTTAAACTTTTTTTGCAATATTATTTAAAATGGAAAAAAAAATTGGTTTCTTATTTTTGAGACGAAATGAGGTTCTTATTTTTGAGGGACATGAGTTTTTCCGTAATCACGAAGTTTTTTAAACATCGAGATCAGACATTGATAAATGAGGTACTAAGTTTTTTCAGCACGTGAAAAAGTTCGGTTATTGTATATGAAGGTGTACGTTTTTTTAAATCGTGATCTTAATTGGTACTCAATCGAATGAAAATAAATCTGCGGATACATTTTGTAATTTCAAAAGTAATATTTTGGTCGAACAAAAACGCAACTTTTATTTTTGGTATTGACCTTATAATTCTTTGCAAAATCACAAAATTTACACTTTGAACTTATGATCGACTGAGTCGATTTGGCTCAAATATAAATTATTAAGTCGCTTTTTTTGTGTGAAAATTATTTGAAACACGAGTTTAATTTTACAATCGAGTAAATTATAAAAGTCCAAATACATTACCTAGCGTCTGGTAAAGAAATAATGCAAATCCTGCATAAAAATAAACCCATCGTGGCGCTTCTCCGAGGCATTGACCTCCACAATAATAAGCCATGATTAAAAACCCAGATAAGTTCAGCAACAGTCCGATCAAGGTAATCATATTTGGTGCAATCCAGAACGGACATAAATCGATTGCTTTATTTAGGTTTATTTAACTTAAATCTTGTTTATACTATTATTTGTTGATTTAGAAAAGTTTATTACTTGACTAGTTTTGGTTCATTTCACGATTTTCAAAAGTAAGTTTTTCACAGATAAAATAAGTTGGCTTTAAACTCAGCAAATCTAGAAAGCGTGCAAAAACCAAAAATACAGTGGGTGTTATAATTTTTATTTTTAACTACCCATTTTGGAAAAGAGCGCAAAGAAAATTTGTTGATTTATACGGACAATTTGGGAAATTAAGGCAAATATAAGGACAATTTACGAAAATATGGACAATTTTACTCAAATTTCGAAAAAAAACCATTTTACTTAAAATTGTACTGAAAAGATTTTACGTTTATTTATTTTTTTGGGATAAGGACGATTTGGGAAAATTAGCTTAGTTTGGTTTTTGTATCATGCACACAAGTGAACTAGTTTACTTGAAAAAACGAAAACCCCCTCCGACCGGTAACAGCCTAGTGTACATAATACAAAAAACGTTTCTAGCTATCTCTTATGGGCTTCGAGTTATTATGCTGTCAAGGGAGAGACTCCCGGAGAGTTCCCCTAAAAAATCTACCTTTAGGTCCTTAAGGACAATTTGAGGAAATTTTGCTAAGGACAATTTTGGAAAGTTTCCACTAAAATAGACAAAAACCAAAGTTATATTTTCAACATTAAACGTTTTTTAACGACAAAAAAAATTCAACAAACTTTCAAAAATTAATGCCTACTTAATACTATTGTATGAAGTAGTAGTATCGTCCATTTTGTTCATTTTTACGTAAACGCTCAAATTTTATCGCGAAATATAGTCGTGGTTATTTCCTGTGACCGTTCGTATAACATACTTAGGTGTTTTACACTCAATTAAGTGATCAATTTAGGGTTTTATGTAATATACTTTCTTGGATAAAAACTTGTGATACTTGTTGTCTCATTTTATGTTGAGCTCATCAATATTTTGTCAGGCTTACAATATCGTACTTAAAAGAATTTTTTCTCTTCTATTTTTCCAAGGATTAACCTCCTCACACCCAGAAACGAGAACTTAGCATCACACCCAAAAGCCTATCTAAAGGCACTACTTTGAGCGCTTATCACGGGAAAACTGGAAAAGATATCAATTTACTTATTTTTCACTGATTGAGATTAATGATAGAATTAAGGGTATCCCGGCTCCTAAATTTCTGCAGTTATTATGTCATAAAAATGCACCAAATCAATTGTTTATGTTTTAACGCATACAACAACCCAAATGACAACAAAAATTTTTTTGAAACTTTTGCGTTTTTTCGATTTTTTCTAAGAATTTTTCTCAAAATTATGTTCAAAAATAATGTTTGTGTCAATTTGACCACTAAAACTTCGAAATATCGGGTTGACGTAAGCCAACTTTCTTTTCAGTGTT
>SCLH01000647.1:42240-56814 GCA_004367855.1 Oikopleura vanhoeffeni | reverse complement strand
AAATTGAAAAAAAACGGCTCCTCAGAAGTTTCTATTTGTTTCGAGCTACCGTTTGCAAGAATTTGAGTGAATTTTGAAATTTAACCTAGGAAGAGATAGATTTTCCGATGAACAAAGTTCAACAAACGGTGGTTTATCTCATATTCTAGAAAAAATATAGCACTTATCAACAAAAACGCTCCTCAGAAGTTTTAAATACTGATATTACAGGTTATGTTGAAATTAAGGTCTATTTCAAAATAAAACCTCAGAGGAGATAGATTTTCCGTTTTGGTTTAGGTCTCCCTGTCTTGCTTATGTGTCTGGGAGTGTATGCATGCAAAAAAGTTTTGACACATGTTTAACGCAAGATTTAGGCTAGTTCTACAAATTGGCTAATCTGAATAATATCCTTGAAGTCGTGTTTGGCTGATATTTCATCGATAATATGTCAAATTAGGGACCGGGATACCCTGTGAATAACACGTAACATTTTGAAATTTCGAAGTTTGTGAACTAGATAACTGCGAGAGAAAAGAGAGGTTCACTCACCATTTATTTCTTGAAAAACCATACATTTTTTGCAATGACATATAACTTACAAATTTACAAGTGAAACTTAAGCAAAATTTTGTACAAATTCAACAAAGATGTAAGTGACCATAATTAGGCCGCTTTTTCCACATTTTCAAGTGAAGTTTCTTAGAAACCTGGCTTCAGAAATAAGTTCATTTTTTAAAATACGTAAAACAGCTCTTTGAAAAATTGCCAGTACAATTCAGAGCATCAGATACTTCAACTCACGCTCAGAAAATGATTTTTAGTAGGCGTCCCAAAAAGCCCTTAAAATACTATTTCTCATTCTTTTCTCATCATTTATTTTGTTATTTGCAATTCCACTTCCATATATGGATGCGCATCCCACAATACTGCCCTTTTTCAAAATTTTGCCCCTATTGGTCAAAACAGCTTATTTGGGTGCCTTACGCAAAAGCCTACTCATCCTTGAAAATATATCGAAAATTTTCAATTTGTGCATTAAATTCACCGCAAATTCTGGTTCATGGCCATTACATAGCCTTTTTTTGATATTTTACCCAAAGACTTTGAGCCAAAGTCTCAGAAAAGACTAGTCAATTTTTAGTTTTTGTTGAAATTTTGAAAATAAACAAAATTAAAAGATTGAAGTTAAAACTTTTTTGGCAGTATTTTGATTTTGAGTGTCTTCATTATTAATCGTTAAACGTTATGCAAAATTTCTAAATCAAAATTTGTATGGATTACGATTTTGTTCATAAAATATTTTTTATCTAAAACCGATTTTTTTTGTTGAAAAAATCCAAAATTCAGAAAAAATCCGAGGAACTTAAACAAACAACGAGAAATTCTCTACAAAATAGGTCAATCAAAAAAGTATCCTAATAACTCTCAATTATCGTTACACCCTTAAATCGTCACCTACACCCTTCAATGATAGTAAAATTAATTTTTTTATCAATCTTAATTCAACAATTTTCAAATTTGAAAAAAACTGTGTTTAAGGAGATAGGTGTCAGTTTTTTTTGAGCCCT
The DNA here is from genome assembly GCA_004367855.1 of Oikopleura vanhoeffeni. Lineage (NCBI taxonomy): Eukaryota > Metazoa > Chordata > Appendicularia > Copelata > Oikopleuridae > Oikopleura > Oikopleura vanhoeffeni. The sequence goes on along the minus strand of SCLH01000647.1, from coordinate 55,264 downwards.
TTATAGAATTAATTTATGATAAATTATTATCGGTTATGACTAAAGTTGACCCAAGAAATCTCATGGTGGCAATTATTTCTTTCAAAACAATCTAGAAAAAAATCTAGAATTTTCAAAATTCGAATATTTTTTAGCTTAAACCCGCATAAAACCGGTATGCTTCTATAATATGAACATTTTTTATTGGTGAATATGACCCGTCTAGAACAATGCATAACATTGAAATTATCAAAAATGTCTTTATCGAATTCTAGAAATTTTAATTATTTTTAAGCAAAAATTTTAAACCTAATTATCGAATTTGACGCTGATTGGTTCAGAATTTTGATTAGCTGTAAGCAGATTTTTTGATCAGTGAATTCTCGGCTTCAATTTGGTGGTACTTTTGTTCCGATCAAACGACCTTTTTTTTCAAATTTTTCATTTCCGGTTTACTCCAAGTCAATTTTCTAGAATTCTAGAATATTAATCAAAAATACCTTCCGATCACATTGACCGCATTATATTTATCTACCTTAGTTAAAAAACGGCTTTATTCTAATCATTCGTCTAAAAGAAGATAGAGTTTGAAGTCGAAAAACTGGTAAAGATCGGCGTCAAGTGAGATTCTAGGAAAAAAAAAGGTCAAAATTTTGAACAAATCCCTCCGATCACATTTTGTTCTCATTTATCCGCTACTTGGTGTAAATTTGAGACGCTTTGGTATGTGGGGTCTAAAAGAAGATAGATTAACAAAAAAACGTTTAGTTGTTCTAGAATAGACTCACCACCTGGTGGTGTGATGTAACAATGTTGCTTTGAAGATTTGTACTTCGTTAGACAAGATAGATCTACAAACAAGTATCCTCAGATTTTTCACACCTGCCCTAGAATGTTCTGAGGCGTAATTGAAAGATCACCCCCAAAAGCGACACCTACCCCCTTAATAGTGCAATTTTCTCAATTTGCTAATTACAATTTATAGCATATAAGTTCAATGTTCATCGCAATATCCATTTTATGGAACCACTTTCGCGAAAAAATTGGTTGCCATAATGAATATAGGTTTCGATAAAGGGTTCGCTGTTTTCCATTACATGGTGGTGAGTTTCCCATCACAGAGTAATTTTTTCGGCAAATTTGAAAAGTTGTTTTAAGCCAAAAAATTGAAAGATTTTTGAAAATTTTCGATTTGTTTTCTAAAATTACAGGTGGCAGGGATCAATTATAGGGCAGTCGACTCCAACAAACTTTGTTAGAATAGTTTTTTGAGCCAATTCAGCACCAAATAACAGAGGTTATTTTACCCAACATGCCTTGTTTTTTCAAAAATGGTTTCCCATAACTGATAATTCCTTGTTTTTTCAAAAGATTTCCATAAACGGTAATGGATTTCGCGCATTAATGGTGGTGGGTTCTCCATTAAGAAGGTAATGGGTTTGCATACAAGGGGTTCCCTAAATGGTTAGTTCGTGTATGCCAAAACCATCATCTTTATCCACCATCGGGAATGTATAAAGGCTTAATAAGGATTTCCAGAGCATGAGTAATTGATGATTTTTGAAGGGTTTTCAGCTGCGATTGGAGTAGAGTGTCCAGAAGTGCCGTGACATTGAATACAAAAATAACCGCAAAGTGTAGGCTAAGTGGGTTCATACTTTGAGTTTTAAGTCAGAGTTTAATATATTTTCTATTTTTAGTTTTTTCAAATAAAGTTGTTTTTTACGCAAATTTTAAAAAACAAATGAAACTAAATTCGGAATTTTTTAATCATATTGATTTTTTTGGGGCGTTCCAGTGATAGGGGAAAGCTGCGGGGTTTTGCCTTGGCGCTCGTTAAAACCACCTATTCATGCCTTTTTTTTATAACTCACTCAAGTATAGCAAACTTTTGGAAGAGCACTTTAAAACAGCAAACTGAATGTTATTTCTAAACGTATACAAAGTATATATACACTTTGAACAATAAATTTATACTATAATCGAAGGAACGATGGCCTGATGTCATCAAAAAAAAATGATCCTGGGTAAAGAGCTATTTCGGGACAGAAAATATTCATCGTATTTCATTGGCCCGATTGTGTGCGTAGGTGCTTAATAGGATATGTATGTTCGTTAATCAAATATGTATCAAAAGTTACTTAACTGGATTGACGCGATCGGTTCTAAAATGGTTTTCCCAAAGAATTAAAACAAATAACCCGTTTAATACGAACTCTTTGCATCGCGATGCAATCGTCAATCGATTTATCTTACGACTATACTTTTATACATTCTATACTAATATAGTCTATTTGATATTAAATTTAATAATTTGATTTCAATTCAATAAATATATTTAATAGTTTAAATTAATAATCTAAATTGATAAAAAATTAAATTGAAAAATCAAATGTGATAATTGTAATTAACTATTAAGTTTTATATTAAATTAAATGATTAATTCATGTATAAATTAAAGTTAAGTATTTAAAAAATATACCTTTTATAAAATAATTAAATTGGATTGGCTTAAAAATTATTAAAATTACTAATGGATCAAGTTAGTAGTAGATAGTTAGATATTTGCTAAAAGTTCAATTTTAAATTAATCTTTTGAAAATGGTTCTAAACTGCCGAAACTTCAAGTTTTCCAAATTAAAATTAATTTGATTATGGGGGTGCGTCTGCGCATTAAAAGGTGAAAAATGGGGTTTTCCATGTGCCAATTATGCAAAGTAGCAAAGCTGTTTGGACAAAGTTTTCCTCTGACTAATGTATTTGAGGCAAAAATCTTTGCATCGTATAAAAAAGTCGAACCGTGACGGATGCTGCGTCCAATCAGAAACGTGCTTACAAAAATGACGGAATTATTTTTTCAAAATGTATCTCCCTGCCCTGATTTTTAAGGGTTAACAATGATTTATGATCAAATTCACCGGACAAAACGTGGAGCAGATAAATCGAGTTGAGTTTCTTTTGGAAAATTCTTGATTTGGTCTCATATCGTCAAAAAAACACTATTTTTTGACGCTTTTTTAGGGTCCTCATCAAAATGAATCTACTTCCTGGATGTTGAAAGTTACACATTCGAAACTGAAAAAGTCCGCTGCATATTATAAAGTTGAGTTTGTCTAAATTTCTGACTCGTTTTTTCTTTCTGTAAATCGTGTTTGAAATTTTCAAAAATCAAGAATTTAATCTTTTTTCATATGAAGATAATTTTTTGAACGTCAAATGAAGAAGTGTCTTTGGCTAGCATGTATCAAATGGAACGAGTACGCAAAATGCCTTGTAATTTTCCCATATTTTCATAAAAAAGACATACAATTAAAAACAAAAATGTGCCTCAAATTTTCTTTCTGAACTTCTAAATTTCTGCCAAAAATTAAAAATTTAGTATTCTGTACTTTATTGTTGGACTTGAAAACTTTTATACAAAAAATTTATACTTTGATAATGAGAATGAAATCGAATCGTAGTATAAATATGTTTTTTAAGATCATAACTAATCGCAGAGACTTCAAGAAAACTATTTGAGAACATCTCTCTCTACGAAAAACTTTATCAAGTATCGGTGCTTGCACACTGCATTTTTAGAAACGTCGACAAAAGATTCTACGATTTACAGGAGAATACAAAATCAGTAAATCTCCGAACTTAACCATAACGGTTAGTTCATAGTGGACTATTCCACTTCACAGGCATTTTTGATATGCTATGGCGCATGACCTGACAGACCAGAAAATTTTATGGGACTATATAAAAATTTAAACGACAGTAACTTTTTGAATGGCACCCACAGATCTGGTGGCAGACAGATCACTGAAACACAAAATACATACGAATAGTTTTCCTACAATAAATGTTACAACTCCGGTCCTGCCAATTAGGTCAGCGCCACACCGTGTTTATTAATCATATTCCTTATCGTAAAAGTCATTCGTATAAACATGCGAGTGGGGCTTATAGATTTTAAATACAGAATATCAACCATTGCAATTACATGTTTGTCCCTCGTAGTCGTGTCGATTCGGAAAAATTCGAAGATTATGAGGCGTGAAAAAAAATTTAAAATAATAAAACAAAATATAAAATTTAATAAGAAAAATAAAAAAAGAGGCGGCACTGGGTGCTCATCGTTACAAGTCAGTTGCACAAAACTGTAGGAAAAAACCTTTAAAAAAATAATAAAAGCGAACCCGCTAGTTCTGAGGTGGTCCGAAAAACTTTTGAAGCTTGTTTTCTACCTTAAATTTTAATTATTTTGCCCCTCCAGTTAAACTGAGGAAAAATCAGCAAGATTATGCGTACTGGGTGACGGTAAATATAATAATGAATACAAATACAAATAATTTTTCCAGTTCTAATTCTCGCGTTTTGTTAGTAATACTAGCCGAAGCCTCGTTATTTTGGTGACAGTTAAAAATTATAAGAATCAAAGGACCAACCTTTCTCCGATGGTTCCATATAGAAATAATAAAAATTTTGTATTTTCTCTCTTATCTTTTTCCACCGCCGTATAAGACGCCAGGGCGCATCCGAAGTGGAAAAGAAATGCTTAAAAGATCCAAACAAAGTCGAAAACAAATAAACATTATGAAGAAACAACGGAAGCAATAAACTACGAACACAAAACCACAAATAAAATTTTTTTTGCGAAAACACTTTTAAAAACCAACGAATAAATAAAAAATTTGAAGGAGAGATAGGGAATCGCGCGGACATAACCAATTCCATGAAACTAAAACGTAGGGGGGTTGGATGTAACGGGCATCACGGTTCTTGCGGAACGGCCCTTGACACCGAGCCCCTGGCCAGCTCTACTGAAGCATTGTGTTAGCTCAGGATCACTCCAGGTGCTTGATCTCGGCTGGCTGCCACCACATTATATAAAGGGATGGCTGGTGCTCATTAGGGTAGTTTCCTCTAGAAGAGACAACCCGAGGCCAGGCACCGCCGCAACCAGCGACGATAACCGCCCGACTCCCACCTCCCTCTTTTCTTATATCAGGTACAACCATATTGAGATTATTATATTAGCATATTGTACTGAGCAAATATCCCTACGGGGCCTGTACAGTGTGAGGCCCAATAGTTAGGCTCAGGACCAACACAAAACAGACAATCGTTGGATTATATCCATGTTTGTCTAGAAGAAATCTTTGTCAAAATCTTTAAGAATATCAAATAAGAAACTCATAAGAACAACTTGGCTTAAAAACCTTTGCGAAATTTCAAAAACTACGGAAACGTAAAGCTAAAAAACGAACTACAAAAGAAAAATCCGAAAATTAAATGCTATTAAAATTCACTTTAATAATTTAACAAGATGAAATTAAAGAATTTACCTGCGTTAACGCCTGATGACCACCAGTATTTCTTTAAATCTTTCTTAAAGATTTAGTCAATTAAATCGCCAATTAATACCCGATAGATACGGTCCACATTAATATATGGAAGAAATGCCGCGATCTTAAAAAAGGCAGATATATAAACGTATTAAGGTTCATAATCAAACAATATGAGATTCTCCAGATTATCGATTTGTTGTCGTTAGGCAAGAATAAGGGATTGGGAGTTTTTAAGATGGTAGGGCCAAATTTCACAGAAATGGGACAAATTAATTCTCTGTTCTTCAACGAGAGGCCAGAAAAATAGCATATAGAAATTTGATATTGAGAAATTAAGTCTCATACAGTTTGGCTGGTATTTCTATATCCAACGCATAAACATTGACCCTCGAACAAAAATTTTTGGAAAATTTCTGCAAGATCATCAGGATGCTTAATAATTGAAAGTTAGACAAGCAAAGCAGACCTTATTATTTGTGACAAAAACGGAACTATAAGTAAATAGTCTATAACTTCAAAATTAAAGTCTACTAGACAAACATTTTACAAAACAGAGGGTTATGATAGACATTTTCTAGCGGAGATCTTCAAGACTACAGATAAGCTCTTAACTAAAACCTTCAGTGGGTGTCTACCGTTATGGAAAATACGAAGTTAATTTCCTATATATTTTGTCGAAATTTTTATGGGACGCCAAAACTGACATAAAAAGGCGAACTTTAAGACGCCTCGCCACAGTTTTGATGCTCTATGAGCAACGCAGAAAATTTTCCTAAAGAGTATTAATTAAAACCAATTTCTGATGAATGTTTATTTATCATAAAAATGATAAAAAGATTTAAGGGAAATTCTTTAAAATGACCAAAAAAAGTTCGACCCAAAAATTCACTGAGTAATTTCAGCAACATCAAGTCAATGACTCGTAACATTATAAGTAAGGTGTGTTTCTATTATTTTTAAGACAAAAGTTCTGCCGATCCTGTAAAATATTTTTCAATTTCATAGGAGTTGAACGGAAACATTTTACCACCACCAACACGAGCATATCTGAACAACTTTTTTGCTAAAAACACTTCAAAAAGTTTAGCATGAATAATACGGCCACTAGGTGTCCTATTAACAAAAACGGGACCTGAATATGGGGCAGCGCTTAAACCTGATGCTTTCAATATTTTTCGTCATCTTTAGAATGAAAGGTTTGGAAAAATACCTAAAACAGGCAATAATCATAACAGTAGGTTCGGGATGAATTAATTTAATATTTTTCATTAAAAAGTTCAAATTCGATCTTTCACAAAGATTTGAATTATTCGATATATCGTTGAATTTACGATTGAGCGATATGAATAGAGAAAACAAGTTAATTTTCTTGATAAGTTGAATTTCATCAACAATGATAATAGTTTTCAGAATTCAAAAAATACAGAAAAACTCAGTCGAAACGTGTTATCAACTTTGAGCACTCTAATTATGAGTAAAAATATCTCAATGGGTGGAATTAATGATCTAATTTACTCGAGAGTACAATGTAGTAGCGCTCATGAAAATTTTTTCTAGAAACTCTTCGAGCAACTCAAAGAGGTCTTTAAGTAGGAACCCTACCCTGCTGCACTTGTCAATAGTAAAATAGGACTATTTTTCATCTGATAGTGTAAAACCACGCTGCGAAAACCAATGATACCACACCGTCTGTTTTTGAAATACTCTCCCTTTCAAAGAATACGGTATTTGTGATCTTATCAGGAAAACACAAATACTGCCGAGACCTTCCAAGTTAATGTTACACTACAGATGTTCATACAGGACCTGAACCTGAAATTGACAAATTCGAAACGGGTGTGGGACGGTGTAATATGATATTTAATGCCCTTGTACCAAAATCCTACATCGGTGCACTGGACGAATTTGATAATCGTATTTATGAAATATCACCCCTCGAACGAAGTAATATTGTGTAACCATATTTTAAGTTGCGAGGAATACATAATGTTATTATACATTAAGGATTCAATTGATGCGTTTAAAAATCAGAATAATTTTTACAAGCCCGCGAAGGCTAAATTTTCGAACTTTAAAGATTAAATTCAAATCATTAAAAAAGGGTTCAGAATTCAAAAAAGAATCGAAAAATAGCAGGAAGCTATTTTCTACGAGTAAAAAACCTTCTCTTAATGACGCAAATGGAACACAAGCCTTCAAGAAACTATTTTTGATATTTTTTTTTGTAATTCCAAAAAATCTAGTATTCTGTACTTAATTGTTGGACTTGAAACTTTTAAAAGATTTTATATCTTTGATAATGAGACATAAATCGACACGTTAGGATAAATATGTTTTTAAATAAAAATAAAATTGAGAAAAATTTGTTTCTAGAGCTCTTTGCGACGACCACCCCCTTAAGTAACTAATAAGTTATTGAAATATTTGTGAATTAAACGATAATAATAATTTATTGGGTATTAAATAAGATATCTGAATTCAATAATTAAATAATATTGAAAATTGTTTTCGTTTTTTTCCGAAATTTTGACTCTATTACAGTACTTATTTTTTTGCAAAAAAAAATTTTAATCATCAAAAAGCCTTTGAAGAGGATCGATTAAAATTCTAAATTTTTTTCCTATTACCAATAGCCCAAAATGATCACGGACGTATATTTAAAGGAATTGGTTGGTAAAAGTAGGTAACTGTTTTTTTTCAAAAATTGCTACAAATCAATTTTTTGAAAAGTGAAGTGGTTCTTAAAAAGTGTTAAGAAATTTTTTCGTTTGCACAAACGTCCAAAAACATCACGTGAACCTTCACATTAGAAATAAGGTTTTGGTGAAGATAAACAAATAGTGATCAATTACGTTCGAAAATTTTTTTTGGCCAATTAACACCTAAATCAAGTGAGTTTTGACAGATAATATAATTCAAAACGTCACGTGATCTTATTTTTCAAGAAATAAGGGATTAATTTATGATATATTTCAAACCTTATTTTTTGAATTATTTCGTCACGTGAATTATTCAGAGTTGGTGGAAGTGAAAAAAGGCTTAAAAACGTTTTGAAGTTGAACTGGAAATTTTTTTGACTGTAATATTGAGTTCTTTTCAAATTACTGTATCTATGTTTTTCAAAAAGTACAAATGCACTGGAAGAACCCTAAAAAAATCGTAACGAATTTCTAGACTTAATTGCATTACAGTATGGCCTCGATTTAAATAGAGCAGTTCCTAGAAGTCATAACTTCCGAAATAACTGATTTACAGAAGAATTGCGTAAGGCGAAAGAAAAAAGAGAAGAATCACGAGAAAATAATTATTCCAAAAATATTTAAGACTCATTTACATGAGAATGAATGATAAAGAACATGAATTTTTTTTTGCAAGAGCAATACTCAATTGGCGATCGTTAATATATTTTCATTTCGTGTTATTTGCACTGTTGTGAAATCGAAAAAAAAGAGAATTTTTAATTTTTTTTTCAGCATTTGATAATCTTTTCGTAAATTCTTTAACAAATGTTTTTATAAGGACTTGTATAAGAATTTTTTTTGAAAAATTATGCATTATCATTAAGAAAAATATATGTTTATAATTGAACTCGATTTATATGATTGCTTTGAAACGCAAAGCCAGGATGGCTTGAAGATCACTACGGTCCAGAGATTTCGGCACTACGGGAGTTATAAGGTTTAATCAGGTTTACAGTGTGCTCGGAAAATATCCACTTAACGTCACATATCGATTACGGGCTTCTAGTCGTTGAAACTAGATTTTGACAAACCATTTTTCATATTAATTCGGCTTCAAAACAACGCATCCGATTTACATTATCAAACCTGACAAAAATATCTTGTTAATGATTAAATAAAAAACTGGGGTTTCATTTTTTTTCTGAGATTGCTGAAATTGTTCATTATAATTTGTCTAGAAAAAATTGAAAAATGTCGGATTCCAAAACCAATTTTTTATATTATTATTATTCAAAAGGTTTTTGTGGCTCAGTTTTTGAGCTTAATCTAAGAATGTTATCGATGAGTTTTTTCATAAGCGAATTAATAAAAATGTGGCTCAAAATCTAAAAAACGACCAGGACGTCCCGTCATCGGATATATTTTGCCAATAAAACCATTCCATTCATAAATTGAAAGAAATTTTAAGACTATTTTGAAATACAAATTCAACTAAAAAATTAGTCGCCAACTGTATTAGTGCATCCGTCAAGGTGAATTGTCATTGCGTTATAAGGCAGTTAAACAGGAATTAACTAACCTAGGGCTTCTAACGTCCCATCGTCTTCTATATTTCCCATTTCGTCTCCAATATTTGGTTTCAAAAAAAAAATTATTCAATTCTGTATCTGATAAATTTTAAATTAAATTCAGATCGCCAAATAGAACATTCACTTTATGACCCTAAAATAATAGTAAACTTCTCCAAATATAAGTCTTCAGATAAACAACTCGTGATTGATCCAATAAGGAGCGCATTATTTCAAAATATAAATATTGTGGAATCTTTCATCAGGTGACTCGGTAATAATAATATTTTATTTAAAATGCAGCAAAACTTAAGACGTAACGCTCACAAATAGCATCGATAATAGCAATTTTTTTCGAAATTTCAGATACAGATGGACAAGGTGAACGGAAAAACTATGCTTAATAGAAAAAACGGCCTGAGACCATTGAAAATGCTCCAAGTCGGTCAAATTTCATAAATTAGTTCAACAGACCCTCGCACATAAAATACAGCCACAAGTTTTAAACTATTTAGCTTTCAACTTGTCATCGAATTTGCCTGGTGTATTAATTCAGAATTCTCAATTAAAATAAAAAGTTTACAACGATGCATTTTTTTGATATTTCAAAAAAACCCATAATAATTTGAAAAAAAAATTTTAAAAAACACGAAAAATTTGAAAAAACCTCCAAAAATTTGTCATACACTGCTTATGAAGTAATTTTGACCGGAGATAAATGCGCAATATCCAATAAAAAAAAGTTGTGTCCCGGATTTATTCGTCGATCGGTATGTAGTTTTTGTATAATGTCTTTTTGACATTTTAATGACGAAACGACCACTCGATCATTTGGAATACTGATGTTTTCAAGAAAAACTGACAGTTAGCAACGCCACCGTGCAAAAAATTTAACAATTAAATGACTTCATTCACTCTATAAACTGACTCAAAATCTGTTCTTCAAACTTATTCAAAAATTATGTTATTTGTCGAAACCAAATTTCGTTGCGGTCACGGTCTTTCGCTGGTTTAATTATAAAAAAATCCAGCTTTGATTTTTCTTTTCTGAGTTTGTGTACGGCCAGAAAAAAAAAAGGCTCTCCAGAGCGATTTCTACCACTAGGGGGCGGCAAAATTTTAATTTTATCCTATTAAGATCATTTTCATTTGGTTATTGATCATCCCCCTATAAGTCAAAGAACACTCTAAAAATTTTATTGGCCACAGGTGGCTTCCGCGTGCGCCACCCTAGACATAATATGGTGTCACATTATCCTATACCACAGTTTAGTCTGATAAAAATTTTTTTCGAAAACATGAATGAAAATAAGATCTTATTAATATTTCAGGCTAAAATTGAAAATTCTAATTTTTCAAGCCATTAATTATTTTCAAGACGTAGTTTTAAACACCGGATGATAAAAGTTGATACACATTCGGAACAGTTAACCGGAAATTTTAGTTCCTGGGTTTTCCATAAAATATTCAAACTCAAATAATATTTAGAACATACAGAGTATGTGTTTTGGGGTTTAAGTTTAAGAGTTTATAGCGTTTAAATTTAACGGTAAGCTGAATTAAAATATTTGAACACATGTCTAAAAAAATGTAAGAAATTGCTATTCACATGTAACCATATTAATTAACTGCAATGCTTGTTTTAATTAACGAGCTTAATANGAAACCCACTTTCGCGAAAAAATGGTTTCCATAAATGATAATAGGTTTCGATTAAAGGGTGATGGGTTTCCATTACATGGTGGTGAGTTTCCATCACAGAGTAATTTTTCGCAAAATTTGAAAAGTTGTTTTCAGCCAAAAAATTGAAAGATTTTTTGAAAATTTTCGATTTTTTTTCTAAATTACAGGTGCAGGGATCAATTATAGGGCAGTCGACTCCAACAAACTTTTTAGAATAGTTTTGAGCAAATTAAGCACCAAAAACAGAGGTTATTTTACTCAAACATGCCTTGTTTTTCAAAAATGGTTTCCATAAATGGTTAGTTCGTGTATGCCAAAACCTCATCTTTATTCCACCATGGAATGTATAAAGGCTCTAATAAGGATTTTCCAGAGCATGAGTATTGATGATTTTTGAGGTTTTTCAGCTGCGATTGAGTTAAAGTGTCCAGAAGTGCCGTGACATCTGAATACAAAAATAACCGCAAAGTGTAGGCTAAGTGGGGTTCATAACTTTTGAGTTTTTAAGTCAGAGTTTAATATATTTTTCTATTTTTAGTTTTTTCAAATAAAGTTGTTTTTACCAAAATTTAAAAACAAATGGAACATTTTCGTTTTAATCAAATTTAATAAAATATTTATAATACCAAATGATAAAGTGCAAACCGAATTTAAAAGAATTTTAAGTTTAAAATGACGTGTTGATTTATTTGTTTACGATTCAGTAGAACTTTATTTCAAGTTTGCTGACAGGCTTGAAATGTAAAAAAACTAAATTCGGAATTTAATTTTTAATCATATGATTTTTTAGGCGTTCCAGTGATAGGGAAGCTGCGGGTTTTCCTTGGCCTCTTAAAACCACCTTATTCATGCCTTTTTTTTATAATTCACTCAATAAAGCAAACTTTTTGAGAGCACTTTAAAACAGCCAAACTGAATGTTTATTTTCTAAACGTAATACAAAGTATAATAAACTTTGACCAATAAATTTTTTACTATATCGAAGACGATGCCTCATTTCATCAAAAAAAATTATCCTGGTAAAGAGCTATTTCGGGACAAGAATATTCATTCGTATTTCATTGGCCCGATTGTGTGCGTAGGTGCTTAATTAGATAGTGTATTTTCGTTTAATTCAATATTATCAAAAGTCACTTAATGATTACGCGATTCGGGTCCTAAAATGGTTTTTCACGAGAATTAAACAAAAAACGTTTAATACAAACTCTTGCATCGCGATGCATCGTCATCGATTTATCTTACGAACTATATTTTATACATTTATATATTATATACAGTCTATTTGATATGTTAATGAAATTTGATAGTTTAATCAAATAGTTAAATTATATAATATTGAATTAAATTTAATAATTTGATTCAATTCAATAAATATATTTAATAGTTAAATTAATAGTTAAATTTGATAATAAAATTAAATTGAAAAATCAAATGTGATCATTTAATTAACTTATTAAGTTTCATAATTAAATTGAATGATTAAATTTCATGGTAAAATTAAGTTAAGTATTTAAAAAATATACTTTTATAAAATAATTAAATTGGATTGGCTTAAATTATTAAATTACTAATTGGATCGATAAAGTAAGTGAGATAGGTAGATATTTGCAAAAGTTCAATTTTAATTATCTTTTGAAAATGGTTCTAAACTGCCGAAACTTCAAGTTTTCAAAATTAAATTAATTTTGATTAAGGGGGTGGTCGTCGCATTTAAAGGTGAAAAACGGGGTTTTCAATGGCCAATTATTGCAAAAGTACAAACTGTTGGACAAAGTTTTTC
>SCLH01000647.1:0-40946 GCA_004367855.1 Oikopleura vanhoeffeni | reverse complement strand
CGTACCTGGGTGACGTAAATATAATATGACATACAAATACATAATTTTTCTCAGTTCTAATTCTCGCGTTTGGTTAGTAATACTACCGAACCTCGTTATTTATGGTGACGTTAAAAATTATAAGAAATCAAAGGGACCACCTTTCTCCCGATGGTTCCATATAAAAAATAAATTTTTTGTATTTTCTCTCTTATCTTTTCCCTCCGTATGAAGACGCCAGGCGCTCCGAAAGTGGAAAAGAATGCTTAAAAGATCCAAAAAAAGTCGAAAGCAAATAAACATTATGAAGAAACAACGGAGCAATAAAGCTACGAACACCAAAACCATAATAAAAATTTTTTTTGCGAAAACACTTTAAAAACCAATGAATAAATAAAAATTTGAGGGGGAGATAGGGAATCGCGCGGACAGTAACCAATTTCATGAAAACTTAAACGAGGGGGTTGGATGTAAAGGGCATAAAGGTTCTTTGGAACCGGCTTGACACCGAGGCTCTCTGGCAGCTCTCCTGAGCATGTGTTAGCTCAGGATCAGCTCCAGGTGCTGACTCTCGGCTGGCCTGCCACCACCATATATAAAGGATGGCTAGGTGCTCATTAGGGGTAGTTCCTCTAGAGAGACCACCCGAGCCAGCAACGCCAGCAACCATCCGTACGATAACCGCCCGACTCCCACCTCCCTCTACTTATACAGGTACAACCCAAATTGAGATTATTATATTAGCATATTGACTGAGCAAAATATCCCTACGGGGCCATGTACAGTGTAAGGCCCATAGTTAGGCATTACAACAACACAAACACTGAAATCGTTGGATTATATCCATGTTTGCCCGGAAGAAAATCTTTGTCCAAAATTTTTTAAGAATATCAAATAAGAACAAAGAACAAATTGGCTTAAAACCTTGCGAAATTTCAAAACTACGGAACCGTAAGCTAAAAAACGAACTACAAGAAAAATCCGAAAAATTAAATGCTATTAAAATTCAACTTTTAAATTTAACAAATGAAATTAAAAATTACTGCGTTAACCCTGATGACCACCAGTATTTCTTAAACCTTCTAAAAAATTTATCAATTAAATCCCAAATTAAACCCGATAGATTACGTCACATTAAATTGGAAAAACTGCGCGATCTTAAAAAGGCAGATTATAACCGTATTAAGGTTCATAATCAAACAAATTATGAGATTCCTCCAGAAGTTATCGATTTGTTGTCGTTAGGCAAGAATAGAGGGATTGGGAGTTTTAATGATCTGAGTAAACAAAATTTTACAGAATGGACAAATTATTCTCTGTTCTTCAACGAGAAGCCCCGAAAAATAGCATATACGAAATTTATATTGCAGGAATTAAGTCTCATACAGTTTTGGCTGGTATTTCTATATCCAACGCAAAAACATTTGACCATCGAACAAAAATTTTGGAAAAATTTCTGCAAGATCATCAGGATATTTTAATATTGAAAGTAGACAAGCAAGCAGACCTTATATTTGTGACAAAAACGGACTATAAGTAATAGTCTATAACTCCAAAATTAAGAGTCTACTAGACAAAAATTTTACAAAACTAGAAGGTTATGATAGACATTCTCTAGAGGGAGATCTTCAAGACTACAGAAAGCTCTTAACTAAAACCTTCACTGTGTGTTTACCGTTATGGAAAATACGAAGTTTATTTCCTATATATTTTTTGTCAAATTTTTATGGGACGCCAAAACAACATAAAAAAGGCGAACCTTTAAGACGCCTCGCCACAGCTTTTGATGCTCTAGTAAGCAACGCAGAAAATTTTCTAAAAGTATTATTAAAACCAATTTCTGATGAATGTTTATTTATTCATAAAAAATGATAAAATATTTAAGGAGAAAATTCTTAAATGACCGAAAAAGTTCGACCCAAAAATTCACAGAGTAATTTCAGCAGACATAAGTCAAATGTACTGTAACATTAATGAAGTAGGTGTGTTTCTATTATTTTAGACAAAAGTTCTGCCGATCTGTAAAATATTTCAATTTCATAGGATTTGACGGAAAAATTTTACCACCACCAACGAGAATATCTGAAAACTTTTTTGCTAAAAACACTTCAAAAATTTAGCATTATAATACGCCACTAGGTCGTCTATCTAACAAAAACGGGACTGAATATGGGCAGCGCCTTAAACCTGATGCTTTCAAATATTTTCGTCATGCTTTAGAAAAAAGGTTTTGGAAAAAATACATAAAACAGGCAAATTAATTCTTAACAGTAGGTTCGGGATGATTATTTAATTATTTTTCATTAAAAGTTCAATTCGATCTTTCACAAAATGATTTGAATTATTTCGATAAATCGTTGAATTTTACGATTGAGCATATCAATAAAGAAAACCAAATTAAATTTCTTGATAAGTTGATTTACATCAACAATGATAATAGTTCAGAATTCAAAAAATAAAGAAAAAACTCAGTCGAAACGGTGTTATCAAAATTTGAGCACTCTATTATGAGTAAAAAAATATCTCAAGGGTGGAATTATGATTAATTTACATCGAGAGTACAATGCTAGTAGCTCGCATGAAAATTTTCTAGAAACTCTCGAGGAACTCAAAGAGGTCTTTAGTAGGAATTCCTACGCTGCTGCACTTGTCAATAGTAAAATAAGACTATTTTCATCTGATAGTGTAAAACCAGCTCGAAAACCAATGAACCACACCGTCTGTTTTGAATACTCCTCCCCTCTCAAAGAATACGGTATTTGTGATCTTATCAGGAAAATGTCACAAATACTGCCAGACTTCCAAGTTCATGTTAAATACAGATGTTTCATACAGACTAAACCTGAAATTGACAAATTCGAAAAGTGTGACTGTGTATATGAATATTTATGCCCTTGTAACAAAACATACATCGGTGAAACCGGACGAATGTTGATAAATCGTATTTATGAACATCAACAGCCCTCGAACCGAAGTGATATTTGTAACCATATTTTAAGTTGCGAGGAATATATAATGTATTATACATTAAAGATTCAATTAAATTTGCGTTTAAAAATCAGAATAATTTTACAAGCCCCGCGAAGGCTAAATTTTCGAACTTTAAAGATAAATTCAGAATCATTAAAAAAGGGTTCAGATTCAAAAAAGATCGAAAAATAGCAGAAGCCTATTTTATACGAGTTAAAAAACCTTCTCTTAATGACCAATGGGATCACAAAGCCTTCAGACTATTTTGATATTTTGTTTTGTAAGTTCCAAAAAATTTTAGTATTCTGTACTTTATTGTTGGACTTGAAACTTTGGAGCCTCATTTTGCGACGACCACCCCCNATGCTTAGGTAAATAACATTCATCTCTAGATCTTATTGTCTCTATTTGGAATACAACATTCCTAATTTTAGCTTCCCCCGAGTGTTCTAACTCCCGTAGTGTCTTTGGAGCCATCCGTGGCTCGAAGGCCTTTAATCGCAATTTAGGACCCTTAAATCATGTTTGAATGAAAATTTACTAAGTGATCGATCAACTATTTGGATAATTGACGTTTGTGCGTTTTTTTTTCGAAAATTTTTACTGTATTACAGTACTTATTTTTTGCAAAAAACATTTTAATCATCAAAAAAAGCCTTTGAACGGGATCAGAAAAAAATTCTAAGACTTTTTTCCCATTACACAATAGCCTCAAAATGATCACATGACCGTATATTTAAGGAATTAGGTTGGTAAAAGTAGTACTGTTTTTTTTTCAAAAATTGCTTAAATCAATTTTTAAAAAAAGTGAAGTGGTTTTTTAGAAGTTTTTAAGACTTTTTTACNTAATATGAAAATTGTTCGTTTTTTTCGAAAATTTTTACTGTATTACAGTACTTATTTTTTGCAAAAAAAATGTTAATCATCAAAAAAAGCCTTTGAGCGGGATCAGATTAAAATTCTAAGATTTCTTTCCTATTACACAATAGCCCCAAAATGATCACGTGACCGTATATTTAAGGAATTAGGTTGGTAAAAGTAGTACTGTTTTTTTTCAAAAATTGCTAAAATCAATTTTTGAAAAAAGTGAAGTGGTTCTTTAAAAGTTTTTAAGACTTTTTTTTCATTGCACCAAAGTCCAAAAACGATCACGTGACCTTCAAATTAAGAAATAAGGTTTTGGCGAAAGTAAACAAATAGTGATCAAATTACGCCGAAAATTTTTTTGGGCCAATTAACACCTAATTCAAGAGTTTTGAACATAATAATATTATTCAAAAACGTCACGTGATCTTATTTTTCAAGAAATAAGGATTAATTTATGATATATTCCAAACCTTTTTTTTTGAATTATTTCGTCACGTGATTTTATTCAGACGTTGGTGTAATGTGAAAAAAGGCTTAAAAACGTTTGAAGTTGAACCTGGAATTTTTTTGACGTAATATGAGTTCTTTTTCAAATTACTGTACTATGTTTTTTTTTCAAAAGTACTCAAATCCCGTGGAAGACCCCTTAAAAAAATCGTAACGAATTTCTAAGACATTTATCGCCTTACAGTATGGCCTCCGATTTAAATAGAGCATTTCTAGAAGTCATCACTTCCGAAATACTGATTACAGAAGAATGCGTAGGCGAAAGAAAGGAGAGAAGGAATCACGAGAAATAATTATTCCAAAAAAATTTAAGACTCATTTTACATGAGAATGATGATAAAAACATTGAATTTTTTTTGCAGAAGCAATACCCAAATTGGCGACGGTTAAATATTTTCAATTCGTGTTATTTTTGCACTTGTTTGTGAAAATTGGCAAAAAAAAGAGAATTTTTAATTTTTTCTTCATATTTGATAACTTTTTATAAACTTATTTAACAAATTGTTTTTATAGGACTGTAAAGAATTTTTTGAAAAATATGATTATCATTAAGAAAATATATGTTTATAATGAATCTTTGATTATATGATTGATTTGAAACGCAAAGCCACGGATGGCTCGAAGACACTACGGGTCCAGAGATTTTCGGCCACTACGGGAGTTAATAAGGTTTAACAGGTTTACAGTGTGCTCCAAAATACTCCACCTTAAAGTCACATATCGATTACGGGCCTTTCTAGTCGTTTTAACTAGATTTTTGACAAACATTTTTATATAATTCGGCTTGTCAAAACAACGCATCCGATTACATTATCAAACTGAGCAAAAATATCTTGTTAATGATTAAATAAAAAAATGGGTTCATTTTTTTTCTGAGATTGCTGAAATTGTTCAATTATAATTTGTCTTAGAAAAATTGGAAAAAATGGTCGGATTCAAACCAATTTTTTATATTATTATTCAAAAGGTTTTTGTGCTCAGTTTGAGCTATCTAAGAATGTAATCGGATGAGTTTTTCATAAGCCGAATTTAATAAAAATGTTGGCTAAAAATCTTAAAAAAACGACCAGGACGTCCCGTCATTGATATATTGCCAAATTAAAACCATTCCATTAATAAATTGAATGAAATTTAAGACTATTTGAAATAAAAATTCAAAACTAAAAAATTAGTCCCAACTGTATTAGTGCATCGTCAAGGTGAATTGTCATTGTTATAATGGCAGTGTAAACAGGATTAACTAACCTAGGGCTTCTAACGTTCCCAGTCGTCTTCTTATATTTCCCATTTCGTCTCCAAATATTTGGTTTCAAAAAAAAATTATTCAATTTCTGTATCTGATAAATTTTTTAAATAAATTCAGATCGCCAAATAAACATCACTTTATGATAAAAATAATAGTAACTTCTCCAAATATAAGTTTCAGATAAACAACTCGTGATTGATCCAATAAGGAGCGCATTATTTCAAAATATAAATATTTGGAAATCTTTTCATCAGGTGACTCTGGTTAATAATTAATTATTTTATTATGCAGCAATAACTTAAGACGTAACGCTCACAAATAGCATTGATAATATGCAATTTTCCAATTTAAAGATACAATGAGACAGTGAACGGAAAAACTATGCTTAATAGAAAAAACGGCTCTGAGACATTTGGAAATGCTCCAAGTCGGTCAAATTTCATAAATCAGTTCACAGACCTCGCACATAAAATACAGCCACAAGTTTTAAACTATTTAGCTTCAACTTGTCATCGAAGTTTGCCTGGTTTATTAATTCTAGAATTCTCAAATGTAAAAATAAAAAAGTTTACAACATGCATTTTTTTTTGATATTTCAAAAACCATAAAAATTTGAAAAAAAAATTTAAAAACACGAAAAAATTTGGAAAAAACCTCCAAAAATTTGTCATAACTGCTTCATGAGTAGATTTTGACCGAGATAAATGCGCAATATCCCAATAAAAAAAAGTTGTGCCAGATTTATTCGTCGATCGGTATGTAGTTTTGTATAATGTCGTTTTGAACATTTTATGACGACGAACCACTCATCAATTTGATACTGATGTTTCAAGAAAAACTGACAGTTAGCAACGCACCGTGCAAAAATTTACAATTTAAATGACTTCATTCACCTATAAACTGACCAAAATTGTTTCTTCAAACTTATTCAAAAATTATTTATTTTGTCGAAACCAAATTTTCGTTGCGGTCACGGTCTTGCTGGTTTTAATTATAATAAATCCACTTTGATTTTTTTTTCTCGAGTTTGTAGGCAGAAAATAGAGCTCTCTAGAACGATTTTCTGACCACTAGGGGGCGCAAAATTTTTATTTTATCATTAAGATCATTTTATTTGGTTATGATCATCCCCCTAAAGTCAAAGAACACTCATAAAAACTTTTAGTTTGGCCATTGCCAATGGCCCATTGGGCTTCCCGGTGCGCACCCTAGACATAATATGTGTCACATATCCTATTAACTACACAGGTTTAGTCTAAAAAAAATTTTCGAAAAACATGATGAATAAGATCTTATTAATATTCAGCTAAAATTGAAATTCTATTTTCACCACTTAATTATTTTTCAGACGTAGTTTTAACCACCGGATGATAAAAGTTTAGCATTCGGAAACAGTTAACCGGAAATTTAGTTACTGGTATTTCCATAAAATAGTTTCAAACTTCAAATATATTTAGAACATACAAAGTATGTGTTTTGGTTTAAGTTTAAGAGTTTATAGCGTTTAAATTTAACGGTAAGCTTGAAATTCAAAATATTTGAACACATGTCTTAAAATGTAAGAAATTGCTATTCTCAAGCATTTTACATATTATTAACTGCATGCTTGTTTTATTAACGAGCTTATATCATAAGTAGGCCTCCCGAGCAAATAACAGGTACTTGAATCGAGTAACTCGAAATCCAGTGCCTGCATAAAAATTGCCTTAAAGGGGTTTACGCCAAAAATTTTGATACATACTGTAACTGTTATGGAAACCCATCATCCTTCAATGGAAACCATTACCATTTGTAGAAATCATTTTTGAAAACCAAGACATGTTTTAGAAATTGAAACTCTGCTTTTAATGCTCAATAATTGAGCCCCAATTTGCTAAAAAATATTCCAAAAAATTCTGGGTTTCTAATGCATATCATTGTGTCCAGCAAATGTGATTTTAAAAACAATAATTTTGTTGTGAAATTTTTATTGTTCTGAGCACTCGATTTAAAGTTTTGACTCTACGTAAATATTTCGTCGCATTATTTCAAATCCATGATTTATTAATAATTTATCATTTTTTTATTTTCAGCGAATTTTGAATCATGCAATTTTTTGCCAAAATAAATTATTATTGCATCGTCAAAAAGAACCACACTGAAAACAGGTGAATGCGTGGTAATAATTGCTCACAAAACGACATATCTTAAAATTCGGCTAAAATATAGGCAATCATGACTGAATTTTCAGGGGAAAATAAGGGCTTAATTGACCGCGATACTGTTTTCTCAACACCAGTTGTAATTTAAATCTTTGTCATGCAAGTTCAATTAACACTCACGCTACTTGTTTGAATATATTTTGAATATATAATTGAACATTGTTCAAAAATAATACCAAAAATACCGTTTTTCGACCAAAAAGAAATATATTCTAATAAGAATTTACATAAAAAGTAAAACATTCTTGAACAGAAAGGCTTAATTAGGCTGTTATCGGTCAATTTTAGACGTAATGGTGTGATTCTCTCTAAAAAGTGAGATTTGTGATATTTCAAGCGAACAAATCTTCTGGAATACTACTACATTAGTAGTATTATACAAGACCAAAATAATCTTTTTATACTTTTGTAATACCGAGACTCTCAAGAACACGCCTATTTACTCATTTGAAAAATTAAATTAATTTTGTCAACTTGTTAATTGAACAACCATTTTTCGGAAAATTGTTTTCACCGACTTTTTGAAATCCTAATTTAATTATCGATCTCATCTCTATTCCGGAATCAAAACGGATGTTTTATCTGATTATTTATGTATACTCCCAAAGAAGGTATTTAATCACCAATCACGGCAGACTCCGAAAATTATCTTAAATACAGTCCTGACGCCCTAACTCATACAAATACCGACCCAAAAAGTTATGTCAGTTACGGATTTTTACCTTTTAGACAACGTATATATTTTTGTTTAGAAGGCTACAATGAAGCTAAAAATTGCTATATTTTGTTGTTCGATTCGAATTTGAAGGTTAAAGTTCTGTGTAAATCACAAATCGAATACATTCAGCAGTTTTATATCATTTTTGCAGAAAAACTTGTAAGTTAAGTTTGTTTTGTTTTTCCTGTTTCCAAGTTCTCAACCGCTAAAACCAGTGTTGAATGGTTTCAACTTGTACTGTTTGTGGTATTTCAAGAACCATAATAATTCGAGGCGTTTTATGGTAATGTAAAAATAAAGTTTGATAAATTTTTGCAATTCTGCTTAACGGGTCAATGGTAACATGTGTATAACGTAACATCTATTAATGCCATATTTTTAAGTTACAACAGCCTGAACAAAGAATTATAGATAAAGTGTATGAAAGTTAGTAGGCAAGTTAGTATGGCAAACTTCAAACTTAATTGTTAGCAATTTTTAAAAAAAGGCGTCAAAAAATAATTTCAAAAATGCAATGACATGATGTCATTGACATCATAAAAAACAGATTTTGAGTCATATAATATTAATATTACTTATAAAATATAACTTATATTCAAAATTTTCACCAGATTTATATTTTGATTGGTCCATGCAATAAAATAAAATGTTTATCTTACTCTACAATTCAATCAAAATAATCTGATTCGGCAAAAAAAAATTGAAATGTTATGCTCTAGAAGTTTTGCTCTTGTACATGTACTGTATGTTAAAATTTCCAAAATTATTCATTTTAGGTTTTATACATTTTACTATCGACCCAAAAAAAACATCCAAATACTTTAACAAGTCAGAAATAAATATGGGGCGAGGACTTATTTTTCAAAAGCATTCAGTTTATTTGTACATTCCAAAAGACGTAATTACAGTAAATTATTTTGTATAATTTTAAGTTTTGAAAGTTGTACTGTTTGATGTGTTCCAGCATCTGTTGAGTGAATCATATCTCTTAACCGGTTTGTCGACCTCTTGATTTTATGCTTTGGCAGTTTTTTTGGGAGCTTACTTTGGCGGAAAACTTCGGTGACAATTGAAATAACTCCTCCTACCCAGACTAACCCGAATAAAAGCCAGAAAAATAAGGATGCTCGATACATTGTAAATAACATTTCCACATTTTGGGGCCATTTGCTCTAATATACGTAGTTTAATTTTAGGTGTCAATATCCCTTTATCACCTTTTGGTTAGATTGCGTGCCACTACTCCTTTTAACGTGTGTTTTTTACGTTGTGGCTACGCAATCTAACCAAAAAGGGATATCCTATAAAGCGTGTCCACTTATCGATTTTCGATCAAAAATCGCTATATTTTGATCACGTGACTATTGAAAAAAAAATTTCTAATTTTTTCTGATATTTGCCTAGCAGAATTTTTATCACAAATTTATATAAATTACCGTTTGACATTCTTCTGAAATGCCATCTTCGCCTAAATTTCCTGTAGGTATTGGATTAATCAGTGCTGCAAAACAGGCTGTATCATTAAAAACGTAGTCAGCATACCGTAGTGGGGGCTCCATACTAGGGATATAATCGCCAAAACCAATTGTGGACAATGAAATTAGTGAGTAATAAATTGAATCTGTGAATTCCCAATCTAAAATGAATTGCAATGATTTCAAAACATTTTTATCTGAATTTTTTTTCTGAAATTTTATCATAAATTATTAATTTGTGACCTCGTGAAACTTGTAAACGTCGTTTTATTTTCCCTTATATGAAACCTGAATTTGATAATTTTTGAGTTTTGTGATCTTAGCGATGAAATGTATGAGAAGAAGAAAATAGTGGAAAATAAGCAGGATTAAGGAAAATGTTCATATTTTGATGAAATAAATCGCGTTCAATACTCCTCTACTTAGGCCCCACGCCACAAAACATAATAAATCCAACTTACGCGTTAGCACATAAGGTAAAACTAAACTATTTATCAACACATTTTTTAGGAATCATTTAGTGTTCACTAAACCGGAACAAATTTGATAATTTATTTAAGAAATTTTATTTCGGACCGCTGGCAGGTCCGCTGCGCGAAACTTATCTGAGAATTATTAGAAAATTATAAAAAAAAATAATTGCTGAATTTATTTCATTTTAGTTTCTTCTACTTGACCTCCGGGAGTACCAATAATTTTATCCGTACCTTCGAGGTTGGTAAATACTGCTGATGGAATAATTATCAAAATTGCCAATCCAGCGGTAGAATAAACGGAAGGAATCGCATAAAATGGTAGTGAATTTTTTAAACATTTTTCGATGCTTTTTCGAACAACATCCATCATATAATTAATCAAGTCGGAAAGCGCTGACATCATGTATGCAAAATACGGTATACCTAAAAAGTATTTCAAATTTGACAGAATCGTGTCAGAGTTATATCATCACTCCTTATTTATGATTTGAAAAGTAATTATCAGGGGCAGTACATAAGTACATATTCTTATTTTTTTTGTTATTTCTTAGGATGTAAATCATTTTTCTTTCATCTTCATTTTTCTACTACGGTTACCTCGATCGTAACCGTAGTACAATATATGATGGCGAAACAGCAGTGTCTACTAAATTATTATGGTGAAAAGAAGATTTCAGACTGGATCGTACAAAAAAAACGAGTGCTCTTCTCGTGGTTATTCAAAAGGATTAACCTGCTAGAGAGGCCAAAGTGGTTATTTTAGGACTATTGATTTAAATAATGATTTTATAGTTTATGCTCAATTCGATTTACTGATAATTCAATTTCACCCGGAAACTATTATATTTAATTTTATCGGGTCAATTTTGATTCGAATCGCCGCCAAAAGATTTCGCGTAGTTAACTTTTTGCTGACGGTATTATGATTCAGAAACAATTTATGTTCACACGTTGCGCTGGACAGTAAGAATAATTTTCAACTTCACACACTTTGAAGACAAATATTCAACGATTATTAATGAAAATTGAAGTTTTAAAACCCTTCAAACACCAAATTTGTCAGAGTGCAACGAAAATTTTTTCTATTTTAGACTAATTTCTGAGCGCCTTTTGTACATACATGTCGTATGGTTGCTAAATCAATCAGATGCCATCAAATTTATTTTTTATAAACCTTTTTATTGAAATTTAAAAATTCCAATTGTTTTACTTTATTTTCGAGTTCAGATATCAATTATTTATAATTAATTAACTCTTTGACGGTACTTCAATAAAAAACCATTAAATGTTTCAATGTTTTCTTCAAATTATTTTAAATCAAAACAAAAACATCTAAAATTTGGAAGTTTTAATAAATAACTTTCAAAAAAAAATTACACTAGGTACAGTATAAAATCTATATAACCAGCACAATTGACAAAAATTTTGAAAAAACTGTGGGTAATGGTTATTTCGAAACGAGTGGTAATTTTTAAAACTTTAGTTAACCCAACTCAGTTTGTCAACCTATTCTTACGAAATAACTTTCTCCAATATAATGATAACAATAACCCCATAAAAAAAAGACTTTTTATGTGCTTTGACTGAGGCTCAGTCAATTTTAGTCACTGAGCTCTCTGTAATAAAAAAACATCGATTGTATTTTTTTTAAAGATATCGAATGACAACTCAATATGATTTACGAAATTCTAGACATAAAAATTATGACCGATTATAAATTTCATTCATTTCAAGCTGAACTGGTTTAGTCTCGTAAAAGTTATTCGGTAGAAGACGTTCATAAAATTCAACGCACTAAACGGGATTTATTTAAAATATACCAAAGTCAAGTCTAGGAAGTATTGTTTGACAGTTTTCATCCAAATAATATATTGTTAATTTTAAATAACTTATTTACCTATTGTTATGAAACATAGGCATAAAATTTTTCCACTTTGTGTTTGAGGAACGATATTTCCGTAACCAACTGTTGAGGCGAGTGTCCCGGAGAAAAAGAACGCATTGTGATAAGTCCATCTTAAATTTGATAAAAATTTGTAAGAGCAATTTTGCAAATTTATTAAAGTAGAATAATGAAAAAAATGGTCTGAAAATTTTAAAAAGTAGTATCATCAAGTAGAAATCCTATAAGCAAAATAAAAAAAATAATTAATCAAATTTTTAATTTTTTCAAGTTTATTTCCAAAAACGGGCGAAAATATGGAAAATTAATGCTTAAACTGGACAAGTGATTTATTAGGAGTTTTTACCGTGAAATAAATTTGTCCCAAACAAAAGTTTCTCCAAGTTCAAAGATGAATTGTGAAAAGAGAGTTTAATGCACATTACATTGTTGAGTCAACAATGAAATTGCAGCAAAATCGCCCTTAGTAATCGATCATTTTGAATAAAATTTTAATTTTTTTTGCACGATTGACCCTCATTATTTTTCACATTTTCATTAAGATTGTATTCCACACTAAAAATATTAACCGTTTTTTAGCGCGCTTATCTTCCTAAACTTTTACCTAAGACGAGTCGTCTTAGACGACTCATAAATTATAAGTCATAATTAAAATAATATAAACATTTCTCATTTTCACTTAACTCCACGCTAATTTTTTTCCCTTTCATAATTAAGAGATTTTCGGATAACCAAAAAACCAGAAATCGAAAATGTTTGACTTAAATAGTCCGAAAATCTTAGCTGCTGGGACCCAGCAGGTATAAAGGTGTTATTCGGGAAATCAAATGATAAATTTCATCATAAAATATAATAC
Source organism: Oikopleura vanhoeffeni (assembly GCA_004367855.1). Taxonomy (NCBI): domain Eukaryota; kingdom Metazoa; phylum Chordata; class Appendicularia; order Copelata; family Oikopleuridae; genus Oikopleura; species Oikopleura vanhoeffeni. The sequence goes on along the minus strand of SCLH01000647.1, from coordinate 27,748 downwards.
GAATAATATTATTTATATTTCAAATCTGCCTCGTGAGCGGTTTCTACTAATACTATTAATTTTTATCTTTTATTGATTGATGTGAATTCAGAGCTTGTCTGTTTTGAAGTGACTAGTCGGAAATTACCGGTACATCCGATTGCTTCCATTGTATATGAATGCCAAGAGAAAACTTTAACAGTTTTATTCACGGTTTTCTAAAACACGAAAATATTTAACAAAGTGAAATGATAATCAAAACGAGTATCATTTTGAGAAACCGCGACGCCTGCTGAAATTCCGCAATGAAAATATTTCAGACCTCCGTTTCGATTACCATTGAACAAAGTTAATTAAAGAGAATCTTGAAAATTAGTCAAAAAGTTATATGAACTGGTTTTTATCACTTTGTGTTCCAGGTAAAAAATTACCGAATTTTTGCACTCTATAATAAAATTTCTACTGTGTATTTATTTATTTTCCCAAAAACTGCAGAAAATAAGACATTTTTTGACTTTGTCAGACAAAAAAACTTTGGAGTTCCATTTTTTATGCTGACAGTATGCTCAAAATGACCAAACTGTCTAGTTTCATTATACTGGTGAGTGAAAACTCTAAGCTGAAATGTTTGAATACTCGTTTTGAGGGACTCAAAAAGGCCCTTCAAAGTGTTCCAGATTGGATGCAAATTAAATTTTGTGGTGTTCCAGTTAGGGCGCATGGACTTTTATATTTTTCTGAAAAATACCGACATTGTTTTGTCGATTTTTTGGCATATTCTTTTCCCAACCTAAGTCTAATTTAAAAATGCTTACTTTCTCTATAGCGCGTGTTCGAATCCCACTTATTTCACCTTAGTGATTGTCTTGAGAATAATTAAAAGTCAACTTTGCATTTAAACGTTTTAATTCATTCAACATCTTGAAAAATATATCTTTTTAAACCAAAATCTTAAGTGACAATCGTTTTGACAGAGGTCCAAATAATTGGCGAAATCCCAAATTTTGCTGTCTTTTGCAAAATAATTCTTAAAGTTTTGCCATCCATATGAAGAATTTCATTGTTAAAATCAGACTGCATGTCTGTCAAACCTTGAATATCTCTCCAAGCACTCATAAATTGATCCTGAAGTGGATCCAAACAAACTGCTAGGGTATATTATGTGAAATGCCCATCAATAAAAAAATATTTATTTTCAAGATAAATGATATTCAATTCATGATATTCAATTATACATGTACATACTGGAAATGTATATACTGGAAATCGGTTATGGATATCAGTCATGGATATTAGTCATGAAACTCCGTCATGGATATACTGAGTATACTGTATATACTGAAAATCAGTCATACAAACCACCATTGTTTTTATGAATGATGATTTCAAAGACTTATCAGCATCGGTTGTCTTAAAAAGGTATTTAAAATTTTTAATTCTACACAAAAATATCAGATTTCAAAATAATGAGTCATTTTTAGTATAGATAATTTCTTTCCATTTTATTTGAATTATTAGTGATGCTTTATCACTCAAATTAAAAGTGTGTAACAATTGCAATGAATTATTTGTCGAAAATAATCTAGAATACTAGTTCTCAGATTTTGAAAAGTTTTTGGTGCTGAAAGCAAATAGACGAGTATATTTTTTTACCGGCATCATAATCGAGGATGCGATGTAGTGGTGCGAGCTCTTGAGAAACTCTGCGTTAAATTTTGACTACTGAAAATTCTTTCAAGATTTTTTTTTACTTTCTCTGTAAAATTAATAAATTGTCTGGCCGTGCCTGAAAGGTGCCATTGCTCTTGCCGTTTTCTTCTTGGAGATCGTTAAGGACTTCTTGAAATGCATCTTGAGTACAATTATAATCAATCCATTTAAAGAAAATCGTCTTTATTTCTTCGACATATTGAGAATTAAGAGCCTCATCTTATAAAAGATTTCAAATGCGTTATACATGAAAATAATTAAATATTATAAATAAAAATTATAATAGTCTATTAAAATGGCTTATAATCAGGGTTCGGACGCGTTACATTTCGAATACATAAAATTAATTTTTTCACCTGAAAAAACTGTGAAGCAAAATAAAAAAAAATCTCCCAACTAAATAATTCGAGAGAGTTTTGGGGTAATTTATGGGTTTTATGGTTAAATTGCCAATTTTTTATAAAAGTCGGATGATCCGACATGGAAACAGGGGGAGGCCCGATATCGCCGGCCAAATATCGCCGAATTTGCTTAAATAGCTGAAAAACCTACGCGATTCTACTATTTTTAGCTAAAATTATTCCAGTGCCAATATCGCCAAATTTGCCAATATTGCCAAATTTGCCAATATCACCGAATTTTTTGGAGATTTCTATCACGAATTATGTTGTGGGCGTCATGAATTTTTAAAATTGAATTTTCCAAATTTACTCTTTTCAACTTGTATTCGAATGCGTTTGGTAAAGTACTTAATTCTTCACATTATGGTGACACACTTCATTTGAACCTACTGTGAAAACTCTAATAAAATTGAAAAAAAAGTCGACATATGACGTCATTTGAAACGCCTACACGTTTTTTAATTTTTCAAGCAAAATTTTTATTCTCGTTCCCATATCACCGTATGTGCCAATATTGCCGAATTTGCCAATATCGCCGAAGTTGTTTGCCAAAAAACTTTACAGAAAATAATCGAAAAAATCCGAAAACACACAATTGATCAACATTAATAATCAACTATATATTCTTTTTTCTAAAGGAGATATTCTTTCTGGCCACTAGAAAGCACACAAAATTTTTTCATTTTTATTTCACTGATTCACTCTAAGGGAGTAATCCGAAGTCCGACTCCGAACCCTAGTAGATACTCATCTATCTGAAATCTTATTAATACCTTGCTTCAAGGAACCTGACAATTCCCACACAAAACCTCTGGTTGAGTTTCAAATCATAAAAATAGTCATCACCAAACTTATTGACCTCAGCTTTCACTTGGCTTTTAGCTCTTTCGCATTTATCCACCTGAATCATAATTTTTTGTCGATAATTAACTTTCCAACAGAAAATTTTACCGTTGTTTCAGATGATGAAAATTCTATTCTCTGGAAATCGATATTAAGGGGGCTTAAAAAGTCGAGGCAATTTGGACCTTTTTAGAACGCTTTCCTGCATAAATGAAGGATAAAAGAGTCTTTATTATACGATGAATCGAGAGAAAAAGTTTCAAGTGATAATTGACTTGACATTTTTCTTTCGCTGACCTGAATGACGTCTAAGACCTCTGGAAAAGCAATAACTGAATTCTTAAAAGTTTTTAACAGTCTTCATTCATGAGCCAATTTATTTTATTTTTCTTCAACAATCATATCATTTGAATATAAATTGATCTTCGGGATCCGAATTTAGAATTTTTGCCCGGTTGCTATATCGTTAAGATCTTAGTTTTACGTTTTAATTTCGGCTCTAGCACCATGTGGTGATAATCCTTGAGAACTTAAATCTCAGTTTAACCTCTAAGCGCCTTTTAGCGGATTAAACCGCTGTACCATAACTTTAAATTCCAACCTTATACCGCGCGCGCAATATTTTAGTTGTGTTTTTACCGTTATTAAATACGTACCTTTTTACTTATAAAGTTGCCTTACTTTGGCATATATAAATATACCCGTCCGTCTCAGAGTTATTGCAGGAAATTATCACTACAACCACATATGGTCAAAATTGACCCATGGTTTATAATACCGTCCGCAGAAAACCGATAAATGTTGCCGTACTTAATCATGAAATAATCATGAAATTATCACTTCAACAAAGTACGTTTTTAGCGATTTAGCGCCACCTAGGTGGAAATCCGAAATTAATATCCCAAAGATTGGTTGATATTTGAAAACTATGATCATTTGAAGAAAAATCGTAGAAATTGATTTATAGCGGGCGTTCAGAAACCGATGGTAATTTTTTGGCTGGGTGGTTAAATCGCCGTCCTGTGCAAATAAAGTGTAGTAGCGAGCGAAAAACAGTTTGACATCAGTTCTGATCTAATATATTGAAAAAAAAATATAATTACAGGTGAAAGTAAGTACTGATCGGAAGTGAATACACAGAGGGGTGATAAAGAGCTCATTATTAATTGTATATCCTATTCCGAGTACAGTAGATCAAGAATGCCTAGGTAAAAATACAAACCAATTACAAGGTTAAAAATTACAAGGTAAAAATACAACCAAATACAAACAAGAGTGAGACGGGCCAACCAACCAATCAAATCCCTGAATTGAACACACAATTGGTTTGTATTTTTACCTAGGCAATTTTGATCTACAGTACTCGGAATAGGATATATAATGGATACTTATGTAATTAATACATAATGAATTTTATAATTTTTTCAATATAATGAAATTATTTCGCCCCAATTCTATGTGTTTCTTATGAATTATTTTTGTAGATTAAGAAAGATCTACTAAAATGGCCTTTCTCAAAAGTTTTGTTTCCTGATAAGATGAAGTACAAAGGAACATTTTTACCACCGCTACCTCCTTGACTGCACCTTTTTTTTACCTCAATATCTTTTTCCCAACGGAACTCAATCTCAAAACCGTTTACTTCTATTTAGCGCGTGTTAGAATCCCACTATTTGTTGTCTTAGTGACTGTCTTGAGTATTATATAGGCAAGGGTGCTTGATATTGGAACCGCTAAATTTATACATAAGCAAAATTAAGTATTTCAACATTCCCCACATTATGTGTTAATATATAATGTGTATATAATGGCTAGATTTTTATCATTAATTATAAAAATGTCTGACCGTAATCCTGACATAATAAATATAAAGAACATAAATGAAACTGATACAGTAGATCTGCTATATCTGCGGCAAATCCGATGGGATGAAAGTTGTTACTTCCGTAGAGCGTCAAAATCTATAACTTCCTAATGTCACATCAGGGGCTTTATAAAACTCTTTTTTATGGCATTACGAAGAAAATAGAACATTTTACCAATATTGCCAATTTTCGGTCACCAAAAAAAATAAGAAGAAGAACAACAAGAAATGTTGTGTTCTGAAGAAGAACTATCTGGCAAAACTTTTTGCTTCTCTTCAAAAATGCGATCCGATCAGGTTTTTGAAAAATGCGATCCGATTAAGTAAAGTAATTGAAGTAAAATGAATTTATTTTGTAAATTATTTATTTTTCATTCCGACTGCAGCTGATAAATTCGGTGTGATATCGCTGATGAAACTGTCAACTTTTTAATCAAACGAAAAACGTGAAAATTTACTTCTTACCCTCTTAATTAGAACACTTATTTTCTTTCGATCTAGATCGACAAATACTTGGTCGGATCGAAATTTTTCTATCCGATCCGATCAGGTTTTGAAAATTGCGATCCGATCAAGTTCGATTTCAAAAGTTATGCCTGGTCTAAATCATGTAACGTGCTACCACACTTTGTTTCTACCATTACGCTCGCTACTTCACTTTATTTGCACAGCGCGGCGATTTAACCCAAATGACCATCAGTTTCTAAGTTTCCCATTTATAGACGAAGGCTGTAAAGATTTTTAATCTTTCATTTTTTCGAAGAGGGCGTTGACGTCATTCAGGTCAACAAAATTTTGTTTATCTCAAGTCTCGTTTTCTTTGTATGTTACCCCCTCCTGGCCGGATATTGGAAATGGCTAAATGTCAAAAAAGTTTGCCAATTACATTTCTCTGAATTATTGTTAAATTTAGAATGTCAATAAAAACACTATAAAGTACCTAGAGGGCAGCTTTAAATGATTGCATGTTTGCGGTAGAAGCGTACATCCGCAAAATGATTGTTTGACATGAAACTAAGAGATCGTAAAGTTAGATTCTGAGATCGTTAGTAAATTAAGCAAGACACATTTAACATGGCATAATTTTCAGAAGATGTTTGTTTTTGTACGCACGCTTTTAGTGTGGACGGCGTCCACTGGACGTCCACTGGACGCGATCGAGCCAAGTCAAAAAATGAAAGTTTTCATATCATGTTAAAAATGCCTGGAAGTGAGGTAATCCACCCCAGGAAAAAAAAAGTTCCATATAGACTTTTTTCCATTTTAACTCCTAGGTGTCCAAAATGGCGTTTTTCTCAAAAATATGACTTTGCATTGCATTCTAGAAATATTGATGGAGGATTAGCAGAGAACATATTTATCAGATGTTCCTTGTACACTTTCACGGCATATTTGGTCAAAAAAATATAGTATATGGCTGCGGGAAAGACAAATTTTTTTTTTCAGAAACATTGAAATTGAAATTTTTCATCAAAAAATATGTCTTTGGACTCAAATTTCTAGAACTTTACGAATATCCACAGTGTGGTTTTCTATGTACTGAGTACACCTTAAACCCATTCAAGATCAGAAACGTTTATAAATTGTTCTATTTAGCTTTTAAAAGGCAAATTCTTTAACTCTCAGGTGTTCAAAACACTTTTTTTGAAAATTATGACTTTGTATTGCATTCTAGAAATATTTACGGGGGTTAAGCAGAGAACTATTTATCAGATGTTCCTTGTACACTTTTACGGCATATTTGGTAAAAAAAATTAAGTAAATGTACCGAAAAAACAGAATTTTTTTTCGGAAACATTCAAATTGATGTTTTATCAAAAAATTCTAAATTCTAAAATTGTTGGCAAGGATTTACAGCATATGAGATGAAAAATGAAGGGATTTTGAAGTTAAGAAAAAGTTCCATATAGACGTTTTTCCATTTTAACTCCTAGGGATCCAAAATGGCGTTTTTCAAATGACTAACTACAAAAAATAAAAAACACCTCCGAAGGTTCTCTGCTAGTCCTCAAGGAAACGGATTTTTTTTCAAAATAAACGTTTTTTTTGTTTTTTTCGATTTTCAACGCTCAAAAAAACACGTTTTCGCGCATAATTCAGAATTCCAGATTATAAACCTTGATCGGAAATTTTATTGCGAATATGATCCCCTTTCCAAAATGACTCAAATAACAATTTTGATTTCAGCCAATCAGGAGGAAGGACCAAAAATTTTCCAAAAAATTTTTTTGGAAAAAATACTACCCAGTTCTCAGATTTCCCCCAAATTGCATTAACACGGAAATGCTTCAATCGCGTCCACCCTAACGCTATTGCAAATTGGGATTGAATCAACCCAAATTGGCAGAGATGTATAGTAGGCTACTATGAGTAGCCTGTCACGTCTTCAAATTTCGGCCCGACAGCCTTTTTGATGTCAGATTTTCTTTATTTTTTGGCTGTGACTCTATTTTAACTTAGTTAGTTGATTATTAGAAAACATATTTATCTAACGTTTCGATTTATTCTCATTTTCAAAGATACAAAATTTTTTATAAAGTTTCAGAGTCCAACAATAAAGTACAGAATACTAAGAATTTTTAATTTTTGTGCAGAAATTTAAGAAGTTCAGAAATTTGAGGCAAAAAATTTTTACCTTAGCTCTGCATTTTTTATGCAGATTTTTTGGAGCTTACTAAAAGAAATATCAAAATAGTCTGAAGGCTTTGTGATCCATTGGGCATTAAGAGAGGGTTTATTTAACTCGTATAAAATAGGCTTCTGCATATTTTTCGATCTTTTTTGAATCTGAACCCTTTTTTTAATGATTTTTGAATTTATCTTTAAAGTTCGAAAATTTAGCCTTCGCGGGGCTTGTAAAATTATTTTGATTTTTAAGCGCAAATTCATTTGAGTCTTTAATGTATTCCTTGCAACTTAAAATATGGTTACAAATATTCTTTGGTTCGAGGCTGTTGATGTTCATAAATACGATTTAGCAACATTCGTCCAGTTTGACCGATGTATGTGTCGTTAAGGGGTGGTCAGGGTAAAGGATTTCGAACTTTTTTGACTTTGGAACTTAATAGTTGAAGAACTAGAGATCATAGAGTTACATACTTTACGGTTTTAGAAAGCTCAGACAATTCCTCGTCATTATTGACAATCGTAAACGATTTTTCATAATTTCAGGTAGCGCTAAGGGTATAAAAAGTTGGAAAAAATGACGATTTTTTAAAGTAGATCTCCTCCGTGAATAAAGTGAATTTTATTTAATTTTACACTTTCCAGGAAACTAAAATGTCAATGAAATGTTGGAAAAGGATTTTTGAAATTTTCCTCTAAAAGCTCTTGAGCGCCCAAAAATATGCTATTCAGTCATTTTTCAAAAATCGAATCTCCTCCGTCAATTTTATAAAGATTTTCAAATGACATGTGAATACTTCGGTTAACACTTTGAACAACTTGTTAGAAATTTTTTTAATAGTTCATCTTGTAACGTAACAGGTGCACTTTTACGAAGTAGTGAATATTTTTTGCTCTAAATCATCTGAAAACCCGAATATATAGTAAATCGACCTCTGGGAATTCATTTTTGATAGTTTCAAGGCCGTATCTGCTGTAGTTTTCAAGGGGAGTTAAATTACGATTTCATTTCATTTTGCATGACTTTTTAATTTTTTTTAAGAAAATTAATTCAATTTTCATAATTTTCCTTAGATAATTTTGTGTAATAACATGTGGGATAAAAACCTTTTGATAGTCTACAAACAAATTTATTTACTTTTGTGCCCCGTGTGAAATTGAATTGACAAAATGTGTGAAGTTGTCAAATAAATTTTTGTTTGTTGTAAATCTAACTTATCAACTGCGCGGTATTCTAGAGTATTCGTAATCAAAACCTGTGACTGAAAAAAAGACGGAAACGACGGTTAAAATTTTCTTGATTAACCTAATTAATGGTCGGTAACACATGAAAAATAGCTATGATTTTTTCATTTGGGCTCTATGATGTAACAAAAACGGTTACCGAACGACCTGTAATTCAGTTTTTAATAGTGCGCCGATAACGGAAAAACCGTGATAGCTGGACATTTTGGTTTCGCCAATCATTTTTAAATGACAAAATTACCCAAAAAAATTTTACAAGTTTTTTATATCAACTGAGAATTCTGAAACTCGCCAAACTTATTTCGAGAAAAATATATATAAAAATTTTTTTTTTGAGATTTTCAAAATCCAAAAAAAAAACTAGACAAGATACGAACTTTTGGTTTTGATTTTGAGATTCGCCGTATTTCATTTAATTTAAATAAATATATTTTGTCAAAAACGGTTTCCCAACGACCTCAAATAGGTTGCAAATAATGCGCCGATAACGGAGAAACCGTGGTAGCTAGGACATTTTGGTTATTTGCCAATCATTTTTGAATTACTGAATTACCCAGAAAATATTCACAGTTTTTTTTTAGCTTACACAGTTCTCACAAAAGCTTGCCCTGACCGACCCTTAAAAAGGGCATAAATATTCACAGTCCCACTTTTCGAATTTTGTCAATTTCAGGTTTAGCGAGAAACGAAAAAAGTTTGCTTACCTTGACACATCTGGCTGTAACATTAACTTGGAAGTCTGGCAGTATTTGTGACATTTTCCTGATAAGATCACAATACCGTATCTATGAGAGGGAGGAGTATTCAAAACAGACGGTGTGGTTCATTGGTTTTCGAGCTGGTTTTACACTATCAGATAGAATTAGTCTTATTTCACTATTGACAAGTGCAGCAGGGTAGGAATTCCTACTAAGACCTCTTTGAGTACCTCGAGAGTTTCTTAGAAAATTTTCATGAGAGCTACTAGCATTGTGCTCTCGATGGAAAATTAATCAAATTCCACCCTTGAATGATATTTTTTACTCTAATGAGAGTGCTCAAAGTTTGATAAAACCGTTTCGACTTGAGTTTTTTTTATGTATTTTTTGAATTCTTAGTTATATCATTATTGATGTAAATCAACTTATCAAGAAATATAATTTGGTTTTCTCTATTCATATGCTCAATCGTAAAATTCAACAATTTATCGAATAATTCAAATCTTTTGTGAAAGATCGAATTGAACTTTTTTTGCAAAATAATTAAAGAATCATCGCAAACCAACTATAATGAATTAATTTGCCTGTTTTATGTATTTTTCAAACCTTTGTTTCTAAAGCATGGACGAAAAATATTTGAAAGCATCAGGTTTAAGGCGCTGCCCATATTCAGTCCCGTTTTTGTTGATAGACACCTAGTGGCGTATTATAATGCTAAATTTTTGAAGTGTTTTTTAGCAAAAAAAGTTTTCAGATTATTCTCGTTTTGGTGGTGGTAAAATTTTTCGTCAAATCCTTATGAAATTTAAATATTTTACAGGATCGGCATAACTTTTTCTAAAATAAATAGAAACACACTAACTTCATTAATGTTACAGTACATTTGACTTATGTCTGCTGAAATTACTCTGTGAATTTTTTGGTTGAACTTTTTTCGGTCATTTAAGAATTTCTCCTTAAATATTTTATTATTTTTTATGATAACATTCATCAGAAATTTGTTCTAATAATATTTTTAGAAAATTTTCTGCGTTGCTAACTAGAGCATCAAAAGGTGTGGCGAGGCCCCTTAAAGGTTAGCCTTTTTTATGTAGTTTTGGCGTCCCATAAAAATTTGACAAAGAATATATAGGAAATAAACTTCGTATTTTCCATAACGGTAGACACCCAGTGAAGGTTTTAGTTAAGAGCTTTCTGTAGTCTTGAAGATCTCGCTCTAGAGAATGTCTATCATATCCTTCTAGTTTTGTAAAATTTTTGTCTAGTAGACTCTTAATTTTGGAGTTATAGTTCGTTTTTGTCACAAATATAAGGTCTGCTTGCTTGTCTACTTTCAATAGTAAAATATCCTGATGATTTTGCAGAAATTTTGTCTAAATTTTTGTTCGAGGGTCAAATGTTTTTGCGTTGGATACAGAAATACCAGCTAAAACTGTATGAGACTTAATTCCTGCAATATCAATTTCGTCTATGCCAAATTTTGGCTACTCAGATCATTAAAACTCCCGATCCCTCTATTTTTGCCTAACGACAACAAATCGATAACTTCTGGGGGAATCTCATAATTTGTTTGATTATGAACCTTAATACGGTGATATCTGCCTTTTTTAAGATCGCGCGTTTTTCCAATTTAATGTGACGTAATCTATCGGTTTAATATGGGATTTAATGATAATTTTTAGAAGATTAGAAAATACTGGTGGTCATCAGGGTTAACGCAGTAATTTTTTTTAATTTCGGTTTGTTAAATTTAAAAGTTGAATTTTAATAGCATTTAATTTTTCGGATTTTTTTTGTAGTTCATTTTTTAGCTTACTTTTCCGTAGTTTTGAAATTTCGCACGGTTTTAAGCCAATTAGTTCTTTGTTCTTATTTGATATTCTTAAGAATTTTGGACAAAGATTTTCTTCCAGACAAACATGGATATAATCAAACGATTTCTGTGTTTTCTGTTGGGCCTGATACTTGTATAAAGTTTTTCTTAGCAGAGGGGATGTTCTCAAAATGTTTCTTGAAGTCTCTGCGATTATTAATTATTTAAAAACATTTATCTAACGTTTCGATTATTTCTCATTATCAAAGATATAAAATTTTTTTATAAAAGTTTCAAGTCCAACAATAAGTATAGAATACTAGACTTTTTAAATTTTGTGCAGAATTTTAGAAGTTCAGAAATTTGAGGCAAAAATTTTTTGCCTCAGCTTTGCATTTTTTTATGCAGATTTTTGGAGCTTACTAAAAGAAATATCAAATAGTCTGAAGGCTTGTGATCCCATTGGTCATTAAGAGAGGGTTTTTTAACTCGTATAAAATAGTTAGTTGATATCAAGGCGTTTCATCAGAATCAACAATTAATTCTGGTTTTCCGAACTAAAAGCTGTCAAAATTGGCCAGATTTCGTCAAGTTTTGAAAATTGTTAACGATCAGCCGCTCAGATAATTATGTTAAAAAATCAGATTTTTTGGAAAGTGACCTTATTTTTAACCCATTTAACGATTCCAAGCCGTTCTCCTAAAATTTATGACTGAAATTGGTTTTCGTGTTCAAACATGACAGGCTAATGTAAAGGCTTTGAAATAGTGCCAGAAGTAGCGGTTATTTTCAAAAACTGCTGATTTTCAAGTTATTATAAATTTCAAATTTTTTTAGTTTTTTCATTCAAAATAAATATTTTTACCGAAAATTTTGAATTGCAATTTCACCACTTAATTAAATAAACTCAAACCAAAATGTTTAATACAAAACAATCTTCTGTGACTACAATTCACTTATTGTGTGAGTATGGGGAAACATTTTTTCGTCGAAATATTTTTTTGTCGGAATTTTTTATTTTTCGTTAAACTTTTGTATTTTGTCAAAATCCAATTTTCTGTGAAACAAAGCTGCTGAGGCATACATTTTCATTGTGTAGAAAGTTAAGTACAAGTCTGACGAACACAGTTTATGGCAAAAAACTTTTTTTTCTTAAATGAAATTAATAAACGAAATTAAAAATATTTTGACGAAAAAATGGTTTCCCGTGAATATTGATACTCTGAGACCAAATTTGGCTCAAAAAACCCAGGTAATTTTACCTATGTATAGCGTGTTTGCTTATTTATTACCCACTTACATCGAAGATGATGCCCGCAACAAGTGAAACCTTTTTTTTAGGATACGCTTCATAACATGAAATTCATCATAATAACAACCTACGCACATAACTCACGTTTGTCGAACCCAATTTATTCAAGTCCAATTTTTTACTTTTATGACAAAAATATAAATGTTTTCGAAAAAATCAAAATTCAAACTTACCTCGTATGGTCGTTCAAAGTATTGAAACATGAAAGCACCCATTGCTAAATAAACAATATACAAAACTATAAGCTTAAAGAGATAAAATATAACTATATCGATAACGATCCCCGGGTGCACAAACGACTCTTTTTCCTCAGAAAATATTCATCTATTTTTGGGCAATAATTACTTGATCTATTTGTCTCATTCCGAGAATTTGCAGAATGACGCTCATTAAAACGACATAAAAACACATAATTAGGGAAATTTTCTCGGATAAAATAATTTTTCAATAAATGCGAGATAAATTGATTACCGGAAGTAACTTGCTATGGGCAGGGGTCGGCAATACCCGTCCTGTCCTTGTACTCCTGTCCTGGAATTTGAGGACAGGACAAAGACAGAAAATAATGAAACCTGTCCTAATTGCTGTCCTGGCTTTGAGGACAGGACAAGGACAGAAAATAATGAAACCTGTCCTAATTTCTGTCCTCTGAAAATTAGATATTTTTTGAGTATAAATTTTAGAAAACTGTTTAAATATTAAGTCCTAGGACAGAACTGGACAGGACAGAAAATTTTGAAATTTCCCCCCCTCAGGACAGGACAGATACCTGTCCTAGTATAGGAATGGACAGAACAGGACAGAAAAATTAGCCTGCCTTAGGACAGGACAGGTCAGAAATTTTCAAATCTTGTGCCGACCCCTGGCTATGGCCCATAGCCTATGGCTATCAAACAAAACTTGCGAAAATTATAAGACAAATGGCCAAAAAATTAATATCAATTTTCCTCATGTTTAAACCTTCTCTCAGAAAAGGGGTCGTTTTGTACACCAGTAGATTGTAATTTTTACATGTCTGAAAACATTGAAACTGTCCTGTTTTGGCAAATAAATTGGGAAAAGCTTTTATTTTATTTTTAATTTTTTGTTTTACGTGTTAATCGAATATATGTGCGCAGTTATCATACCGCTATTATATCGTGAAGTTTTAGATGTGAGATCGAAAAATTTGTTAACTGAAACAGTGACTTTGAATGACACTTTTTAAAATAATTCATTGAAAACTGACAAAATTCGAAACATACAGCCTGAGTTTTCTCGTTTAGTGCGTTTTTTTTGTTCCGCAAAAATGAACCAATCAGATACAGGTATTCCGGATATTGACCAATCACCATCGAGTATTTTCGCGGAATAAATAAACGCAGTTAACGAGAAAACTCAGACTGTAAATTACTATTTCAAATGTAATTTTGAACAATTAATGTGATCAGTTTATTCCAATATATTTTATCCTTTCACAAAACATATTGGTACCATTTCATAAGTCGATCTTCATAAGTAGATTTCTTTCTAAAATATTTTAAATTTTTATTTTTTTTGCATCACTAACAGATCAATAATGAGTGGCTTATTATCAGTTCCACGTCTTTCAATATAATTCAGAAACAATGATAAATCATAAATGACATTAATCTCAACTTACTCCCCAGAAGAGTATTTTACTCAAAAATAAACATGCGGCATGTCACATGTCAAATAAATTCAGATTTTAAAAAAGCTTGATAATAATTTTCTCGGCCTTGAATTTAAAAATGTGTAAAAAGTCTATCCATCTCAGTGAGATGATCTCACAATTATTATTTGACTCCAATTTTACTATTTACAAGTAAATACAACGTTTTGGCCTTATTTGTGGCCTTTCTGATTGTCTTATAAGGGTATCCCGGTTCCTACATTTTCTGCAGTTATTATGTTATAAAAATGCACCAAATCAATTGTTTATGTTTTGTACGCATNAACCCACATAGGCCCTCCAAAGCCGAAAAAACTCAAACCCAGTAAAGAATCCGCAACATAATTAATAACATTCAATCCTGTATAACATTTATTTGAGTCGCCAATTCATCCTTACTTTAGAATTATTTCACAGAGACATAAACAAGCGCGGCACACAAAAAATATCACAATCTATCTACAAAACAACCTGTCCGCACAAACAATAAGAAATAGAATATCACACTACAAACTCTTCATACATATCGGATAACACATAACAAGAGCCTATAAGAAATGTCAGAACATGAAACCACTGCAAATTTCAGAACCCCACAAGAAAAACCACTTGTTTACAAAAATATCAACCCAACCCTACCACCAACCAAGACTACACAAAAAACGTAACAGGGAAATGTAATAAAATAAGAAAGACCAAAAAAGGAGTGCAATACATATCACATCTGGAGTAATACCTGAAGGGCTCAAAATTTTTTAGCAATAAAAAGGTCTAAACACCAGAACTTGTTGCAAAAACTCGAGTACAACAAGAGGAGCAAATAATATTAAACAATATGAATGACTAAAAATAAAATAAGAAGCATAAAATAATACTATCCCCACAAAACAATATAACTGTGACATGCTCAAAAACTCATTTTATAAATATACGTTTTTGGCCGTATACAACAACACAAGGCATTCCAGCGACTATTCCGTCACGATAAAAGAAGTACCAGGACTTTTTTTGAAGGGCGGCAAAGAATCCAAATACCTATCAAGTGCCAATAAAGGGTGACGGATCCGAGGAACAAAAGAATTCAAGATTACCCCATAAACACATTAGACAAATAGCGTCACGACAATAGGGAATTAGTTGCGACCAAACGGATAATACACATCACCACTTTTCTATTCCATCAAATAAACAAAATACATCACACTCTTTATCAACCTGAGTTTATAAATACTTATCAACTTGACTCCACACTTTCCAAAAAAATATAACTGTAGGTTCAATATACCTATCAGCTCCTAATCACCATTAAGGGACATCCTGGTCTCTAAACTCTGAAGCAATATAATTCGCGATAAACAATATTAGCCAGAGAAACACACGAACAAAATACTAACCCTCCAAAACGGCATTAATGCAAGATATCATCCGACAGATTAGAAGACACACAGGTTTACGATAGAACACAATTAAGCCCTGATATAACCTGCGAAAAAAATTTGCCAAAACCTTTCTGTACACAGAGCCACCTAAAACCAAAAACAGGAAATCTATCTCCTCTCAGGATTTTATTTTATAATGAAATACAACCAAATTTTAACACACCGTATAATTAGAATACAAAAAACTTTAATTAGGTGAGTTTATTGTCCGAAACAATAAACCATGCTAGTACAACGATTTTTTAACTTAGAATACTCACGTAAAAAACTGGTCCAGATACCCCCCCTCCGGTATTATGGGAGACACTTTTACCAATCACCGTGCACAAATAATATCTCCTACACTAGGATTAAAGACTATCAAAAATATTGGTTAGCACAGAAAAATATCAGCCGCCTATCAAGACATTTATTTGAAAAGAAATAGCTCTAAAACACTTAAACAGCAAACCTGATCTTCGTAGGTGCGGCAGCCTATTAATGCTTAATATGTCGAGCCAGAACACAACACTACCAAACAGAAGAAATATGGAAATTATAAATAAAACAGGTAACACGTCACAACACAATTTCCGAGAAAAAAATGTGCTTCAAATTTTTCCGAACAATAGCAATCAACAAGAACAGCTGGGTGAAACAACATCAGAGAAAGAGAAGTTGCGCTTTATCGTCAAACCCACCATAATAATCCATGTTACCATCGCAAGAACATTTAGTGGTCAAATATTGAACCGACGATCAACGTTATGTATTGAGAACAAAAAAACAATTTAGATGAAAAATTATCTTATAAGGAAAAAATCAAAAAACGCCAACATATCCTCGAAATTTCTCTATTTATTGAGTTTACATTTGGCAGTTTGTTTATCAGTAAAAAACATAAACAATTTGATTTATGTGCATTTCCTCTATATAACACTATAATAAAACATGCAAGCTACAAACTGTCTAATCTGAATAATATCTTTAAAGCCGTGTTTCGCTAATATTTTATCGAGAATATGTCAATTTAGAGACCAGGATACCCTTAATGTTTAAGTATAGATAAATATTTATTTTTTGAAAGTGGGTCAGTTGATAAGATTTTATAAATAGGATTGATAAAGATTGAATGAATAGAAAAGTGGAGGAGGTCGCAACTAACCCATTCGACGCATTGTCTAAGTGTTTCGTATCCCACCCTTTAACTCACTTGAGATTTGAGCCGCCCTCAAAAAAAGCCTCTCTCATGGACATATCCTGGAACCTGTGTTGTGTATACGGCCAAAACGTTATATTTATAAAATGTATTTTCTTTGAGCATGCACAGTTATATTGTATAGTATATTTTATCTTCAATTTNAATTGCTAAAAAATTTGAGACCTTCATTTATCAAAATTATACACCTTCTTTTTTGTTTCCATTATTTTATAAACCCGAACGGGTGGGGGGTTTAATTTTAAAAAAATTTATTCGTTTGAAATTTCGTCATCTGACATCATACTTTTTATGCCAAATGTAGAAATTTGTGTGAATGGACATTGTGTGAGAAGTATTTTTTCCGCCTTGTTTATGTCTCTGTGAAATAAATTCTAAACGTAAATGAGCGACTCAAAATATTATTTCAGGGATTGAATTGTTTAATATTTCATCTTACTTTTAGTTCTGACATGTGGTTTATTCATTCAACATTTTGAAACTTATTTCATGATAAAAGGTTTTAACGGACCAAATACACAAAGTCAAGTTCTTCTGCAGTTTAAAATATCTCAAAAACAAATGGCGGAGAAATTTCATTGCGCAATCATCGGTTTCCTCGAGACAGTATAACAAACTAAGGGTCTTGGATGATCGCAAAGTGGTGCTCGGGGTAAATTAATATCATGCGAGAATATTACGTTTGGCTTTTTCCTCGAAATATAAATTCACCTCAAGCACCACTTTTTGGTCACCAAAGACTCCTGGTTTATATTACCGCCTCCAAAAACCTGATGATAGTAATTTTAAATTATTGAAATATCAGTTCTGGTTCCGGAAGCTGTACTTACCGGTAAATTTTGACTAGCCGGTACATCCAATAACATTGCAAAAAAATCCCTTGGAAACAAACATCTGTTTTCGAGTGTGCTATTTTATTTTTGATATTGCTATTTGCCGTGGATTAAAACGATACTTTTCGCAACCAATTTTGTTTGAAAAATTATAAAAACCAGAAAAAATTGTAACGCTTAAAATGATCAAAAAAAATTTTCTACAATTTTGTACAAGATGGGGAAAAAAAATCGGTACTCATTTTGTCTTTCAAAATATCTTATTCAAATCGTCATTCATTAATTATAAACTAGGCCATGAAAAATATTTTTTTGTCTCTGGTCAAGTTTCTCGCAGTAAAACGGCGCAGTTTGAACTCTCTATATATAAATTTGATACTTTATAAAAATCAAAATGAAATTTTTGTTTGATTTGCGAATGGATTCTTTCTCAACCTGACCAATGAAATCGGTCTATCACGCAATCAAGCGTTTTGATTGGGTGGTAATATCTTGCGTTGTTTGTATCATTCAAGTATTTAGGATTTGTACTCTGAGGTCCCGTAATCCATATATTTTATTTACAATTTTTTATGTAGATTATTCACGATTCAAACATATCTGAACTTTTGATTATGCAGATAAGCAAACGATTTAAGAGCACTTAGAATAATAATCTAACATTTCAAAGCAAAAAACCTCATTTTTTTGTCTGATAAAATAAGTTGAACTCTAATAGAGTTACTCTTTCCTCAAAAATATATTCAAGTCATTCAAAATTCATGATATAAACGTAACTTTNAATTTTGACTAGCCGGTACATCCAATAACATTGCAAAAAAATCCCTTGGAAACAAACATCTGTTTTCGAGTGTGCTATTTTATTTTTGATATTGCTATTTGCCGTGGATTAAAACGATACTTTTCGCAACCAATTTTGTTTGAAAAATTATAAAAACCAGAAAAAATTGTAACGCTTAAAATGATCAAAAAAAATTTTCTACAAGATGGGGAAAAAAATCGGTACTCATTTTGTCTTTCAAAATATCTTATTCAAAACGTCATTCATTAATTATAAACTAGGACATGAAAAATATTTTTTTGTCTCTGGTCAAGTTTCTCGCAGTAAAAAGGCGCAGTTTGAACTCTTTATATATAAATTTGATACTTTATAAAAATAAAAATGAAATTTTTGTTTGATTTGCGAATTTTCTTGCGCAGATTTTTACCACTCACCAGCTCAGCTCAGCTTAATTTCATTGGTCATGATTCTGGGTAGTGATTCACTACTAGTGAGAGTCGGATAATTTTTAATTTTGTGAAACTTCGGATAGCTGAAGTTGAAGAAATCTATGCATAGAAATTGACGTTTTTTCATTTTATAAGTTTTAATAAACTGAACTGTGCGACCTTGAAATGTCGCATTGATTTGCTGAAAAAATTTCGATTACATTTATATTATATACTAACATTTATATATTTAACTTGTATATGGATTACCGGACCTCAGAGTACAAATCCTAACTATTTGAAAATGCGAAATCTGAGCATTTGATTGGTTGATTCTTTTTCAACCTGACCAATGGAATCGGTCTATTACGCAATCAAGCGTTTGGATTGGGTGGGTAATATCTTGCGTTGTTTGTATCATTCAAATATTAAGGATTTGTACTCTGAGGTCCCGTAATCCATATATTTTATTTACAATTTTTTATGTAGATTATTCACGATTCAAACATATCTGAACTTTTGATTATGCAGATAAGCAAACGATTTAAGAGCACTTAGAATAATAATCTTACATTTCAAAGCAAAAAACCTCATTTTTTTGTCTGATAAAATAAGTTGAACTCTAATAGAGTTACTCTTTCCTCAAAAATATATTCAAGTCATTCAAAATTCATGATATAAACGTAACTTTTGGTAAAATTAGGGTGACTGGACGATTTTCATTGTTTAACTAAATATTTTTAATGCATTGCAAAAAATCTTACCTAATTATTTGATGATTGTTTCGGTTAAATTCATAGTTTCAGTCCCGAAAAAAATGTAGAGAACTCTATTTAATTATAAATTTTAAAGAAAATGTTACATTTTGCCAGTTTTCTCAATAAGTTTTCTATTTTTCTAAAGAATAATTGTTGCCTACAAATTTAATTTTTTAGATTACAATATCTTAAGACCTTCTAGAAGATTATTTTTCAGTATACTTTGCTAAGGTGGGTACACTTAGCACGCTGCGTGCGTTCTGTACCAAAATTGGTCTGAATGAAAAAATTTATCAAGGCCAATTTGGTTACACTAGACACCGACTAGCAAAAATATACTTCTGAAAATTCCCTACTCTAATATTTTAGCTGTCATTGATTTTTTATGTCCCAAAAACCGTAAAAAAATTAATTTGTTCTTCTGTCCGTCAAAAAATTTGAAATCTCTAAAAAATTTTGAAGGTTGCAGCAATCATTTACTTTTCAAGTCGGGTAAATTTCATTCCATCGAATTCCAAAAAGAATAAATGGCAAAAATACCTTTGACTAAGTCAATCTTAAATTAATTAATATTGTTAATAATTAAGTTAGTCCCAGAGTCTGGGCCAGACGTCAGAACCAGAATTTTCAATAGATTGATAAAAAATTCATAAATGTGCTGATTAAGATAAATCTACTGTAATTAGAGTTTGGTCTAGTCCAGGCTGTCACTCATTAGATTTTCATCAAAACAACTTGGAATTTTAAGTACTATCGACGAGTTTTTTGTTAATTATGGTCATAAATGGGTTGTATTATTCACCATGAAATATGGTCCACAATGGTTTCAACTTTTCAAAAATCCATTTGATCTGAATATGGGGTTATAAATCTTAACTTATAATATCTTTTTCCCAACCTAAGTCTGTCTTGAAAATGCTTACTTTTTCTAAAGCGCGAGTTCAAATCTCACTAATGTTGACTTAGTGATTGTCTTGATTAGGATTATAGGCAAGGGTGCTTGATATTGGGACCGCCAAAGTTGATTGGTACGTAATCATTCAAGCAATTACTAAGACAACATAAATGGTATTCGAACACGCGCGATAGAGATTGTAAGCATTTTTTAGATAGACTAAAGTTGAAAAATGGATACATATTGTTTATGATATAACGCTTATATAATTTGGAATTATCATCAAATTGACTTAGAATTGTTTCTCAAAATTTCACATATGAAAATCTTTGATTAAAATTTGCTAATCCGATCTTATTACTAAGAAAAAAATATTACAGACACCGTCCAAGAGTTTTATAATGTTGCTTGCCTGAATGATTCAGGCTGACATTCTTGGTTTTCAATTCAGATCATATCTGCTAAAAATTATTTGTAAATCTATTCTTTTTTCAAAAAAATAAACTTATCATGATGAAATTAATTTTTTTCTGTTTTGTTTTTAACTTTTATACGCACGCTCTGAGTGTTGTAGAAATATGCTGGAGTGAAAATTTTTTCTTAAGTTTTGCTTAGTTTTATCAAAAGTATTGAGCTTTAAAAAAATGAATTTCGTCTTTTTCATATCGACAGAAAAAAGCTAAAAATTTCAAAAAAATTAACAATGGCAGTCTTTCAGAATTTTAAATACTGATTTTAATAATGGCAAACTCACCCTTGATTTCTGTTTTTTCGAATCGGCAAAATACTCCCAGTTAAAAATTTGAAGGGTTCCAAAAACTCTGGCATATTAGAAAATATCATATTTTTTTCTGAATGCTGTCAACTTTAGTCAAACAATGGTTGTTAACCAATCGACAGTCGAATCAATAATTAATACGCATTTGTGCATTTAAGTAATGAAAATGATGGCGGATTAAGATTAGTGGACGGCATCCTGAGATTTTAGATTTTTTTTTAACTAAAAATCAAAGATTTCTCGTTATAAACTCTTCCTTTAATCGACAAATCATGGATGATACCATCAAACTAACTACAATGCCCAATACGTCGACAGAACAGAGAATTAAGAATGAGAATTCAATTTTGAATTCAAACTTTTTTCAGTCAATTTGCATAAAAAAAGCCGAATTCTGAAAATATTTTTGGAACTTTCGTTGAAAAATGATGTCAAATTAAAAAAATACTAGTATTTTGCGCTGTTAGTGTCAAACTTGTTAAAAACTAACATTTAAAATGGTGATAAATAACTTTTAAGCAATAAGAAAAACCTAAAGACGTGATATAAATAACAAAAACTTTACCACTTGTCAGTGAGGAGACAATTCCTTAGCATAAACAACATTTTTTGCCAAATAAACAATACTGATAATTCTTGGGCAGAATTTTGAAAAATTCATGAGAATTGTTGTTTTCCCCCGGGAATTATGGTTTTTTTTAATAAAAAATCCTGGACTTCGTTTTTGTTCTCTTTGCCCAGAAATTATTGATAAACTTTTTTCGGTTCTAAAATTATCAATAAATTTCTGCAGACTTTAAACTGATCTTTCTCTAACTTTGAAACCACTAGTTGGAACAATTTCCTCAGCTGGAAAGTTTTTTTAACGTTAAATTTTCTTCTTACTTGAACACCTTAGGCAACATTTAGTGAAAATTTGGCGAGCGAAAAATATTAGGTGCACTTATCTGGGTACCCAGACTTTCAGAGAGACCCCACTGTACTAAATATTTTCTCAAGATATCTTCATTTCTTGAAAATACACAAAACATTCATGCAAAAATATTGACTTTCTCAAAGATTCGTTATATACAACTTTTCAGAAACGATAAGCTAAGGCTTTATTTTTGCGCAATTTCATTATCCGTTCGGCTTAACAAAAGCATCAGTAGTTAATGATTTATCATTATTAAGACCGATTATTATTCATAGGAACTATTGTATTTTGGACTCATGTCTCCAGGGAAGAAAATTAATCAAAATTAAAAACATTTCCATAATCTATTCAAAAACCTGAGAAAACCCGCTAATTTTGTCGGTTATTTTCGGACGATTGCGCACTTTATTAAAATTGAGGCCAAATAATTTGTTTTCAAGCACGAAC
This sequence comes from Oikopleura vanhoeffeni, assembly GCA_004367855.1. Taxonomy (NCBI): domain Eukaryota; kingdom Metazoa; phylum Chordata; class Appendicularia; order Copelata; family Oikopleuridae; genus Oikopleura; species Oikopleura vanhoeffeni. The sequence continues at coordinate 5,113 of SCLH01000647.1, read as the reverse complement.
ACCACATATTTTCTGTTCGATGGCATTCCATAGCAGTGCTTTAAAAAGTGTTGTGGATACTAAGTGTTCGCAAAATCGCTTGAACACAAAATAGTTTTTGAATTGTTGACCGTCAATGAAAATTGAAGTTAATTAAAAGTGCTTGATTTTTGTTCACTATCAGGGAAAACTTTTACATACTGCATAAAAATCTGATGTTATTTTCAGAAGGTTGTCCTCGAGTTAAACGTCAAGAATATTGCCTTTTCCAATTTTCAATTATTGGTCCAAATGCCTTGAAAAATTTTTTGAGACATAAATTCTCCATTCTTGAAATAAACACTTTTCTTGATTTTAAGTCAATCAAAAACAAATCATCAGGAAACGTCATGTAAAAAGTTCGTGGTTTTTTGCAAAAGCCTAGAAATTTATTTGAATATCTTGTAAAATTCGAATGTAATGAAGCATTCGAGATTTAAAACAAGCTGAAATTTACCATATTTTAAAATTGCTTTCTGGTTATGAAAATAACAATAAAAAATTCAAAAAAATGGACGAGCTATCCTCATAGTTTTAATTTACATATGCAAATTCAAATGTATTCACTCCTGCAATATTAACACATTTATAGCCGAATCAAATTGCCTGCAGTCAGCTAGATTTCACACTCACAACCCTATTAACCCGCTTTTATCGCCCTGATTGCCCTCATTTATACATGCAATTTTTCGGGGTACAACCGACTAGCCCTTGGATTTTTTGGCGCATGCAACAGCAGAGAGAAAAAGCATTTTTAATTTTGTTCTATAACAGTTGGTAGGATAGGGGAATTTTATTTTGAGTGCGTTAACCACAGGACCAAGATGTTTAACTTTATTAAACTCCAGGGAAAACATTATTTATTTAATTTCAAATAATTTGGGGTATAACGCATAGTCTACGCTCGAATTGTTGATCATTTTTATCATGAACATGTCTGATAATCATTGTCTGATAATCATTGTCTGATTATCATTTCTGATACACGGTTCTTTATTTCATTAAATTTTCGTGAAGATACTTCTTGCTGAAAGTAAGTCTGGCAATCAAATCTCGATCCCATTATTAGGTTCAAACATAAGGTCATCAATGATTCCCGACCTAATTTAAAGAGCTGCAGCAAAATTGTCTGTCTTAAATCATAATGGACCATTATGAATGGTTCATTCAAAGCCGCACAAAAGTAGCTTCTTTCGATATACGGTCAATGCAGGTTCTCTGTTCAATTTTTAAAATTGTATTTTTCATCTTTGTGGTCTGTAAAATTGGCTACCACATGTAGAAAACCAGATATTTCTTGAAATATTTTAAATAAAATTACTGTTAACCAAATCACGAGATTTTACTATTCAAAGTGAATAAGCAGTTTGATCTAATTTTTATGTCAAAGACTAAATATATAATATGAAGCTAAAAAGTTTACCAGAACCAAATTTCAGAAAATTATAAAAAAACAGTTTAGATAAGTNGAAAGGTGAAACGTTAATGGGGTTGACGTTGATATCTAAGCTTTAAGTATGAGACGTTCTCATCGACTTATTTTGTAATGATTTTTCCACGGAGTTTTTTTTAGCTCATAAGATATTATGATTTTAAGGAATTAAAGTTAAAGTTACAAATTTTGATCTCATTTTTTATTACTTATCAAATTTGCAACCAAACATATTTAAGTTCAAATACTGCCTATAAAGGTTTAAAGTCCATTTTTACCCGAAAATATTTTCAAAAATAAAAAACATAAAGTTCACAGGAATTTTTCAAGTCCCGAAAGCAAAATTTCAGAAAACCGCTCTAGAAGATTAAAATCCAGTTTTTATCATTACTTGAAAGCATAAAGAGCATAAGTGAAAGCATAAGTGAGCCTCCAAAATTGGTTGTTTTGACCACTAGCGGCATACATGCAAAGATGGCTTTACACGATTTCAGAATAATTTTCTGATCGTAGGTTTAATTGCCGGCTCTTAAAAAGGGAGGTCTATTTTATGTTTTTTTGTCTTTTTGGCGCGTTTGTCACATTTAATTTTTTTTTAAGATATCATATCAGAATAAAAAATATCAAGCGCGCTCATTGATCTATCTTTTGTTCTATTTTCCTCAAGATCATTCTTAATTCCAAAAATAATACCAGAGTTGAACAAGAAATAAATTGAAATCTGTATTATAAATTCAAAGTTTTAGCTGTGACTGACACAAATCCTCAAAATTTGATTGTAAAGTCTTACGAGTAACTTAGGCAATTCCCTTTTGTACCTTTGATTAACGTGATTTGCATTTCTTCCAGAATATAGAGAGAAGTTATTCACATAATACATTTTTTTGTCATTTTTTTCAAACTCACATATAAATGACTTTATCAGAGCATTTTCGCTTGTTTTAACTGACAATATAAAATATTATATTTTACTGCATTTAACTACTTATTACTGAAAAATTAAGTCTGAGAAACGAGTATTATAGTTAATTTTGAAAAAGAGTGTTTTTTGACACATTAATGGAAGATTTTATGGGTTTAAACGATCAAGTGAATCAAGTTCCGATTACTCAGTATTTAATATAAAGAAGCCAACTTTTGAAAGCTTTAACGAACAGATTCACTATTTTAGTGTGCGTCTATAAGAAGAATATAGACAAATCATGGCCGAAACCTACGCGTTGTATTTCTGCAGAAACAAAAAGTCACCATATTTTTTTCATTTTATAACACATTTGTTTTTGAAAAATATCTATCAAACAGCTGTTTTCAGAAAAATATAACTGAGAAGCTCAGAAAATGTCTTCATTATTTCTCCGCCAAGATAAATTTTTCTATTAATAAATTTTTTTAATGATAATTTTTATAAATATTTTTGAAAAAATAATGAAAATATTGCACCAAAACCTTAGGCAAAATGTCATCGGTCCTTATAGTCTATAAGTTATAGTCTATAAGTAACTTATAGACGTAAACAACAGTAACATTCACAACAGTTATAATTTTTTTGTCTTGTTTGTTCAGATATGAAAATTATTGTAATACATCGAAAGCTCCTGGCCGTTATTAACAAAAAAACAGGAAATAATGACAAAAAGTTTTATTTAATTCGACAATAAAATTTCTTTGATCGATTATTTCCAGATAAAAATTTGTAACCAGGTTTTTTTCGAATTCCAAAATTGTAATTTTGATCAAAAGGCAATTAATGTCTTTTTATTTTTTTACTCATACTAATTTTTCAAACTTTTTTCTCTAATTTATTTTCAAGTTTTATTTATAATTAACTCAACGTTAACGAAGATTTATCATTTTGGAGCTGTATAATAAACAAAACGTATAACAACACAGGAGGTTTTATGCCATTAAAATTGTGATGGGGTACAAAATGGATTAGTTTGTCAGTAAGTTTTTCGAGTTTATAGTAGCGTTCCCACCGATGCAGCCAGAAAAAGCTGAAACCACCAAAAATTCCCCGGAAATCAGGACACCTACTGTAGAACTCATGCCAATATCGAGCGCAGGGACATGCAGCTTTATACAATTAATTTCCATTACATTTGAAACCATACAAAAAAGTGCTGTAGCGAAAAAAGTATAAGTTTATATCAGAAAATAATTTTCATCAAGTCGTATTTCGAACTTGATTTTTTGTCAGTCAGTCACGTTCGTTGACCAAAATAGAAGGTAAAGGAGATAACCAAATCGAAATATGCGTCTCCGAATTATTTCTCGCGGAAAAACAGAAAAAAAATATTTTTCAAAAATTTGAATAATTTTCGTCATTTTTTTCCAAATGCAAGATATTGATACCTACTGTAAAACTCATGCCAATATCGCGCGCAGGGCCGCACAGCTTTTCTAAATAGATTTTCATAAAATTTGGAACAATACAACAAAGTGCGATCAGCGAAAAAGTATCAGTTACTATAAAATTGTTTTATCAAGTCATATTTCGTACTTGATTTTTTGAAAAAATTGCAGTCAGTCAGGTTCGTTGACCAAAAAAAAAGGTAAGGAAGATTTACCAAATCGAAAAATGCGTTTCCGATTTATTTCTCGCCAAAAAACAAAAAAAAATATTTTTCAAACAATTTGAGAAATTTTCGTCAATTTTTTTTTTAATTTAAGATATTGATAAGGGTGGCCGCGATTGAAGCATTTCTGTGTTGAAATTATTTGGGGAAAATCTGAGGAACTGGATATTATTTTTTCCAGACAAACATTTTTTGAGAAATTTTTTCGGAAATTTTTGGTCCTTCTTCCTGATTGGCTGAAATTGAAATTGTAATTTGAGTCATTGTGAAACTAGAAGCGTATGCGCAATAAAATTTCCAATCAAGGTGGTATTACGAAATTTTTGTCTGAAAACCTGTTTTTTGGACTCTGAAAACCATGATATGGATTACCGAACCTCAGAGTACAAATCCTAAATATTTGAAAAATGCGAAATCTGAGCATTTGATTGGTTGATCCTTTCTCAACCTCACCAATGAAATCGGCCTATAACGCAATCAAGGGTTTTGATTGGGTGCTAATATCTTGCGTTGTTTGTATTATTAAAATATTTAGGATTTGTACTCTGAGGTCCGGTTATCCATATCCCTTTAACACCTTTTGGGTGATTTGAAAGATGTAGGTTGGGGGAGCCAATCCTAACACTCCTGAGACCCCTTCTAGCCACTCATGAGGCCGCTTTCTCTTCTTTTCAGCCTACATCTATCAAATCACCCAAAAGGTGTTAAAGGGATATACCCCTTAAAATAAGTTTTTTCTTAAAATTGTCCTTTTATAGACGGTCTTCCCGTGATTCCTATTAAAATATTGTGTATTTTGACGAATCTCATGATTTGCACGAATTTTTTTTTATCGGACTAGTAAGACCTTGTTTTGACGATAAAAAATTGAGAATTGAAGTTTTGCAAATTGAGTAGTTCAAGTCGGTCCAATTTGTAAAAAGATTGTATACCAATAAATTGATTGTTTAAGAAACGAATTAAGTTTTGAACATATCATCAAATTAGAAAATTAAGGGAGTAGGTGTCGTAATCTGGGGACGGGGAGTATAATGTAGTTAAAGTTAAATGAAGTTACAAAAAATAGTGAAATGTAGTTAAAAAAAAT
>SCLH01000646.1:334326-350952 GCA_004367855.1 Oikopleura vanhoeffeni | reverse complement strand
TACCTGACGGCATTTAGTGATTTTTAAACATCCTGTGTGAGCTGAATAACACCGCCTCTTTGAGTTGCATTATTTGGGCCCCAGGAGAATAGTTTCTCTAATTTCAAAAAAAGCTTAACCCACAAAAGTGTTGTGTAGGATTCGCTACCGGCGTAGCAAAATTCGATTTTCCGCTTTTTGTCTTATAATATTGTGTGGGAATTCCCAAATTTCTCAAAGGAGAATATTCTTAGGAAATGTGGTGTGAGGATATATCAGCTCTTATCTTGTCCCATAATCGTTATAAAATAATTGCTCAAATTGGCTTTTGGTCACATTCACAGGTACTTATAAATTTCAACTGCAAAATCTGAAGTCAAGAAATTTTTTGTGTGTTCCTGGAAAAGCATTTTCAGAATCAAACATTTTACGGAGAACTTATTGAAGAACTTTTGAGTACCCTTCGTTTGTTATTGATTACGAGGTGCTTGAAGTGTGGGTAGTTCAAGAATTTCGATAAATTTTTTCTTTTCAACAAAAAATTCCCAAAACTTTTTTTTGATTAAAAAAGAATTTGTTTCCCAAGGCATTGGCCTTCACCAAATTAAGGGTATGCGACTCTGATAATAAATAGGCCTTAGGAGGGCAATAATACATGGCTTGAAATTGGATACGGGGTGATAATGTAAGTGTACTGAAGAACCCAATCATCAAAATAGTTTTCTTTTCGACAAATTTTCGCATTTCTTTTCATCTTTTTCAAGTATTTGCTTCTAACGACAAGATGAAGTTAAAAATAACGGTTTGCTCCAAACTTTGCACCACACTAAACGTCTCAAACATATCGGCTGGGACGTAAGCCAACTTTCTCATCAGTGTTTTCACTGCTTCTTTTGAGTCTACCTTTCGAAAAACCATCGAATAGCACTTGTTTTTTTCGGATTTTTGTCGGAAAAATGACCAATCAATCATTTCGAAGTTAGCTCTAGTCAATTGCCAAAAAGCTCTCGGATCTGCTCTTTACATAATCTTATCTGAGGAAATACTATAAAAATTTGAGCTATTTTCCAAACACTACTCCTTCGGGATTAGAGTTGAATTGAATGTTAAAAATTCGTCGGTTATTTTGGCGTTCTTAGAATTGCTTCAGGTCCGGATCAAAAAAAATCTTGTGATTCAAAGTTTTGGACACTACTACCGTTATCTGTGAAAATTTGAGCTCAATTTGTATATACCGTCTGCGGAGGGAGATAGAATTGTCGCAGTTGGAAAATGTCACCTTGTTACCGATTACTGTACCCTCATTTATTTAATTGGTAAAAAAAAATTGTTGATGTATCTTTTCCGGCAAGATTTAAGGATCAGATCTACAAATTTAGCAGTTTTCGGCGTTTTTCTCAATTGAACTGTTAGTTGTGCAGTATATCTTCACCAATTAAAATGTCAAATCAGAGTCGATACCCCCCTTAAAACGTGGCGGACAAAATATTAATCAGATATCTAGTTTGTGGGATTAAGGTAATTACTCTTGAAAAAATAAACATTGGCAAAATTCGAAAATATTTTGGCTTCACAATTTTGTTCATTTTTTGAAGTTCAAACCGATGAAAAATATGGAGAATGCAGCTAATAAAGCCTTCTGCTATGCTCTGAGTCAACGAGATCTAACGCGCCCGTGCGGGTATCCCTAAAAAACCATCCATACCGCTATGACCATCGGGACGATGGTGCGGTTCCCACAATAACACCCGTTTGTTGAGTTTTGAAATTCAAATCGTCAATATGCCAGCGATTGGTTTTAACCGATGTCGAGCCATTACTTCATGGAACCTATTTCTTGTGGAAAAAAAAAATTTGTGTTGAGTCGAACTCGTAATTTGGCACAGATGAAAACGGATGTTAAAAATGGCGAATGATTTCGGTTACTTTCTTTGAGTGCCGCCTCCCGCACCTAGCTAACCCAGTTGCGTTAGATTCCCTGGGACGGGTGAGCGTGCGAGTCACACTCCAACTCCAGACAGCATTACCACTCGTCGTATTCGAGTCCCGAGCAACGAACACAGTTGAGGAATATCTTCTCCGCGTTCTACACTTTCTATAATTATAACACAAAAAGTATTGATTTTTCTAAATCGGAAAAATAAGATGATTTGTCGAATACAGGTTATTTAGATATTCAAAAAAGTATTTGTACGAAACGAAAATAAAATATACTTTGATAAATACACTTAAAATTGACTGATGGTTGACAAAATGTTGAATACTTACCAATTAGAATAATCATCAAATAAATTCATAGATCGACGAAAACCACCAGCACTCAACAATATAGTCATGATACTCAAATCTAGCTAAAAGTTTGCGCGAGAACCGCAGAACCACTGGGCGGTCATTGCGAATAACGATATATTTTCTGAGGGAGCCTACCCGTGAGGTAGTATCACGTGGTTAATTAACCGTTTTGTTTTTCTTGAATTGAACCACTATCAATTTCTAGAATTTGAAATTATGCTTGTCTCGGAAAATGTCTCTTTTAACTTGATCGTAATTGAAAAGATTGAACTTCATCCTCATAAGAGTTTCTGTTACACAGTGTTCAAAGTAAAAGCCTTCTGAAAGGCTCTGTGTGCCTCCGCCGGAATTCTTTTTTCTGTGCTTCCAAGGGTTATATCCCTGATATAGTCTCGAACTAAATCGAAATCTCCTGTTCGTTTCTGGATAAATTTCGGACGCTTAATTTCAGGTTTAATAAATACATTTTAGTCATCTATTAGAGTGTCCGAACTTGAACATGTGAATTAATTTCAGAAATGCCGCTGACGTGTGAGTAAACCAATTCTCCAATAGTTTTGTTATACTTGATTTATGTCATGGACTTCAAAGAATTTGTCTGAATAATCTTCTATAAAAACTCCATTATTCAAAATGGCCCCCAAATATTCAACAGTCTTTCGTCGATTTTCTAAGTGTAACAATTATCATAAGGTAATATTGTATTTTCGTTTTTTATTTTTGATATCTTTCACTTTCGAAAAACACTTTATTTTCTTTTAGTTCATGAAGTGTAGAAACTCGATCTTCATACTTTAAAGACCTTGCACACCATCCGTTTTTATTTGTTTGCGGCACTAAGTCATTTTTGCGATTTTAACTTAAATTTATAAAAATATACCAAGGTAAGAACATAAATTTAACCTTAATTAGTTATATAATATTAACTTTAATAAACTCAATTACGGTAATTGAGCCCCTAAATGGATTTCTTTATACATCCATAAAACGAAATAACAAAATAATTAGTCGGCAGTCAAACAGAACGCGTGATAATTTTATACTTTTAAGCAGCGTTTAATTAAACGTGGGGTGACAAAAATCACTGCACGATATTGGCTTTTTACACATTTTCAAGTCAAAGTTTTTTGAGAAACCTGTCTTAAGAAATAATTGTATGTTTGTATTTTAAATCTACGTACGTAGGGTCGGATATTTTTTCTTGGAAGGGACTTTTTCGCAAGTGTCGCCAAGTTGCACTCACCGAGTCTTCTTCCCGACAGCATGTAGTGATACCGAGTTCCTAAAACATTCCATGAAAAATAGTTGCAGAGTCCTAATGAGTTTGATTACCTTGCATGACGGTCTCGATTTCTCTGAACTGTGATCACCGGATATTCCTGCGTAATTACCAGTTAAATCTTAATATGTCGCGTTGTCTCGCGTCACTAGTTGATTGATATGAGACTGCATTTTTTCCACGCTTCTCGTCTTCAAATTTTTTTGACTTATTATCTTGCAAGGGGTCAAATTTGTTAATATGACCCCAAAAGGTTCACAATTTCAAAATGATCCGTATGGGCGTCATGTACTTACCATATGCGGCAAATATCGAGGTTTCGAAAGTTTAGTTGCCAATACCATGTTCAATCGTCGACATTCCGGTGTCATATTACATCAGAAAAACAATAATTCTTTATCTATGCTTTTGAAAGTCTCCATGAATTTAGCGTTCATATGCAATGTAATATCGACTCCATCATTCACATCTGCATAGAAAGCAAAGTTTCATGGAGACTTTCAAACAATGATAAAAATTAGTTGTTTTTCTGACTGTGACATATTGGACCCCGGAATGTTCAGACAGCTGAACATTTTGGCAACTAAACTTCGGAAAACCTACGATATTCGAGATCGTAACGCTCCCAGGAGGTATCATTCAAGGACCCCAAAAGACACTTGACACTTACTCATAGCGCACTCATTTCTCAGCGGGTCAAGATTATGCACAGTATGACCCCCAAAAGGTCATAATTTAGATAAACTGGAATTGCGCTATGGCGTCATATTACACTCGCATAATTTAAAGGCGGTCTTTATCTACGCTCATGGCATTCTATGGTAGTGTCAGTTCTGCCATCGAATGTTCTCAGCGATTGACACATCGATTCACCAAAACTTCCCACTTTGGAGCTCACCAGCCAAAGAGATTCGGACGTTGCAACACACTCCTTTTTTTTAGGAACCAGATCACGGGTTGATAACCGGATCCAACATCCCTTTAAATACCGGATATTTCTCGACGAACGTGTAGGAGATATGTTCGTTAACATTTGTACCACCAAATGTCTTAAAAATCTTTTGGCGAAACATCCCCCCTGTAGGGTAAATTTGTGTATCATTATCGACACCACCTCGAATGGGCTCAAAACCTACAAAATTGAATCCATATTGGGGTCATATTGCATATCAGTAGAAAGATAATGTATATGGACCCCATTGATGATCAAAAAAAACTATTTTTAAGCGCCTTGAAAACATTTAATGGTCGATCTTCTCACTGAGGGAAATATGAACAAATATATTTCACCACCAGTGTGCTGCATTCAATATTCTTGCAAAGAATAATGCCTAGGCGGTCAGATCTTGAAATCCGACACCAACGAGGCTAGAATTCACAAAATCACATCTTTAGCGGTCGGAGTGGAAAGAAATCTATTTCTATCAAACATGATTATTTGCGACTGAAACTTTCCAATTTTAGTAACTTTTGTATAAAAATGGAGCTCCAAAACTCGGCCGAACGGCGGCGATAAAATATAAGTATTTTTATTCAAATTTTTAAAAAAGGGGATTTTATGTTTCAAATTAACCAATTTGTTTGCAAACAATCAGCCCCCAAATTCGCCGCCGAAAGGCGATTAAACAAGCGGCGATTTATGCTTATTCAAACTTTATAATTTGCTGAATAATGACTTCTCAAATCAGGCCGAAGGGCGATAAAAATAGTAGTGTCTTTATTGTTATCCAATATTTGTATAAATTGACGCTCCTAAAATCGGCCGAAAGCTGATAAAAGGGTATCCTTACATGTTCTCAAACTTATAATGGTGTCTAAAAAACTCGGCGGCCCCCAAGTTAAAACCTCCTCTTTTCTATCAACATTGTTCTATGGAGATTTGAATAAAAACTTATCTATTGAAAAAAATTGGCGCAAATTCTGTAGGAAGTAATTCAGAGATTTGGAAAAAAAGTCATTCTAATTTTTGAAAGAAAAAATTAACCAATTTTTTATAGAAAATTTGATAATTTTTTTCCAGAAAATTGAAACCTTTTGTGCCTAAACAAACCATCAATTTAGTGAAAAAATTTTTCCCAAATATACGAAACTCACTTTGGGGAAGACAGATAAAATCTTTCAATAAAGGCCACGAAACAAAAAATAGCAATCGAGTACCAGTAGTAGCCTCAGGTAATTATTTAGAAACTCTTGGTCGTCCTCAGAATTTTAGAATTTTTACGCTGGCAAATATTTTTACGGAAATTGTGCGAAAAATCCAAAAAAAAAGTAGGCACAAATATCTTTTTGAACTGCCTAGTCAAATAAATTTTAAAACCATTTCTTCGAAATGAATTAGTATTCCAAATTAGAAGAAAGTTTTCGAATTTGAAAAAAAATCTCCTCGACATTTTCTAAAATTTTCAGGTAACATCATTCTTTCAAAAATTGTACTAATTCTAAAAAAAATCTCAAATCTTTGGAACAAAATTACCACATTTTCCCAAAAATTTGTAAATTTTCGTTCAGAGAATACAAGTAATATAAAAACACGACTAAAGTATCTCCTCTTTTATCGGGCCTTCGTCCCGATTTGGGGCTATTTGTGTCGAACAATCCTAAATGTTGAGGTCCGAACAACCTAACACCTCCCTATGCTGATTGCTCGTTTTCTCGTGAATCCATCAGGTGCCCTTCAACGGCCCTCAGCGTACTTCTAGGGCACCTCATTATTCCGTCTCAACGAAACTGGTTAAATCACTAACAACAACACCGATCTAAGGATATCCACCCCTTTCATCGGCTCAACCGGACACTCTGGGATGTCCTCTCTTTACCGCGTTTAACTGCAATTCTTAAACGTCCAACAAAGATAAAATTCCTCTATTTGGCGAGCATTCTGGTGCTCATTTGTGTTACAAAGTTTCAAAAGTACAAATCTGCACTTCCTCAGCCAATGCGACACTACGTCGACTCTGTCCGGATATCAATGAATTATTGACGCGCAATAGCCCGATAGTTTTCATCCTAAATTTGACATGTAGTCCGTTGTTGGAGGACGTCATATTGCATCAACTTGACCTGAACGACATACGATTCGCTAAAAGTTCAATGTGATCTTTGCGGTCCTGAGAATGAATCTTCCTTGGGGGCGTACGTATCTCGAAGCCCTATTCGAGGTCTTTCGAAGTTTTAGTTGCCAACAAATGTTCAATGTCGACATTCCGGCGGTCCATTATTACATCAGAATAAAAATTATATACTATTTTTTGAATCTCCATGAAGTTTTGCTTTCATACTGCAAGGTAATATGACCCCAGATACCGCAGACTCATTATTGAAGATATTGAGCACTTTTGGTCGGTTCATATTACAAAATTTGACCCCTCAAAAATAAGAAGTCACAAATTTGAAGACGAAAGGTGAAAAATTCAGTCTCATATCACACACAGTGAACCGAGAAACCGACAAATTTTTAAGCATTAACTTGTGTCTGGAAAAAATCCACTCCAGGTGTTCAAGAAATCTGAGAGACCGTCATGCAACGGTACCAAACCTGGACTCTCAAACTATTTTGGAATTTCTTAGAGATCCGTTCACCCCATCTTCGACGAAAACTCGTGGCAACTGACCACTGGAAAATTCCCTTTAAAAACAATACCGCCGTAGTTAAACTCTTTAGAAAGTTGCCATTACATTGAGAGATTCTGAACTTTCGAATTTACGCGTCAGAAAATGATTTTCCAGGAGGCGTCCCTAAAAAGCACTAAAAAAGCCTAATTCTTTACAAAATAAGGGCATCTCGGCATTCAAAAAAATTATCTGAGTTTTTTTTTGACAAAATATGAATACTAATTTTTCTTAATTTATTTTCTTAATTTGTAAAAAATCCCGGGAGGTTAAAAACTCAGTGAAAAATTCTCTACAAAATAGGCCAATCAAAAAAGTTATTTGAGAAATCCCAATTATCGTCACCCACAGTGTGGGTCAACTTGACTGTACTCTGGATATTACGGTATCAAGTACAGGTGTACGTTAACGTAATTTTTCGTTAAACAAATAATAAATCTGGATTTGAACAATAGGTTCGAGTAGCGTCTCTGCAGTCACGGGTCTAGTAGACTTCACTTGATGTCACATGTCTAGCCCTACCGCAAGCATATCGATTATGATGCCCGGGTAACATAAATATCTTATTTGCCTGTTAAAAGAATAGGGAATAAGATATTATGTTTATCCGGGCAGTTCATAATGGATATGTTTGCCAATCAAATAACCATGACGAATAAATAAAATTAAAAATATACAAACTATGCGTCAGAAATGAGAAAATACCATATCGAAAAATATCGTCAGAGATGAAAAAGACGAAAATGTTAAATATAAACGATATCTTTCATTTCGCGAAAATTCTATAATTAGGATGCAAAAAAAATATTGTAATAAAATATACCAAAAACTCATCCCTAGTGTACAAAACTGTGTGTCATGAAACAAATTGGGTTTAGGTGAAAATAATAGGGTTGTCTAATCTTTAGATAGTCTTTAGACCTTAAGGTAGTTTTTTTAAAAGAGTGCAACCCTTCTCATGGCGATTACGGAAAAACCATAGATTATATCGATAAACGGTTTTCGCATTCAACTGCCAACTAAAAAAGCTCAACGGAAATTTTTTTTAATCGGACTACGGTTCACCGGTAACCGGAGATCTATTATAAAGGCATTTTTAGTAAACAATTTGAGAAAAAAATCAGTAAACTCGTTTTTTTTCTTCCCAGGAATCTTCATCCAAAACATATAGATCTAAATTTTTTAATGCAACTACGGTATACCGGAAATCACCAGTGGAAAATGACGATTTAGAAAACTGCCCATAGCGTAAATCGCTATATTTGGCATCTAGTACAACTTTTTGTGCCAAAACATTTCGCCGAATAAGGAAGTATACGGGTGTAAGTTTTTCCCTTTTTTTCCAAATTGGATAGACTTGATTCCCGCCGTTTGATTGGTTGAATCTGAGAAAGACGTAGGTTTTTCCCAAAATTAACAGTTCTCATTAGCGTTATCATCGCTCTCCAATTTGGAAAAAAGAAGAGAAAAAACTTACACCCTGTACTTTTAAGTTAACTTACCTTGTATTTGAACTTTCTGTTTCTGATACTGTTCTTTGTATGGGTGAACCGATCCCCTTTTCAAAAAGAAATTCGTCATTCATCGTCGTATAATTCATATTGTGAAAATCATCCTAGACGCAATTCACCCATTTATCCTTCTGAAAATATATTGTTAGACATTTATAACACAAAATAAAAATTATTTTAACAAAACTGAACTGAAACTGTCCGGGATTGATGGAGATATTTGAAAATAAAGCAGCTTTGATCTGATTAATAAAAATTAAACTTTTTGAAGAAGATTTTGAAGAAATTTTTGAGCAAATTAAAAAATCAGGAACTGGATAAAATATCGAAAATTTGAGGGTGTAATTCATTTATAGCGTCTTTTCCCCATATAAAATCCAAATGGTCAAAATTGTCCAAAACGTAAACTTCGGAGTTTGAGATAATATTCACTTTTCCGATTGTATCCTCAGGTGTTGACAGCCAATCAGCACCCCCAACAAATAAATGGACTTTGGTTGAAATATTCGAATAATCATAAACTGTAGGAGCAGCGCTATTATACAACTGAAATACACTTTTTATTATGGCTGGGAATCCATAAAACAATTTGCTGCTGAAATTTGGATGGCTGTTGAACGTAAAAATACGTCCCTTGATTTATCTAACCGCTCATTCGCCAGGGGCCACAAATTTCAGTGCAAATTTTTATCTTATTAAAAAAAATATCACAACTTGTATTATATTTACAATTTTGATGTTATTCTGCATCGTCGGAATGTTTTATCGAAATGTAAAAAATGAGTTTGGTCCAATCAAACGGTTGAAATTTAATAAAAATCCTAATTTCCAGCCAAATCTAAAATAATTGAAGCCCATTCTTTACTTCGGCTCAAAGTTGCACACCGTGGAGAATGCGACATAAAAAATCTTAGGAGATCCCGGTAAACTTATTTTTTTGGATACGCAATATAGTACAATGAAAATGGGGTCAAGAATGATGACGTTTATAAAGACAATAAAAGTGGTAGGAGCTTCTTCGAATGTTCTCGAAAACGAATAAGAACGCTTAAGCCGTAAACGGGATTGATCTGCCACGACTATTTGTTTTGCTCTTAAATGTTGTGAAAATTTTTTAGCAATTGAGGTAAAAAATTGAAGGTACTACTTTAGGTACTACTTAATTAATTACTTTAGTAATTTAAAGTATGTTTTTCACAATTCCTAAAACATTTGTTAAACATAAACTAAAATTATATACATTGAAAAATGCTCCAAGTCGCGAATCCGTATACATTTTGTGAAAATTTTCAATTTGGTCCGCTTAGATACACTTTATTTCGTGCTTTCAGAACAACTTTACAGTAAAGTGTCTTTAGTAGGACGCGTCCTAAGGGTTTTAAAAGTACTGTCCTAAGAAAAGTATTTTACTGTACTTTAAAAATATGGCTTGGTATGATACATACATGTGACATACGTATCGTACTATGGCGTGTGTTCAGGGAACAATAAAGTAATTTTCGCAAGACAGTTCTTTTAAAATTCTAAGGACGCATCCTACTAAAGACACTTTGCTGTAGGTTTTGCCTATTTTGTTCGTTTAGACAGAGTCGTGGCTGATTAATCCGATGAGCGTTCTTATTTTAAATATTAGTAGGTAGCCCCCGTGCAAAAAACAGCCCTTTAAAATTCGATATAAAGACCAACTCACGATTAAATTTCTTCTTTTCCCATGATCAAATTTCGACATTTTCGAATGTTCAATAACTTGAGCAAAATGAATGATATTCTTTAAACTTGTCCCAGCAGGAGTATGCGATAGAAACACTTCTAGTCTATCTGCCACATATCTCTTTTGGTCGAAATTTGCGATTAGCAGCAAAAAATTCCGAGTCATATGCGAACCCCATTGTTTTAAAGAAGCAGGACTAGATTTTCCAAGTTTTGCAAACCACCTTTAATTATTTTTTTATAAGGAAAATAAGTTCATATTTATTTTACCATTGTTTATTAAAATAATTATTATAATAATTATTTTAATAAACAATGCTAAAATATTTTCAAGGTTGACCAACACGAAAACTTGTTTATTTATGTACAGTTGTGGGTTTTGGCCAAACGGACAGAATTGGAAATCCCGTTTTGTCAGCTACATCTTTATTGCATTGATATTATGGTCAAAATTCGCGGTTTGTCCACGTTATTTTTCAACTTAATTTTGTAAAAAATACTCAGAAAAAATCGAAAAAATTTCAAATTTTTTTTTGTTCTTATTTGGGTCGTTTTGTGCTTTTAAAACATCAACGATTGATTTGGTGCATTTTTATGGCATAATAACTGCAGAAAATGTAGGAACCGGGATACCCTTAAACTAACGTTTTTTCGGATTTTCAGAAAAAAAAACGAAGGTTTTACCTATTATGTTCGCTTAGACTTGTGTCCGCGTGTCCAAAACCCAAAGTAGTATATTTTTAATCCAGATATTTTTTGTGTGAAATTTGAAATTGTAAAAAACTCTGACAAAAATGGGGGTTATTATTTCGAATTTTGGTTTTGCGTTAATTTAAATTGTTTATCGATATGATATTGACGATATCATATGGCTAGATTCTAAACTTTAGAATGCTTAATTATGAATTCGAGCATATCTTTTTGAATTTTTGAAAACATACCTTCCAGCCTTCGATTTTGGTAAAAATTCGGAATCTGGACTCACAACAGGTGAATGAACCAAGTTTTTCACAGCGGGACTGAATTTTTTTTTCAAATGATAATACAAATTGATAGTAGTTTTAAATTCACCGTATAATATATGAACCAGGTACTCATTTGAAGTAACGCAAAAATTAGAAAAACATCGTTACTTCACAAGAGCAAGCGTCACTTGAAGTAAGAGGCCGTTACGAATGATCATTTTCCTCTGGAGCCATGTTTTGTATTTAACTTTCTATTGGCCAAAAAAACAATTTGGGAGGCCCACTAAAAGACTTTTTATCCTGCACCTTTAAATTTATACTTTAAAATAATGGAAAATCTGACGTTTTATGTTTGATTGTATAAAAAAAATTGATACCATTTTGGGTAGTCACGTTGCATGGAAGTCAAAAGCCGCCACTATACAAAATCGTTACTTTCACCCTTGGAAGCTCCAAACCTCATTTAAGGCAAAACATATTTAAACCTTTAAGGGGGTGGCATCGATCCGGCAGATTGGTACATTTTTTCAGAGCAATATATGAAAGAAAACAAATGTGAAAATTATTTTTTTTATTTTTTTTTCATAGGTGTTCATTCTTGCGAACCTTTATATTTTTTATCTTTAACATATATATCTGCCGGTATATAAAAAACAACTTTCAATGTGCAATCCTTTCCACTAACCGGACTACAGATTTTTTTTGAGAGGATATTTAATAAACTCAGTATGGTCGGTTTATGCTTGAAGTTGGTTTTTTGTTGCTATTGCAATTTCCTTTGTTGAAAGTTTTTTTTTCCATGGAAAATGGTCACAAAAATGGCGAAAAGTAGAGAAAAACACTGTTTGAGATAAACTTGACCTTCAACTTGCGTTTTTTGGTATTGAAAATGTTCATGACTATCAAAATGACCGCCTATACACCCGCGATTTTATGGCATTTTTCACGGTACCATAAAATTTTTTAAAAGTTACGTGCCGAATGGCACTTATCGAGTGTGCAGCCGACAGTGTTAATCATCTAAAGTTTGACATTGATCTCGCGCGCCCAGAATCATTAGTTGACATACTGAGATTGTTATATATCCAAAACATTTAATATGTGATTATGCTGATTTTTAGGGAGGGTTAAAAAACGACTTATAAATTTTGGACTTGATTACGGAAATTTTCATATTTTTTCTAAAAAACGTTGACGGACAATGAACTCATATTACTTGATTTTTCGTCAGAACTATTAGGATTCTACCTAATAGGTACTGAAAAAGTTAAAGTGGCATTTATTTCTGCTGTTTATTCACAGATTTCAAAAAACATCAGAAAAAATTTTGGAAAATTTTATAATGCTTTGATTTTTTTGAAATATTATACGAATTCAAAATCAAATTCGACTCAAATCTTTCCTAAAATATACAAATATTATTTGATAAGTAGAGCACATTTATTCTGCGTTCGCTACGATAAAGCCATAAAGTTAAAACAGCTTATTCGTAAGGTTAAATTGACTCCAGTCTGCGAGTCGATGCTACCCCTTTAGGGGTGCAGCGATGTGGCAGATGGCGTCAATAACTTACGAATAATAGTTGGGTTTATTTTTTGTGCTTATTATCGTTGCTGACACAATAAATGTGTATCAGGTCATTAATCATTTTTTATCTAGTTAAGGAACGATGTGAGTTTCAAAGTTTTTTTTATCATTCGAAATTTTCGAAAATTCAAAGCTTATTGAAAATTTTGCATTTTCGTCCAAAATTTTCTGTAATTTTTATGAATCTGTGAATAACGAAAAATAGCCACGTGTTAGTTTATGGCATGTTTACATATTTCTGCACTGCTGTTGAAAATCTGACAATGTTTTTTTGTCAGGGTTTGTTGTCGCTCTTTAGAATATTTGAAATTTCCGCTCAAGTCAATTTATATAGTTTCTTTGATTCTGTAAAAGTCAGGCCGAATCACTTGTGAAATTTTCTGGATCTATTTGGTTTCGTATTTCACCGATGCAAGTTGTCAGTGAATAGCGTTTCTGACTTCTGATGAATTTAAACTTGCTAGGCACCGGTTTGTCCATTTTGGCACGCAATTTTTGACATTTTGTTATTTTAAAATCTGCTTAAAATTGCGGGTGTATAGGTACTACTTTTAAAGTCAGGACATTTTTTTATATTTACTCAATTGTAAGTCAATTTTTTTTTTTCCTAAAAGCGTTTTTCTTATTTTTCATGGAAAAAACTTTCATATTTTAAATTTTGCTGTAGAGTAATGATTCTCAAATTAGTGTTACCCCGACAAGTCTGAAGTTATAAAGTCGTCTTTAAAATAAATCCCACGGGTCAGTTGGAATGGAGTTGTAATGAAATGGTTTTATGATATTTTTAAGTACTTAATATGTAAAAATTTAAATTATCAACGTATAATGCAATTGACACTTTCATTTAGATAAAATATACAAATTTTCACATTTTTTTTCTTTCAAAATCACTCCGAAAATGTACCAATTTCACAGCGCTGCTACCCCCTTAAGTAATGATAAAAAAATACTCTACAGACTTTTTATTGAAATTCTGAATAGAGTTTGCCGAAAAAAATTCAAAAATATTCATTAAAACTGTTTATCACCGACCGTTCAAAAGTTATTTTATCTGACTTTTTTGGCCAATTTCTCTAAAACGCCGATTTCTACAAACCAACCAACTATAAGACAAATTTGAGGGAGTCAGATTTTAGGAAAGTCTTCTGGCTACTTATTAAAGCATATTGATCAAATTTGGACGTTAAATTCCCGCTAATTAAATAAATACGTTAAAAAAAATTATTTCTTGCGCCAGATTGAGGTATCAAACGGTTCTTGGCCGATAACAATCAGTAAATATGATGAAATACGATCAGAACATGATAATATTACACTTTAAAAGAAGATAAATCATTTTTTTGCTCCTTAATATTGCTCTTCTTTTGCTTTTACAACAATCTAATAAGAGATAAATCGGATGTGTAGTTATCACAGTATAACCGCTCAAAGTAGTGCCTCAAATGAGGCTTTGGAGCCTCCACAGAAGTTTTTTGGAGCTTCCAATGGTTAAATGAGTACCTGGTGAACGTGTTGTATTGCAAAAACGGAAATTAACTTACACCATTGATTTCCACGGGCCCTTAACATTTTTAAGTGTCAATATGGGTGCCAGTGCGATAACCCCATGTAGCAAATGCGAAATATTACAATCATTTTTCTCAGATAAATTCAGAAATGAAATCAAACTTCCTTGACTGTGCCCAATATACCAAATTTTTTCTTTATTCGTAAATTGTATAGTCTTTTTCACTAGAGCTGGAACATCATAGCGAGCAAGTTCCTTAATATGATTAACATAATGACAGTTTAGTAAGGTATAAATAATAGAAAATTATATCAATTTTGGGAAAATTAGCTTAGGACAATTTGGGAAAATTTTGCTAAGGACAATTTGGGAAAATCTCACCTGTCCTTATAGACAGAAATCACAGTATCATATAATCAAAGTTTTTTTGATTAATCATTGTTATAACGTAATGCTAAGAAAGCTATTTTCTCCCAGGTTAATGACTGAGTTGGGTGGGCGCTATTAAAAAAAAGGATATTTGCTGGTACAATTGTGTTAGAGTATTTAGAAAAACTAAATGGGCAAAACACAAATGTTGACCATGTTCTTAAAGACACACGCGACTGTATTCTAATTTGCGATTGAATTCAAAATAAAAAAAGCCAAATAATTTTCATAAGAATATTTGAGAGATGTCCAATTAAATTAATGTTGAGTGTTTATAATGATAAGGTCGCCTTTTTTAATGGGGCTATTTGTTTCATTGAAACTAGACATGGTATCAACAAACGTTTTCTTGCATATGACCGAATATACAACGGTGACATTTTTTTCTAAAAATCGTTTTTCGGTAATTTTGAGCAATTTCCCTGACTGATCTCCGGCCACGTGATCAACCTAGGATGTCAAAAAAATCCACCATAAATTTTTCCCAAGGTTTCACATTCAAAAGCCATTTGTCACTTTCTTGTCTAGTTTCCTAGTCGAAATCACAGTGGCCCAATAAAAAAAAACGGACATAAGGTCATCATTCTTGTTTTGTCCTTATAATTTTTTTAATACTGTTAAATTTTTCCACCGGAAAATCTCGGTTTCTCTAAAAAACATTAAAAATTACAGGTAAAAATGGAAATCGAAAAAACGGCTCTGTAGTGGCACGAAGCTTGAAAAGTTATATTGTTGCCCAAAATTTCAACAATATCGTATGTACAAGTTCCGATCTCACCGACCATTCAGACTATAAATTTAGAGGCTTTAAAAAAGAAAATTTTATCTATGCGATCATTTTTACCTGAAAAGTCCAGTTCCAAAAGTCTGATTCTTTCGGCGATAACGATTTATGCCTTCTGGAATAAGGGTTCCCTCTTGAATTTCCCAGAAACACATCAAATCCCTTTTCCCACAACTGATAGGCGAGTCCATGTTGTGGGCCACCGGCAACCCAGTTTGAAGCATCTGCTAAAAGGCCATGCTGGAGTAAAACTGGTTCTCCATTATTCTTGGGAATACGATGTAAACCCAATAAAAATCCGTCTTCTGTCTCAACTTTGTAAAGAAATCAAAAACTTTAACTTCAGTCGTTAAAATCGCTCAATTAAAAAATAATGATCAATTAACATATTATATTAATTAATATATATTGATTATAATCAATAATTTATTATCAATTAAAAACATTTAAATTAATGAAGTTATCAATTAAAAAAAAAAAAAAAACCTTAATCATTAATTACTTAATTAATGAATTACTTAATTTATTAATCACTTAATGCATAACCTTTTGATCGTTTGACATCCGGTATACCGAAAACTGGTATTATCAATAATAGGCATTTTACTGCAGAACATGGAAATTTTTTCTCTAAGAAATCCACTTACCCAAGAAATCCTACTTTTAATATTGCTGTTTTTAATACAGTAGTTACTCTGTTATAGTTACCTTTTATCTGTTATAGTTACCCTTTTTAGAGAAGTTCATTTTGAAGATAATCTACGGAAAATTTCATGTTCGAGTCTCTAAATGCGACAAGTACTCCCTTCATAATGAAATTTAAGTTATGTCTGTTTTTAAAATACAAAAAAACAGATATAAGTTACAAAAAAGAGAATTATCAAATTGAAAAAATATTGAGTAATTATCTGTTAAAGTTACCCCGAGCAATCACTCATTAAAGTTACCTTTTATCTGTTATAGTTACCTTTTTT
>SCLH01000646.1:305897-333757 GCA_004367855.1 Oikopleura vanhoeffeni | reverse complement strand
ATTTTTTGCACCGATTTATAGGATTTCAAAAAACTTGTTTTCAAAAATCCAAAAATAATATTTTTTATCCAGGGTGTAATAAATGGCAGTGATATTTCGTAGTGATTTTTCTAAATTTAAGAATTGCAGAAAAAACGCGAAAAATGCGCAAAAGTCTCATCAAATCTATGGCTAAAAATTGCGTAAAATTTATATTTTATTTAAATAAAAAATTGTTCTGGATTTTTTTTTCTTGATCCCTCACTGTTATCTCTTCGCATGGGTATCCTGCAGCTCTAATCATATCTGGAACTGATAAGAAACAATCTCGATGAATATCTGTATATTTTTCTTCAACTTGGCCCGACTCCCTTGATATTTCCCACCTTCTATCTGGCTCTAAGGAATCCATAGAATTTGAGTTTGAAAAAGTGATTGATGAAGAACTTTCTGACAATAAAATTGAATCGTCTCGTAGAGATCGCGGGAAACCACTTGAGGGCGATAATAGGGAAGACTTTATTCGAAGGCAATTTTGACGAGCATCATCTAGCTTCGAATACATCAAACGGAGAGATTCATTTCGAAATCGAGAAATATGACCAAGCGCCGGGGAGGAGTCATTTTTCACCGAATTTTTACCTAAACTATATTTTTTTTAAATCCCATTTAAAATTCCTAATATGTTTCAATTTGTGAGATAACGGGGATGATCAACCCAAAATTGGCCAAAAGTAGTCTCTTTCACGCTAAATAGAGATACCTAGGGTTAGGCCACTGGGAACAAAGTATCTTCAATTCTTTCGAAAATTTCACTCTGGGGTAAATCGACCTCAGAGAAAACGAAAATGACAATTAAAAAATGATTCGGCGCCACCTAGTGGTGAATATTATAAAATTTCTTATTAATACAGTGTAGTTAAAATTGAATCAAAACAATTTTTTTGGCCCATCTAGATCCGGTGAACCGGATGTCAAATCAACTTAATAAAATTTCTCCATTGAGCTTTTTTAGTTGGCAGTAGAATGCAAAAAACCGTTTGTCGATATCGCCTATGGTTTTCCCGTAATCTGCATGACTAGGGTGGGTTAACCTAAAAAAAACTACCTTAACAAAATTTCTCCATTGAGCTTTTTAGTTGGCAGCTGAATGCAAAAAAACGATTCTCGGTATCATGTATGGTTTTCCCGTTATCGCCATGAGAAGAGTCACACCCTTTAAAAACTACTAAAGTTTTTCTCCAGCGAGGTCGGAATCACAAGCGAGAATTTAATTTTAATTCGGATAAAAATATTTGTTTTTATATTTTTATCAAAAATAAATTTAAATTGCTTATCTGGCTCAGAATTTTATGAAGTTTCCGAAAATATAAATTTTATTTTCCTGCGTTGAAGACTGAGGTTAAAAACTCTCAATTTAACAAAAATATTTCGCTCTAGAATAGTACTTTCTAGAGTAGTTAGGACTCTAAAAATACCGCTTATCGATTCTAAATTAATAAAATATAAAGTTTCTAACGTTCCAGGAAAAATAGAGGTCAAAACATATTTGTGTCCTGATTTGCGTTGACCGCCTTCTGATAGAGCTCTGGAAACGGCCATATCGGATTTAGTAAAAAAAACGGTTTTGATCCCGACCCTACTTGAAACTCAGGCGGTATTATCTTCGATTTGGGTAAAACCTCGAATAGTAATAATTGTTCAATAAAAAAAATACAGTTTGGGCCAAGTTCGATTTAATTATTTCATTAAATGGTTTTGGCCGTTGTGTCCTTATAAAAATGAGAATTTTAGTTTGCTTACCGATATGAATAAAGTAAATACGACGCCACTCCCCATGATACCGCTACTATTGCGATGTTAATAAACGTCACATTTACTCGATCACCGATCATATAACTGA
The DNA here is from genome assembly GCA_004367855.1 of Oikopleura vanhoeffeni. Classification (NCBI taxonomy): domain Eukaryota; kingdom Metazoa; phylum Chordata; class Appendicularia; order Copelata; family Oikopleuridae; genus Oikopleura; species Oikopleura vanhoeffeni. The sequence continues at coordinate 331,875 of SCLH01000646.1, read as the reverse complement.
AGCAGCTTCTTCAAAAAAATTAATAATTTAACATTTTGAAAGAACAACACTTTAGAATAATTTTAGAAGAATTATTTTAATTTCAGAATAATCAATAAATTATAAGGTGATTATTGGTTTAGATTCTACCATTATATGAATATTGAAGATACCGTGATAAATTATCACTGATAATAAATAAAATTTTATAATTGTGGCTTGTATATCAAAAAGTTGCTTGACTAGCACTTCCCAGCACATTTTTGTATTTACGATTATTGAGTTGAATTAATCTGACAAATCTTCTGCTGAATTTCGAGCCAAAAATTGCAAAAAATCGGAACTTGAAAATGTGCTTGAAAGAGCCAGTCAAGCAAATTTTGATGATACCAGCCCTATATAAACAATTTGTGTTATTATCATGGTTTCTTCACAATCTTAAAATGGTAGGAGATACAAATAAGATATCAAAGAAATAAATGTTTGAAGTTAATCAGGCTTAGATTTTAAATTGTCAATCCGTTCGAACTAAATGTATGTTTTCGAAAAATTTATTTTTTTAGAAATTCAGTTTACAAAAAATCGCCATTCTTATTTGAGAGTTCTCCCGGTAATTTTTTTTATCAGGTACAGATCTTTCTGTGATCACTTCGGCAGGACCATAAAGTAGAGAGCTTTTAATTGTACTCGAACGGGCTCCAACTTTTAGCTTTTTTTCGTCAAATAAATTGTAAAAATTAAAATTTACCGTTTATAAGTATTAAATTTGTTTTTATAAGTATTCTGTAGTTAGTTACAAAAGCGCTGAAGTTTAATTTTTTTTATAATTAATTCAAAAAAATGGCCTGAAAGCTGAAGCCTGTTCCCGTCTTAAAAATTGTAATCAATTTAAAAGTTCACTGCCTCTAAACTGGGAATTCATTTGCCTCTTCACATCACTTAAAATATGTTGAGGTAAATTTTTTAAAGGGCATCAGTGATGCCGCATCACCCCTCTCATGACGATAACGGGAAACTCATAGATGCTATCGAGAAAAGTGTTTTTGCATTCAACTGCCAACTAAAAAAGATCAACGGAGAAATTTTGTTAAATTGATTCGACATCCGGTTCACCGGAATGTAATTTTTCGTTCCGTTCGAATCTAGGTGCGCCCATTTTGTTTTTCTTAAAACCAGCCGGAAACTTAAATTGTTTATGTTTGTTCATCCTGATATTACGACTGTCTGTACATTAACTTCTTAAGAGGGTAGGTCACCTATCGTAGGTGTCGGTTTTTTTTTGAGGTGGCAATTATTTTTTTCAAAACAATCTAGAACAAAATCTAGAATTTTCAAAATTCGAATATTTTTTTGCTTTAACCGGCATAAAACCGGTGATATGAACATTTTTTTATTGGTGAATATGACCCGCCTAAAACGATGCATGACATTAAAATTATCGGAAATGTCTTAATCGAATGCTAGAAATTTCAATTATTTTTAAGCTAAAATGTTAAACCTAATTATCGAATTTGACGCTGATTGGTTCACAATTTCGATTAGTTCTTTTGTTCCAATCAGACGAACTTTTTTTCGAACTTTTCATTTCCGGTTCACTTAAAATCAATTTTCTAGAATATTAATCAAAAATTCCTTGTCATTACATTGACCGCATTATATTTATCTACCTTAAGGTATCTACCACTAAAGTCGAAAAAACGGCTTTATTCTAAACATTCGTCTAAAAGAAGATAGAGTTTGAAGTTGAAAAACTGGAAAAATCGGCGTTCAAGTTAGATTCTAGAATAAAAAAGGTGTTCTCATCACATTTTTGTTCTCATTTATCTGCTACTTTGTGTTAATTTTGAGACGCTTTGTATGTGGGTTCTTAACCCGTGTGAGCACAGAAAAAAAAGTTCCGCCAAGGCACCGACACCTATATATAGGTGACTGTTCAACCGCGTATTACAGAAAGCCCAAGGTAGTTAGAGTTTCATTTTTTTTTGCATAAGGAAGTTCAAACGATATATTTTTGCATCCGACATTTGATATTCTAGAATTTTGATTTTTAGTTCTAGAAAATTTACTGATAAGAGCAAGGTACAGCATATCACGTGATACAAGCTTACAGTGGTGTTCACAAATTATTTTGGTATTGGAATCGATGCACAAGGATCTGACCTATGTCATCGTTTTTTCTGATTTGATTTATATATAATCAATCAAAAATTATTTTTAAATAGGTTTAAAATTTTGATGAAAAAATCACAATTTTTCATAAAAAATGGTTATTTTCCCCNATAAAAGCAGATAAGTACACTTCTGATATTATTTCTGGGTCGATATACTAATCAAGTGACTCTGTGGACAATATTTAATTGCTCGAATTAATTTTTTAATAATTAAAATATTTTCGTGAAATACTTAAAATTGAAAATTTTGAAATATCACTTTTGAAAAAAAATATCTGTTCCTGTATACCAATTAATCTTTGTTTTGAGTGTCAACCATGGACAAAACACTTTCCTAAAAACTGGCTATTTTCAAATTTTAATTGACGCAATAGGTCACATTTAATTTTTTTAGAGGTAAAAGATTGGAAAAAAATCTCAAAAAATCAACCCTCCGTAAAATTTGAACAAAATTTCCAAAAAAAAAATAAGTCACTTTTTTGAAATCCTTGCAAAATTCTTTATAATGTATTCGAAGGAGACAATTCTACGATGGTTTTTTTGCATATTTTAGATGATTTTAAATATGCAGTCACCTATATATAGGTGTTGTGCTCACACGGGTTAAAGAAGATAGATTTAAAAAAAACGTTTAGTGTTCTAGAATAGACTCACCACCTGGTGGTGTTATGTAACAATGTTGACTTAGAGATGTGTAATCGTTAGACGAAGGATAGATCTACAAACGAGTATCCTCATATTTTTCACAACTGCCCTAGAATTGTTCTGAGGCGTGATTGAAAGGTACCAAAAAGCGACACCTACCCCCTTAAACTATATTTTTGATGAATTTCAGGAAGAAAAAAAAATTTCGATTATTTCCTCAAATTTTATACTGAAAATGCCTATATAATAGATATCCGGTTACCAATAAACCGGTAGACAAAAAAATCTTCATTGAGCTTTTTTAGTTGGCAGTTAAATGCAAAAAACCATTTCTCGATATTTTCTATGGTTTTCTCGTAGTCATCATGAGTAGGGTAGTGCCTTAGTATTATTCGAAGAAAAACAATGAAATTTCTGCTTGTTTTTCACGAAATTGTGATGGAAATGGTGAGGCCAATTAAAAAAGTTAAATAAAATTTTAAATTATCTTTTTATCGTTTCTCGCAATTTATTTTATGAGGAAATTAAGGCGGGAGACTTAAAGAGTAGAAATAGACCGTGACAATGAAATCTAATTTAACAGTGTATTATTTTATGCGAGGACAGATTAATTGAGTCTATACTACTAAACACTGTTATATAAGGACAAAAGAATTTTTCATTTTTCCGAACAAAAGTTTTAGTAAGATACTACTGTAGTAAACTGTCAACGATCTAAAACAGTCATGAAGATATATTTGAAAAAAATTCTAAAAAGCTAGTCTACATATTTTGAAATCGTGTTCTAGAATTTTCTAAAAATTGACGAAAAATCGTACAGTTGTCTTAGAATGCAAAGCCCATTGCAACAAATCCATTTTTGGAATTTTTAATGTAATAATCAGAAACTGATGGAAGTTCAGAGACAGTTTTTGCAATTTTTGAAAGTTTAGGGGCGAATTCAAGCACGCGATCACCAAATCCTTGGTCAGCCAAGAAATCGAACGTGACAAGCCAGTACATATCTAAAAAGTATTTGAATAAAAAAAATGCAGTTTACTCATAAATTTTGCTGGAAAATTTAAGCAAATTACAAGTTACACCCATACCCCGACCTTATAGACCGACATAGAAAAATCTATTGCGTCACTTGATGGACGTGACTGATTCACGTCATGATTGTCATGAAACAACAAATTAAGCTAAATCATGTTCAATTAAATATGATCCAAAATTGTGCCGCATTTTCAAGTAAATAATCAAAAACAATATTTCATAATTTTTCCGAATTGCTTTAATTTTCCCCTTTATCTTTCGCATCCATTTTCTAATTCTAAAATTGCATAAAAACGGCAGCGGTATCTTTACCATAGAATTCTTCTGTCAATTTATTTGCTATCAATTTTTTTGCGTTTTGTTTGCACCAAAAAAAAATTATCATTTAAATACTAACCAGCAAACGTGAGTTCATCTCCGGCGATGTATTTAGCATTTGGCCCGCAGTGTTCAACATGTAGATTTTCAAGTCTTTGAAGGTAATCTTCAATTTCTGGTTCCAAAAATCCTGTAACCATATCATATCGTTTCCATCTATCATCAGCTTTCATGCTTTATAGAGGGTGTTGAAGTTTTTAAGAAACAAAATTCTACGAAGAAGCGGTTTGACAATATCTATATTTTTTGTCTGAGATCACCAATTGTATGATCAAAAAGAACTTGCCTTTATTTTTTGTTAAGAATTTAGGAAAGTGAGAAAATATTTATGCTCTTACATTTATAAGGTAGTTTTTTTAGAGCGAACAAGTCTTTCTGGGATCACCACCGAAAAACCATGCGAAAAACCTCACCCTAGAAAACCATGCGTTAAAAAGGTCGCGACGTATCGAGAAACGACGATTATAGGCATTTCTATAATTTGAAAAATTTTCGAAATTTGGATTTTTTTCCATAAGAAGTGCTTCAAAAATATACTTTAACCCTTGGACGTTCGAAAAAAAAACTTCAGTGGAGGCACAAAACCTCATTTGAGGTTCAAGTTTGACCGCTTATAGTGTGATAACCAGACATGGGATTTATCGCATTTTAAATTTCTATATAAGCAGAAGGCCAAAAATTTCAGAATAATTAATCAGATTACTAAAATAATTTTTTCAAGGGTACGTAAATAAGCAACGAAAATGACGTTTTTAGCCTTTTTCTCAAAGTCTTGAATTTTTCTATTTTCTCTATTTTTTCAGGAATCACTGGCGTTAAAAAAACAAGAGTTCTAGCAACAGTAAAGTTATTATTATTTGAATGACAGATTCTCCAAAGACTTTCTTAAAACTGATCTCCTCAGAAAATTTCTGCAGTTTGACAAGATTAAAGAATTAGCGATCAGAGGTTTTTCTGGAGAAATTGGCCAAAAAATTCAGAAGAAATAACTTTTGAACGGATCATCGAAAATAATTTTAACTTAGATTTTTGCACTTCTTGGAGCAAACTTTATTTAGGATTTGCTAATTTTATTTTTAGAGCGCTAATTCTCCCCCTTTTGAGACGTTTTGAACGTCCAAGGGTTTAGTAAAATATGAATTGAAATTATGATTAAGTTTTAGTGCCGAAACCAAATAATTGGTCTTATAAGTTATAACATTACAAATTTTTAAACACCTACAGTACATGTTTTTAAGTTCAGATGGTTTGATTGGCGGGAAGTAAGTTTCAAAAAAAAATAGAAAGAGACTACAACTAATACAGGCACCAAAAAACGGGACTACATATCTCCTAGTTTTGGTCGCGAAAACAGAAAGACTTGTGCACGAAAAACTACTTTTAGGTTCCATCAGATTTTTGTAGGTTGTCAGTGCAGTGTATGCGGAAATTTTATTTTGAAATTGCATAGAAAAATGCTTAAAAAGAGAAAAATTTGTATTTTTCATGCAATTTTAAAATTGATAACAATTTTTCATACAATAACACTTTCACCATGAGAATCTTCCAGACTGTTTTTTGAAAAATGAATTTATTTATTATTATAATAATAATACACACTTGCCTTCCATTTTGAGTACCAACCAAATAAGTATATTTTGACCAAGTTCTCTCAAACCATTCATAACAACAGTCCGCGAACATGTCCGCCCTAAGTTGTATATCATCTGTAGACCCATTCATACCAGCCAATTTAGCACAATATCTAGTAATAGCACGAGACTGACAAATAGGGCCAGAGATACCTAAAAAATTGATTACGATAAGAAATTATATCTTTATAAAAAAAATCCGATTCCTATTTTTCGGCACTTTTTGAGCACTGTGACAACTACAGGTCTGATTGAGCTCATCAGATTTATGTAAACGCAGAAGGCTCAAAATTTAAAAATAATTAATAGATTTTCCAAAAACGTTATTAAGGGGNTAGTCGTCGCAAATAGATTTCGCTTAAAAGTTGAGACTATACTAAATCGGCCAAAAAAATCACAATGAGCTTGGTCTAAGATTTTTTTGATTACAAGTTTAACCGCTAGAGGGCCTGAAAGACCAAATCTTAAAAACCTATCTCCTCCTTAAATACAAATAGGATCAACCCAATTTTTCGGCTATGGCTGCAGTACGAAAATATCTAACTTTAATTCGAAGGATGATTTCAATATTTGAAGTTTTTTCTATAAATTTAAGGGGGTGGTCTTCAATAATTCAGGGTCAAGAACGAATTTTATCGAGATAAAATTGTTTTCGATGACATCGTATTCAGCGCAAAAAACAACGTTAGTACCCAAGTTTTCAGATTTATACAACCTTGTATCAGGTAGCTTATTTTTTGCTCGGGACCTATCTATATATTTTTTATTAAAATTTATCAATTTTTGGAAAATCAAATCACGATTTATGAAAGAAACGAGAACCAATTTGGACAAAACCTGTCTCGAGGCGCTGCAAGGACGCATCAGCTACACATTCATGTTGGTTTCGAATGTGTGAATTCTAAATCCAGGGACGAGATACATTTTGATTGCGACCCGTAAAATAAGGTCAAAATACGTTTTTCTTTATAATCCTGAAGCCAAATCCGACAATTTTCCCAGAACCTTTTTAGGGGCTCTGGCCACGTTCCGCCCGGTTTATTTGAGTAATAAATCATTGTTATACCTTGGAAACTGAGGGTTGATATACATTTAAAAAAAACGTCAGTTTTATAAGTTCCTTTCTGATTGGACGAGCCATCCGTCACATTCGGATTTTTTAAGGTACAAATTTTTGTTCAAATATATTAAAGGAAAGACATATTTAGTCGAACAATTTGTACTATTCCGGCAATTCGCTATTGAAAACCCCGAATTTCAGTAAATTATTGACGACCACCCCCTTAAAGGGGGTGGTCGTCGCAAAATAAGGCTCTGGAAACAAATTTTATTTTAATGTTCTTTTTATGAAAATATAGACGATTGCGAGTAAAGGGGTAGTCTTTTTATCTCCATACATGGTCAGGAAAGCACTTTTTGAGGGTTTAACCCTTGGAATCATAGAGCCGATATATCGGCTCAAGCCTACCTAAAACCTTTTAAAAAGGGCAAAAAAAATGGCACATAATTGTATCTTCAGAATACATTATAAAGAATTTTGCGGTGATTCCGAAAAAAATACTCAATTTTTTTTTGGATATTTGGTTCGAATATTACAGGGAGTTGATTTTTTGAGATAGACATCAAATACAAATGTGAGATAAGCCAGTTTTTAGGAAAGTGTTTTGTGCATGCAAAACACTTAACATTNTGTTAACTAGAGCAAAATACAGTTTTTTGGTGATTCTGAAGCCAAATCAAAGAATTTTTCCAAAAACTCACCTTGGCGGTCTGCTCACGTTCTGTCCGGTTAATTTAAAACATGAATCATTGTTGAACCTTGAAAACTCAGGGAGGAGATACATTTTGAAAAAATAATTCCGTCACTTATGTAAGCACGTTTCTGATTGGACGAGCCATCCGTTAATTTGAATTCTTTTTTAGGATGCAATATTTTTGTTTAAATATATCAAAGAGAGGTAAAAGTTGGTCCAACGATTTGTACTTGTGCGACAATTGGCTATCGAAAACCCCTTAAAATGCGACGACCACCCCCTTAAGGTCGTCGCAAAATGAGGCTCTAGAAACAAATCTTCCAATTTTATTTTAAGTTTTTTTTCTGAAAATATAGACGATTGCGAGTATAGAGGTAGTCTTTTCATCTCCATACATGGTCAGGAAAGCATCTTTTGAATGTTCGAAAAATATTTTGTATGAAATAAGTTGAAAGTTATCAATTTTTGTAAAATCAAATCACGATTTAAAGAAAACTGAGAAAGAAATTTGGACAAAACTCTCTATTCTGATCTGCACGGACACTTCAGCTGCAGATTTATGTAGGTTTCGAATGCATAACTTTAAAATCCAGGGAGGAGATACATTTTGATTGAGACCCCTAAAATAGGGTCAAAATACTGTTTTTTGATGATACAGAAGCCAAATCCATGATTTTTTTAAAACGCTCAATTTTTATCTGCACACGTTCTGTCAGGTTAATTTAAGTCATGAATCATTGTTGTACCTTGCAAACTCATGGTGGAGATACATTTTGAAATAATAATTCCGTCAGTTTTGTAAGCACGTTTCTGATTAGACGAGCTATCCGTTACTTTCGATTTTTTTATATGATGCAAGATTTTTCTTCAAATATGTCAGAAACAGGTAATACTTAAGTATACTAAAGTCCAACAATTTGTACTTTTGCGACAATAGGCCAAGGAAAACCCTTTAATGGGGTCGGTGCATTTTGACAGATTTGCACTTTTTCAATTTATTTTCTCTAGAGAATCTCAAGATTGACGAGAAACTTTTTGCCATTTCGAAATTTTCGAATAAAAACTTTTTCGAACGAAAGTTGCCACTTTTGAGCTCACTTTGTATAATCTGAATTTTTTCAGATCGATTATTTTAACTTTATAAATCGTCTCTTGAAAAAACACTCAAAAAATGCGCATTTGCTATCAAAGGTGTCTAAATTACATTAAATTTTTTTTTCCTTTGTTATTAATTAGAAGCTTTAAAAAACGGTCTCGACCACCAGCGCAAATGTATATAATTTAATTTTATAGGATTTGTACGTCGAAATCGAAAATTGAAATTTTTGCAAAAATACGAAAAAAACCGACATTTTAGCACATCGAAAGAAATAGTATTATTTTCTGGTTGAATTTATTAAATTTTACGGTGTGGATGGGTCAGCTTACCAATTTGGCAAGTTTCGGTGTGATAAAAATTTTTCAATTCTGGATAATAAAGTGCTTTGAGAATTTCTGCCAAACCCGTAGTTTCATTGCTAAACGAAGACTATTTAAATTATATTCAGTGGTTTGAGACATAAAATTATAATATTTTTTCTATCAAGGATAGTTTTATTCGACGTTTTCGGCTAAACAGCCATTTTCCAGTGTAAGAGAAATGGAAGAAAAGAATTCGAAAGTTGATTTTTTTGAGCGCAAATTAGATTTCCAATATAAAGCGAAATTACAAATTTTGAGAATTTTAAAGGTGCGTTTTTTCGCGAAACTAAGTAATCGAGCCTCAGATGGAGTACATATTTAAATATGTGAAAGTAGTCATTCCAAATATTTTCAGCTAAGGTAGTTTTTAATTTCGATTGGACAACAATACTGTGAACAAACGGTGATGGCAACCTAATTTTCTTTCGGGGTTGTATATTAAGTGATGAGCGGAGCGTTATCCGAAGAAATTTTTTTTAATTCGGATTATTTTTTTAGGATTTTAAGTGATTTAGATTAAATCTCAAATTGAAGTGGTTCAAAAGGAATCAAATATACAGTTGATAGCGTAATCAAACTCACTTTAAAATAGATAATTATTGGTATATCAGGCTTTTCTCTTCAATTCAAACTCAAAAAAAAATAATAATTATGATTATTTTAATAACTAGGAAACTCATGTTATAGCAATTACCTCTATTTTTTGTGTGGCGAATATTTGCGCCAATCAGAGGAAGACACTCGGGTTACATTTGTTCTTACGTCATATTTTCAGCCAATCAACGCTCAGATTAGAGCTCGTATTAGACTTCAGTATTAGACTCAGTATTTCTTTTCACATTTCATACTCAAAATCTCAAAAAATATCTGAATTAAAAAAAAAGTTTCCGTATGGCTCCGTTCATTATTTAATATACTAAGCCCGAAATAACATTTACAGGTTGCCATCACGTTTGTTCACAGTATTGTTGTCCAATCGAAATTAAAAAACTATTTAAGGATTCCAGAAAAACTAGTTTGAAAAATTTTGAAAATAAATGGGGAATTTTGATATAATTCCAAATAGTTTCGACCGAAAATCCCCAAAAAATTCATATGATTTTTCAATAGCATACATGTAATAAAAAATATGTAGTCACCTTTAAGCGAAAAGTTAAAGTGGCCATTTTGAAGATTTTTTTTTCGTTGATTAAAACAAATACCGTAAAAAAAATTTGAAGAAAAATAAGGCATTTTTCATAATGTCGGAATCTTTCCCAAAATTTCTCTTAATTTGTCGAATTCGAAAAAGTTTAATTCACTCAAAATTCTCTTAAAAAGCAGTAATTCGAAAATTCTGTAGTACAAAAGTTGCCTGGATTATAAAACATACTTGTGGTATTTGAGAAGAAATATAAATAAACCCAGTAAAGTTTTTTATCAAGAGCCCATATCCGTATCTGTCAAATAGCACGACTCCCTTAAATGCGACGACCACCCCTTTATCAAAATGACCCATTTTTTATAGGACCGTTCCCAGAAGACCGAAATCATGAAAATATTTATTCGATAAAATACGTTTTTTTCGATTTACCGCCACCTAGGCAAGAAATTCGATCTCGAAGATCGATTAATATTCAAAAAAATTGTCGTTTTATAAAAAACATAAAAATAGGCAAGATAGGGTTCGGACGCGGGAAACCATGGCCAAACTAAAAGTTTTTCGTGAGTGTTATCTTTGACCTCGCGGTTGCCGTTACCCATAAATGATAAAAAAATTTGGGCCCTAGTGGTCAAAAATTGCTTTAAAAAACTCCTTCTGTCTTCAAAATGATAAAAAGCCATAAATAATTGATTTTTTCAATAAATAACGGCAAGAGCGTTACCGCAACGAAATTTTGGTTTAGGACAGAAATAAAAAAATATCGAAAATTCGAACAAAAAAATTTGGTCAAGTTGAGGAAAAAATTTACTATGCGAAGATGCGTAGGCGGAAAATGTTTTTTGAGAAAATATTTGCCAAATGTAACCCAATGTGGATTTTTTTTATCTTGTAGTCCGAATAGCTCATTTTTTGGATACAATATTCTTATATTTGTGGAAGGTTGCGCAATATAAAAAAACGGCAATTTAAACATGAAAACCTCAATATCCCCGCAAAAATTCTCATGTGAAAAATTTTTTTTTTCGAAATTTGTTTTAGTTTTCAAATCGAATTTTAATTTGTTTTTAGTTGAATTTCAGTCGTTTAAAAAATTCAAATTTTCCCCGGTCCGAACCCTAGTCATATACCAAGACTCTGACTTTTTGCTTTTCTAGAGGTTGTAGCCGTCATCAGGTCAGGCAAAAAATTTCAAGTCAATTAAAATTGAAACTTTTTATCGATTAATGGCAGATTGAAGTTTCTCCTATGCTTTGGTATATGAGGGAGCGCCGACTAAAAAAAGTTTCAAAATTGCATCATCCAGACCCTTAACTTCATGTCGCATAAAACCAACGAATGTACGTCTACTGTATGAAGTAGTATTCAGCAATCATTTTAGATCTAAGTATTCAGTAACCGAATTTCAATTATAGATGTAAGATTTAATGAAAAAAGAAATTTGAATAGAAAATTGAAGGTAAGGCTGTTTTTCGGAAAAATACATTTTACAAGTGATAGCCTGAAAGTTTGGGCTAGGTCCATTGGTCCTTATTAGAATCAGCATTTTGCAAGATTAATGGGATTTCCACCGAATTGATACTTTCTCTAAGATGTAAATTCAACAAAGAAAACGAGACCAGATCTATTCGGAAAAAATAACCATAACGGAAGACTAACAAAAATATAGTTTGTTCATGCGTTGTAGCTTACATAATTTACGTGATACTACATTTGAATGAGTATTCCCTTCTAAAAACAGTTTATGTGTGCAGTGCGGCGATACATGCTATCCACAACCGGCCTTATGCTCCGGACAACGGCCTCTATCCGGACAAATCGGCACTAATAATGACAGACGCCCTACAACGGCCTAATTATGCAGTGCTACATGTACAAGGCCCTATGTTTACAACGGCCTTGTACAAAAGTGGCTCGGCCTACTTAACGCATAATGTTGACACGGCTTGTTGAACAACGATCCGCCCATACATAGATATTTTTCGAGTACAACGGCCTTCAAAAACGTGAGGACAAACGGCCCCTGAGAAACTTCCACAACGCGGCCTCTTTATGTCATGACGGCCCCAAGAAAACAATGAGTACATACGGCCCATGATACAACCGGCCCCTGATACACTGTCAAGCAACGGCCCTTTTATGTACAACGGCCCTAGATACAAACATGGAAACAAATCGGCCTTATATATCCAACGGCCCCAAAAAATTCAGAACGGATTTATGTACCATAACCGGCCACACTAATAATATCTTCCCCCTAAAATACTGAATACAACCGGCCTCCTAAATAACTTCACAACTAAGCCCCCTGATGTCCACGACGCCCTCAAAAAATATGTAACAATCGGCCCAAAAAAACCATTTACTTACGGCCTCTAATTTGTAACAAACGGCCCCATTACAACAATTTCTCAATTTTAACGTCCCTAAGAGCGTCAATATTTAATTAGTATATTATATTCAATTTCTAACTCCCTAGGCGTCCATTTGGCAATTTTTGTTTTACAAATTTTATACTCCAGGTCGTACCATTTGAATTAGTTTTTTTTATTTTATCTCACTATGCGTCTCAAATTCTAAAGTTAATTTGTTTCAATTTTAACTCCTAGGGGTGCCAATTTAATTACAATTTCTTTGAGGCCTGTTGTACAATATAGCCATATTGTCAATCAGGAGCCGAATGAAAGATTTTTACGGGCCGTGGTGTACATGAACATTGGCGAATTTGTACAATAAGGCAAGTAAGTTTAGAATTGGTGTCTTGGGCTCTCGTTGTACAATCATGGGCATGTAACAATTCTTTTGGGCGTGTAATTTGGGCCGTTTGGTAGTCAATGCTAGTAAATTGTTTTGGGCCGTAACGCTTTAATGTTTGGCGTGTACAATAAGGCCACGTAGTTAATTGTTTTTGGGGCGCATTTGTACATCATGGGCCGTGTAACAATTATGTTTGGGGCCGTTGACTAAAGCTAGAGTGTAGGAGAGCCGTGTATAACTAGGCAGTGACAGTGGGGCTTGGACATTATAGGCCTGTTGTGCCACAGTGGCGACGGACGCGGGCGTTGTCCAATAGGGTCGCCGTTGTACAATAGGGCCGTTGTCCCACTAAGGCCGGTTAGTATCGCAAAACGGCAGTTGTCCGGGAGCCGTGTATTCAGGCCTGTTGTGATTGCCGTGTTGATAAGCTTGGAGGCCGTTGTACTGCGCCCCAAATACCATATTCGTTAAGAGGCCATATGTCCGGATAAGGCCGTTGAAGCTGACCCCCTAAACTCGTGATTGCTCGTATAGCTGAAAGCACCCTCTAAAGGACAATTTGGGGAAAATATGGCCAAAACCTACGCTTTTGATTTCTGTCCGACCCTCTATAAGGACAATTTGGAAAAATAATCAAAGGGTATATTTTCAAAAAATTTCTATAGAACACCTCTTTTCTTAAAATTTTTGGGTGAAGAGCAAAAAAAGGTCTTCAAATAATGTTTCATCAAAACGTATATAATTCACAAAAATTTGGGTGAAAGAAAAAAAAAAAACGGTCTTCATATTTTTGGGGATATTATGGTTTTTAAAAAAATTGGAAAATAGCTAAGGACAGATGAAAGGACAATTTGGAAATCGTATGCCAATTATAAAATTGTCTTTATGGTTATAATTTTTAGTGCAGTCAAAAATTTTCGGCTACATAATAAGGGGTTTCGAGTGTAGCTAGTGTTAACTTATTACTGTTCGTAGTTGTCTAAGCGGACGTGCGTCTAACTTCACCCTAAATTTCAAAAACGTCCGCTTAGACAACTTTGACAGTACATTGTTAAGGGGGTTATGTACGGAAATTGATTTGCTTAAAATTTTGATCCTGGGTGCTCTTTGTCAAAAATTTAATTTTATTTGAAAACTGAACAATTTTCTCCCAGGAACCAAATTTTTCGTTAGAAAATGCCCATTTTTGAAAAAAATTAATTAAATTAAAACAAAAATTATCTCAAAAGTTTTTCGTATGAAGGCTCGGGCCGTCCTACTGAGGTCAATTTACTGTAGCTTGTTTCTGTATGTCCTTAGAAACAAGGACAAGGAAGTTTCATGGCTTTTGAGTATTCAAATAAGGGTTTTTGCAATACAAATTAGTACGCTTTCAAAATATTTTACGAGTGTTTCTGATTGGACGAGCCATAACGTCAGATTCGAAAGATTTTCCTAGGTTTCAAGATTTTTTTTAAATATATTAGAGGGCAGTCATATTTGTCGACAATTTTATACTACCCGGCAATTGGCCATTAAAACGTCGCACTACAAAGAAAAAAGCAAAAAATTATTGTCAAAATTTGAAATTTCATTGTATATTAATTTGTAATCAAAATTTTGATTCAATTTTTCAAATAAAATCAGGCGTTTTTCATAAATTTTTCTCAAAAAAAAACACAAATGTACAAAAATCCAAGATTGAAAGTTTTTGACAAAATTAAAAAAAAATTGTAAAAAATACAATTCTTATTTACTCAAAATTGTTATCAGAATTGATTTCTAAAAATTGGAATCAAAAATTCGAAAATTAATTTTCGTATTTGAAAAAAATTTTCATTTTGACAAACATTGTAAGTTGTGAATTTTTGAAATTGACAAGAAAAATTAAAATTTCAAAAAAAATTGAATTTTAAATAATAAAAAAAATTAAATGAATTTCCAGTCATGAATAAATATTGATATTTCACATATCTTACAAAAAATTGCAGAAATATTTTCGAAAAAATTCTCCGCACAAATAATTTCTAATAAATTAAAATTTATCTTCAATAATTTTTTTTATTTTTAATACAACTTTTTCAATTTTCAATTTTTTCTCATCAATTTTTATCGATTATATTTTTAAATACCTTATCCAGAAACATACTTAGGGTAAAAATTGTTCTAAAAAACCAATAAAACTTACTAATTCCATCTTCAAAATATTCTTAACAATTTTTTTATATTCAAATTCTTTGCCATCTCATGTTCGAACAAAATTTCCTCAATTGTCCTAAATTTTCCACAAATTGTCCTTTATAATTTCCCAAATTGTGGCCTTATATTCCCCAAATTGTCCTAATTTTTCCCCAAATTGTCCTGTATATTTCCCAAATTGTCCTTCATATTCATCAATTACCCTATTCCAAATTGTCCCTATATTTCCCAAATTTGTCTAGCCCATTCATGATTTCCAAAACTGTCTCAATTTTCCCCAAAATTTGTCCTTATATTCCCCAAATTGCTCATAATTTCCCACAAAGGACAATTTGGGGATAATAGGACAATTTGGGGAAAATTAGGACAATTTTTGGAAATATAAGTGACATTTTGGAAATAAGGCCATAGGATGTTGAGAATATTTGATAAGTGACAATTTGGGGATTATGGCAATTGATATTAAAGACAATTTGGTGAATATAAGGACAATTTGGGAAATATAAAGGCACAATTTGGGGAAAATTAAGGGACAATGTTATGGGAATATAGTGGACAATTTTGGGGAATTATAAAGGATAATTATTGGGAAATTAGGACAAGTTTGGGAAATTAAGGACAATTTGGGCGGAAATCTCACCTGTCCCTTATAGACAAAAAACGAAGAATTGATGGGCTTTATAAAACGGGATTAATTGCTATGAGTTAAAGTACTTTAGGGAGATCTAATTGAAAATAGTGTAGATTTCAAAGTATCTCGTGGTGCGCACCGGGAATTTATATATGGTAACTTTCACTATAGACTTAGTAATCTAATATAAATCAATTATGGCTAACATACTGTCAACTAAAATAATCTATTATCAATAAAGACAAAATGAGTAATCATTTTGCAGAATTCAAGACGGAGCCTTCGGAAAGAGTCAGAACGTCGAGTTGGTCGGAGATGGTCTTAAAACGAGAAAGTCAAGTATTTCGACAGGAATTAAATAGTTGATCTTGTTAAATCAATACACGAAAAGCTGGGTGTAACATATTATAGTAGGTAAGAGTAACCAGTGATATGTATGATATTAGATAAAATTCACGCTGCATTTATCCATCTTGACTGGTAAAAATAAAAAAAGTTGATCCTGGGGAACATTAATCTTTTGAAGTCCATTTTTGCTCAAAATACAACCTCGGTTGCCTGATTGTTGGTTTATCCGCAGATCGGACTAAATTTGGGCGGCCTCCACACCTATCGTTTATATTTGAGCCGGCCAATCTCAGGCGCTGCGGGTTCAAAGCATGGTAGCGAAAAAACATTTAGCACGTTAGTATAACTTTTTGTCAAAATAGTTTTTGCATTTTTTTGTAATTACACAAACCCTCAAAAATGTATTAAAACAATAATTTGAAACTATTAAGATGTGATCTATATGAAAAAAAATTTCAAACATTTTTCTACTCGAAAAACTCTCAGGAAGGTACTATTTTCAGGTCTTTCGGCTTCTAATGGAAAGCACTTTTTGATGTAGTTCAAAGTATTCGTATGAAAAAGGATTGAATCTCATCGATTTTTGGAAATATTATAAACACGATTATACGTAAAACGAGTCAGAAATTTTATACAGTAAGACTTAACCGATATATGCACGACTCTGTGCTGCACATTCATGTCGGGTATTTCAGAATGTTGTAATGTTCTTTTAAATCCAGGCGAAGGAGAAACATTTTGGATTGCAGACCCTAAAAAAAGGGTCAGAATACTGTTTATTGGATGATTACTGAGACAAAATTCCGTGGAATTTTTTCCGAAAACTCAACGATGGGTCAATCTGCCAACTTGCTGTCCGGTTAATTTAACGGGCTCGTGACATTTACTGAGAAATCTTAGCTGGTCACCATTTTCACACTACTTTATTAATTCTTTGACTGAAGAAGACTTCTTATTGACCACTAACGGCGATCACATTAAACAAAATTTACTGTGAATTAAAAATTACGTAGCGCTAAAAATACGACTTCATATCCCATCATAATAATCACAAATCGGAACTCATCCTAATACCCAACAAAAAATATATCTGAAACTACCAATATCAATAGAATTAAGAAACACAATCAACAAAATTTATGATGGAAGAACCTATCATAAATAAATCTAGAACCACAAGACATATCAACTTCTACTGGATAAACAAAAAATCCTAATAAAAAAAACTCGACCCATACCTGGCCATTCACCAATACGAACCCGAAGAAAATTTTTTATGCATTCATTCAAACCGATCTGTACACCAGGATGTTACCTATATTTTAATTCTATAATTAAAAACTCTTCACCTTTGTAGCGATAAAATTTATTTTGGGAAAAAAACTACATATACAACAAATTTAATATCTCCCCTCTGAGCTCGGATTAACCGTTCAGTGTCACCGGAAAAAACGGTCACTTTAAAAAATCAAACTGTTTAATTATCGCATTAAATTGGAGGATTCGTTCATAATTTCGCAGCACTAAAAAATACACACACGTTTCGGAATTTCTATTCATTCCTAATCCTTACACTTGGAAAAATGGTAGGGCTTGTATTTACTACCGTAAACGCGAATAAATAACAATCGCTTGAAATCCCTAGAAATAAATATATATAATTTATGATCTCAAAACCCACTGAATAAATTAAATATATGTCTATCGTTTAGCAATGAAACTCAGCGGTTTGGTGTCAGAAATCGCATGCAAAGCACCTTAACCAGAATCTGAAAGAAATTTTCATCACAACCGTAAAGCTAATGCTCATAAAGGGTAAGCTTGACACACATCACAAACACGTAAAATTTAAATAATATTTATATACTCATGGAAAATGATTAAAATATTATTCTTCGGATGTGCTAAAATGTCTTATTTTTTTTGTATTTGCATATAATTCGTCAATTTCGATTTCGACGTTACCAAAATACCTATAAAATTAAATTCATAACAAATTTAGCGCATGGTTGTTCAGATCTGAGAGAGTTTTTTAAATTTGCTTCTAAATTAAATAACAAGGAAAAGAAATAATTACTGATAAATTTGTATATACCACATCGAAAGAAATATTTTTCGTCATGAAGTTAATTAAATTAATAATTAAATTTGACGTGGTGGAATGGGTTGGCGTAACCAATTTGACAGTTAGGTGTGATAAAATTTTCTTAACTCAGGATAAAAAAGGGCTTTGATGGATTTTCCGCCGACGTAGTTTCGTTTCAAAAGTATGATTCAGAGTAATAAAACAAGAGCGAAGAAAAAAAACGAAGACATATTTAGATATAGTGAAAATAGCCATTCAAAATATTGTTCAGCTAAAAAATTCCAAAAAAATAATTTGGAAAATTTTGAACAAGAAATGAGGAAAATTTTCGAATAATTTCCAAATAGTTTCGACCGAAAATCCCAAACAATGTCATAATGATTTTTCAAATAGCATATAAAAATATGTGGTTACCTCGCGAAAAGTTAAAGTGGCCATTTTGAACAGTTTTAACGTTGGATTTGAAAACAAATACTGTAAAAAAAACTGAACAAAAAATAAGCCATTTTTTTAAAATGTTGGAAAGTTTTTTAAAAATTTCTCATAATCAGTCGAATTCGAAAAAGGTTTAATTCGAAGTCAAAATTTTTTAAAAAGCAATAACTCGAAAATTCTGTAGGTTTTACAAAAGTTGCCTGATATAACATTACTGGTGGTATATTGTCAATATAATATTGAGATGAAATATATAAACCCTGTAAAGAGTTTTTCATCAAGAGCCCATATCCCGTATCTGTCAAAAATGCACCGAGGCCCTTAAAGTCATAAATCATTGTTGTTACCTTTGAAACTCAGGAAGGAGATACATTTTGAAATAATTCTGTCCATTTTTGTAAGCACGTTTCTGATTGGACGAGCCCATCCGTCGGCTTTCGACTTTTTATAGGATGCAAGATTTTTGCTCAAAACATTAACATACAATTCGGTAATACACATACAATTCGGCATATAAATTCGGTAATAACATAAAATACACATACAGATTCGGTATAAATACAATTCGGTGCAACTAAAATACATTAGTTAGAGGTAATACCCTTGTCCAAAGTTTGTACTTTTGCGATAATTGGCCATGAAAACCCCGTTTTAAAATGCGACGACCACCCCCTAAGGATGGTGGGCGACGATAATTGGGCTCTTTTTTACACATTTTGAAGTGAAGTTTCTGAGAATCCTGGCTCGGAAATAATTTTTTTTTCAAATACGTAGTACAACTCTTAAGGAATTGCCAAGTACTATTCAGAACATCTGATACCTCAAACCTACGCTCAGAAAATGATTTTTAGTAAGCGGTCCATAAAAAGAACCTAAAAAGCCTACTCCTCATGTCAATTCCTGCATCATTTTTTCTTGTTATTTGCAATTTAACNAAAAAAAAATATGAAAAATCATGATTTTTCCATCAAAATTTTTGACTAATTTATAAATTACTTTTGATATATGAGATATAAATCAAAGCGGACAAAACTATACGTAGGCCAGATACTTGTGCATCGTTTCCGACAGAAATGTAACTTGTGAAGACAACTGTGATCGTGTATCACGTGATATGGTATACCTTGCTTTTCTCACTATATTTTATAGAACTAAAAATTAAAATTCTAGAATTTAAAATGTCGGATGCAAAAATATTACTTTTCAACTTCCTTATGCAGAAAAAATTGAAATTCCAACTGCCTTAAGCTTTCTGTAAACAACATTCAAAGTAGAGCCACAATTATGGCTCTGGTGCCTTTTTTTTATATGCTCACAAGGGTTAAATATTCTCATACCGGTACTATCTACTCGGTAAACTATCTACCGTTTAATATTTTTTAAATAATTTGTAGAAGATTTAATTCCGAATATTAAAGAGGAACCTGGAACATTTTCTAGAACAGGTAGAGCCTGGAATGGATAAGATTTTTTGTTCTTCAGCCAATCAGAAGCAAGAAAATCAGATTTTGGATGTTCATACATATTCAGCCGGCGGTTTGTTTCGGGATTCTTAGCTGGTCGCATAGAAAAATCATAACGAACATCATTGAATGGAACTGAATATATAATGTTTTTTTCTCATTTTGTTCGAGAGGTCAATCGGATAAAATGTTTTATACACGTTACTTATAGTCTATAATTATAATTTAATTAATATATAAGTTATAGACATTTTTTGAATGGAAAATGAATTCGATCAAACCAAAAATAATAGTTTCTGGTGTACTTTTTTTGTAAAACACAACCAGCAAGCTCCTCCACAGCTGATTTNTTATCACCCCGTATCAATTTCAAGCATGTTTAATGCCTCTAAGGCCTTTATTTAATCAGAGTCGCATACCCCCTTAAGGGGGTTTGGTCGCTGGAATTGATTTTTCCCTATGAAAACTTAGCCAATCAGGGCCTCAAGGATATTATTCAGATTAGCCAGTTTGTAGAACTAGCCTCTAGCTTGCGTAATATATGTGTCAAAACTTTTTTGCATGCATACACTCTCAGACACATAAGCGAGACAGGGAGACGTAACCAAAAACGGTAAATCTATCTCCTCTTAGGTTTTATTTTGAATTAAAGTCTGAAATTCAATATAACTTGTATAATTAGTAGATAAAACTTCTTAGAGAGCGTTTTTTTAATTAATGCTATATTTTCTCTAGAATATGCAATAAACCACCGTTTTTTTGACATTTGTCGTCGGAAAATATATCTCCTTGTAGGTTATATTTTGTAATCCACCCAAATTTCAGCAAATGCTAGAAGAGAACAAATAGAACCTCCTTAGAGAACGTTTTTTCAGATTTCGACCACAAACTCAAAATATAAATTTTTGAAGGTCACGTAAAAAATCTCCGAAAAGAAATTTGCTTCGATTTTTTCGAAAGTAAGTTCAAAAGAAAGCCACGGAAATACGGATCAGAAAGTTGGCTTACGTCAAGGTGATATTTTCAAGTTCAAGTGGTTAAATTAAAGCAAACATTATTTTTAAACTTTATTTTGAAAAAAATACTTAAAAAAAATCGAAAAAACGCGAAAATTTCGAAAAAATTTTATTTGGTAAATTGGTCGGTAGTACACTTTGTTATCACCCCACATCAATTTGGAGCATTTAAAAAGTTCCAAAGGCCTCATAAAACCAGCGACCAGTACCCCCCTTAAGGTTCTCAACGAAATTTTTTGAACACTTTCTGCGGACATTTTATGTTATATCAATTACGGGGCCTCCTGGGCATTTTTGCCACTTTTCAGCCAAAATTTTAATATAAATTGGGTTTTGAAAACGACTCATCCGATTAAATTCTTAGATAGCTCAAACTGAGCAAAAATATCTAGTGAATAAAAAATCGGACCATTTTTAATTTTTTTCTGAGATTACTGAAATTGTTTACTAACTAGTATTTGTGAAAAAATTGGAAACATTGGACCATTTTTTTAATTTATTTTTCTCTTAATTGTGGGTGCTTCCAGCTCTTAATATTTGTGCTCAGTTTGAGCTATCTAAGAACTCAATCGGATGAGTCGTTTTCAAAAGCCGAATTATATAAAAATGTTGGCTGAAACGTGGCAAAAAATGCCCAGGTCCTGTAATAGATGCCCAGGAGGCCCCGTAATCGATATCAATGACGATTTGAAATAAGGAATTTCAAAAGTAAAAAATGGGTATCGATTTTATTGGCTCATCTTATAGAGATTTTTTTTGGTCATTTTAAAACTTAGGATTTTTTTCGATTTTGAAATTTTTTCAACAAAAAATTAATTTCAAGGTAAAATTTTCATAACATTAGTTAGCCAGCTCTAAAAGATGCAAATCAAGCGCTAGCGTACTTTTTTCTCTGCAAATAGGAGTTAAATCTTTTTCCGTTGAGGGTCTCGCGATTTAGAGCACAACGACCCAGTCAACCACAATGATCGGTCATCGAAGTCATTTGCAAATACCATCAAAATAATCCTCGGGTCGACTTTCTGATAAACGTTAGCAATTATGAGTAAATTATATACTGAAAGGTCGCTAGAGAGCAAAAACAGGCCAAACTTCAAGACGATTTGAAATAAGGAATTTCAAAAGTCAAAATCGGTTTCAATGTTTTCTGGTCATTTTCAGAAGTAGGATTTTTTTCGTTTTTGAAATGTTTTCATAAAAAAAATGATTTAAAGGTCAAATCTACATGACTAACTTTATCCAGCTTGCAAATTAGAAGCTAACGCACTTTTTTTTCTGAAATCAGGAGAAAAAGCTGATACAATTTCACGTTTTTCGATTTAGGGCACAGTGACCGCCCGGTCGACCACAATGACCGGTCAATCTCAAGGTCATCGAATTCGTATGGAAGACCCACCAAAATGATCTCCGTGGCCGACGCTTATGGTGCTAGAGCAAAATATAGAATTATTGTGAATCTGCACTCAGGGCCCTGCAGGGTTGCAGAAAGAATAGGATGTTTCCTAACAAATTACATTCAACCACAAATGCGTGGATTTTGGGATTACGATAAGACCTTTTTAATCGGACGGTTCATTTCTTTCATTTTGTCTCAGTGTAGTTCGATCGAGGCGAAAACAATTTGACGAAGAAAAACAAATTTCTTCTAACAAGTTCAGCCACAAGGTCGGTCTGGAGCATGAAAGTTCAAAAAATCGAAAAAATTGTGGCTGGTATAAAAAAATTCCGCGGGTTTATTATTAATTTGACAAGTTATTAGTGTTTTCAGATCCCGTGTTGTAGGTTTTTCCTAGGCGGGCATTTTTTCTCAAATTTTGAAATTTCAGACCCTGAGGTCTCAACAGGAGGTTGTAAGTGTCAAATTTCGAAGTATCAATATAATTAAGGACGTCGAAAATTTGTCCTCAAATTTGACCAAAAAATTTTCACCACATGGCAATTCGTCACCACGAATTTCACGAAAATGACCCCTGAAAATTAAAGAAAAAATGTCCACAAGTGACGCAATGAGAGCAAAATTCGATTAAGATCATGCAAAAAATCACTTGAAAAGGATATCAGCTTAGCCGCTACGCGTGGATTATAATTGGCGACAATGCTGTCAAGTGTTTTCAAGAATCTTTTGAGTATTGCCCAGACTTGCTTTCCTCAAAATTCCTAAATCGACTCCAGGGTCTTACAGTAGGTTTAAGTTCAAATTTCGGAGGGTATCAATTCTTGGACGTCGAAATGTCTCAATTTGACAAAAATTTCAGAGGCATGGCAAATAGTCACCGGAGATCACGGAAAATGACGCCTAAAATGAAAAAACTGTCTCACAAGTGACGAAAAAGAGCGATTTCAGTGTTTCATAATACACTTATGATTATTATGTAATAGGCGTAATGAAAGGGTGCCAATCAGGTAGATCGTGCAAGGTCTTATGCTGGATAGTTCCGCTTCGTGTTAGCTCTCTATACGATCTACACAGATAAGTGGATAATATTATATGTTTGAGGGAATCATTAAATTTAACGGGCATTGCCTATGGTCGACTTCGATCTAAGAGGTAACGCTATAAGGAAGATCGCAACAATGTGTTGTTTATCCTGGGGTGCAGTTCAATGATATAGCTTTGTAAATTATTTTTGTATTTTTAGAGAAAGAGAACAAGAATGTAAAATAAGTTCCTGTTACGTACGTTTAATTGAAACTGGTATTCTGTCGATTAGCATAGATTATCGGAATCCGTGGTATTAAATTGTCAGATCTAAGATAATCAGCTTAATTGTTGTTTTAAAATTTTTCATTGGCTGGTTACTTTTGAAGTAAGATTTAATGTAATTTTTTCTTCAGTTGATTAACGATTATTACGCGGAGTGTTTTTTGGCTGGAAAGAAAGAGGAATTTCAAATTTCATCATAGCAAGTGAGAAGAATTGTTCAGCATAAAATGAGATAAAAATTATTTTTTGAGATTTTACATCATTATCATGATGTTGATTTATTTCAATAATGTCGTGTCATATTTTAATTTATTGATTGAGCTTCGTATCAAAATGGGTTAAGTATCGCAGGATCTTTCGAAGGAGACGGGGTGTATTTATGATTTTATCATTTAGGATGATTTATGTTTTGTTATTGTTATTCATTTTAAGTCTTGTTTCACGGACAATGGTTATCTCATGTTCAATATAGATCTTCTTTGTGGGGTGTTTTTGTGTGGATGGCGATATTTGGTCATGGGATTTTCTTAAATCACTGATTTTTCATAATAATGTAATTGAATGAATTTTATTTTTTTTACTTAATTTATTTCCAGTGGATACTTGGTTATCTTTTCCCATTTGTTGCGATTATAGATCTCTGTAGATAAGGCTTAATTATAATCTCCTTTTTTGTATATTGGTGACCTATATAAAAAATTCTCTCTGTTGAATATACCTGAGAGGCTTAGTATTATTAAGTATCAGTGATATCTAGTTTTTTGGTTGTTCTTCTCGTAGTTTTCCATAAATTTATGATATATATATAGTTGTGGATGATATTCAAGACGTTATAAGTAGAAACTATTGATAACATAAAGTTCGTGAGTGTACTCAAATCTATTATTCAATAAGGTATATTTTATGGATTATTTTGAGATGGTCAGCTAGAATATGTAGAATTACAAAAGAGTTCTAATAGGATGCCAGCGGGAAGTCTATCGGGGTCACTGACAATGAATTGGTCGCTGTACTTACAGTCTATTGTTATTTGTTTAATGGAGAATTCTTGGTTTAATTTTTTACTGTTTAATTCTTTGGCGTTTGGGATTGCTTTTTTTTTGGTTATATAGCGGACGGAAATAGAAACGCGAGGTATACCTATTTTACATTTGAACAATAAATGTTCTATTTAAGAAGTCAATTTTGAGTAGAAACCGGCTTTACTTATTGTTTAATTAGACTGTAAGATTAGAGTTTATTGTAATCGTGAAATTTTTTTGGATTTTTGTTTTAATTAAAGTTATATTACTTTCGTTCACCTTAGGGAAATTTAAACATAAATTAAAAGGCTGACGTTTGTTCATTCATTATGTGTTATGCATCTTGAGATAACTTTATTTAATAATACATATACTTCTTTATTCGAACTTCACATATTAATTAATTTTATATATTAGAAATAAATATGCCGGCATCATGCAAAACATAATCCAAAACACATAATTAAGTTTTTGAGCTAATTAGTGATGGAATCGCCTATATGATATTGTTCACAATTCGCTTTTTAGATATACAACGGTTTTTTTATTCCATAGTATCAAGTATTGCATATCTCGGTGTTTAAGAAGCTGGGCTTTTTTATTTTTAGATAGGGGGCAATTCGGAATTTGTCACACGTCTAAAGTTGGTGTCTAGAACGTAATTCAGGGCACTGGATTTAAGCTAAAAAATACCATTTATTTGCTTAATTTGATTACTATTCAGACTGTGAATTATAAACGCCTGTGAAGGAAAGGAATCTGAGCTTTAATGACACAATTGTCCGGACAAGGGATAGTAATCGTTAACGATGGCGATAATCATACTGATGGGAGCATATCTCTCGGGAAATCAGTATTGGTTATTGCTAGAGTATCTTATTTTCTATAGCTTGGCTCTGAGCCGGTTGAGAAGAGTGGAAACGGTTTTTGATTTCATATATCTAGGAAAGGTTAATTGTATTGTAATAGTTTTAAGTTGATGATTTTTTATTATTGTGAATAACTAATTGCCTGAAAAATTACAATGTAACGTTATCAGTTTTTAGGTTGTTGATGATGATTGGTCTGTTGGGCCAATTTATTAACTCTTAGTAATATATTTATATATTGATGGATGTGGTCGATGCCAGGACCCTGATTATC
>SCLH01000646.1:292704-305876 GCA_004367855.1 Oikopleura vanhoeffeni | reverse complement strand
CACTTAAGAACAGCATAAGCATTATACCGATGCCCGCACTTTAAGGACACTAGTCAGTGAAAATCTATCCTTTAGCTTGTAGAACAACATTTTGACTGGTTTTTTATGCATAGGAGCTTAAAGACAGACCCGTATATGGATTCTTAATTAAAAAATGTTTACTGGATATATGTATCCCCCCTTAATAATTCGCCATACAATTATAATAATGTGCCTGTCGGAATGCAAACAGCTTGCGTGGGCGGGCCCCATCTTCACAATGGGTAAGTCCAACCCCATTGGCTGAAATTTCGAAACTTCAGATCTAGTTTCAGCCATGCACATTATTGAGTCAGGGTCTAGTGTACCCATTTGGGTACTATATCATATATTTTTCGACCAAAAGCCGTACGCGTAAAGTTGGAAATTACGTGTATAGTTTGAATTATAGTTGGGGTTTTTTAGCAAAAAAATTGTCAACTATACGCCGCACCCCCCTGTATGAGGTCTTGAGATAACTCAAACTGAGCACAACTATCCAGCGAAAATAAATTAAAAAAATGGTTCGAATCAGACTATTGTTTTCAATTATTTATCAAAATCCGAATTATATCAAAAGCCGAATTTACGGCGGCGAATGAGTTCTATGTACCATTGGATTATTTCAATTTGAGTGAGAAGCGTCTGCCATCTTGGGTTCCCGCTTCGGATCAACGATCGAAATGTTTATTGTGACGGAATATTAAATTAAATAAATTCAATTTATAAGGAAAAAATCGAACAGTTTTGTAATGATTAATGAATTTTGAAATTAATTATTCCTAGACAGAAGAAAAAATTAAAAGTGCCTTAAATTTATTAAAACTGGTATTCTGCATTACAAAATCACAGAATCCGCTAGAAAAGTCAGAATAAAATAAAGCTTAATTGTGTTTTCAAATATTTTCATGCTGTTATTTAAGTAAATTTACGCTATTTTTTCTCCATTGAAAGTTTCGCGAGTTTTTGCTGTAAGAAAATCAAATAATTAAAAAATTTATTTTTATACAATGTGAATAATAAATATGTCTCAATTAATTAATTAAACCTTCATAATAAGTTCTGGTTGTTATGATGTAAATGTATGTATTTTAAGGTTCTTCCGGCATTTTCTCGTTTCAATGACGATGACGACAAAAATGTTGATAAAATTCCAGTCGATACTTTGGTGACCGAATGCGATTATGCCAGCAAAATAATCCTTATAGGGACCAAAAATACAGCATCCGAGAGACTTAAGTAAGTTTCAATGATCTGTTTTTATTCTCTCGATTTTCAAAATAATGATATATTTATTATAATTTCAAGACGTAAATGACTATGAAATTCAAAGTTCGAATTTTCCCTTATTTCCATATACAAAATATTTTGAAGTAAATGTATTCGAATTCAATTAGGAACCAGGGAAGTCTTCAATCACTGACAATGATCGCTCACTTTTATTGTAATGGGGAATGGGATAAACTGATCTTGCATGCTTTTGGATACGAAAAAAACCGCGGAGATACCTTTTTTCTGGAACAAAAACTCAAGGTAAATTTGAAAACTTTAGCTAAAACTTAATTAGAATTTTTTAAGCGATTGTTTATAGAGAATTTTCATTATTAACGATTTTTAATTAAGGTTCATCTTGAGAAACAACAATTAAACTTCTCGAACTCAATCAAAATAACAGATAATTGCGCTTCAGAAAACAAATCAGAACACATAATTAGTTTTTTGAGAAATGAATCGCCTAGAACATTGGTTTATAAGTCTCCTATCACGGAAGAGTGCTATAGATGGATGCATAATTTTCCACGTCAATTGCAGAGAAAACAGAATAAGCAAAACAAAGCATTGAACATTCCAGACCTGATAAACGCCTGTGAAAAAGAGAATCTGAGCTTTATGACCAGCTTAACATGAAAACCAACGGCGAAAAACGGAAAGGTAGTTTTAGAAGATTTTTCTATCAGCTTCCTGCACAGGAAAAGAAATGGAAACATTTTTGATCCCAAACTTTGAAGGTAAGTTGTCGTAAAACTGATATTTTTTAGGGCATAATTGCTAAAAATTACAAATGTAACGTTATCAGTTTTTTTTGGAGATGATGAGTCTTGGTCATTCATATAACTCTTAGTAAGTATAGTTTATATTGAGGTGTTCATGCCAGGGCATCCCTGAATGTGATTTTGTGATGCCAATTAAGATTTTTATATTTCATAGTATTTTCAACGTTATTTATAAGGTGCCTTGATTTTTAATTGAAAGAGGCAAGAATGATAAAATTTGATGGAAAGGCATGGCATCTGGTACCTTTGATTTGTACCTGCAATTATGCTTATTGGGTTATTTCAAAAATGCGAATATGATCTTTTTGATGATTTAGTATTGACAAAACATGTTGTGCCATAAACAAAGAAACAAAATGACCATGAAAACAAGAAGAAGTTGAAGAAGATCACTTATCAATGTTTTCCAATGAGTCTTACAATTATAAGAATACTCTGCCGTATTGCAGATTTATCTTTTGAAATCGCCTGGATTCAACTAATACCTCGTCCGATACTATCTTTTGTCAGACATAGAAAATACCAGTAAATTAATCGAGTATCATCGAGTTCAGATGATGTTTTAACAGGAAATCACTATCTAAAAGTCAGCATCGATCTGTTAAAGCTGATGAAATTTTGGCTCGGTGGGATCAATCAAGAGTAGAATCTCAGCACTTTAGTGAAAAAGAGTATTAATACAGATTTTGTGAATGATATATTTAGAATAATAGAGATGAAGCAGTGTTTCGAAGACTGATGTTCGATTGTAGAACTGTATCAATTTGTTTGGTGATTAATAACTTCAATGACAAAAAAACTATATCTAACTGCATCAAACCATTGCAAAAGCAGATTATCCAGTACAACCAAGCTTTTGATTCCAATTTTTCTTCACGAAGGATGTTTCAAGCAAAAACCCTGGTGTGGCCTGAGTATTTTCGCAGGGAGTGAGTGGTCACTTTATCACTGTGCGTTATATATTGATGATAACAAGATTAAAATTTACGACTCTTTGATTAATAGCGATACATTTATTATGATGGAGTGAAAACAAATTATGATGAATGTTCTTAAGGAATTACGCAGTAATAAAAAAGTTATCAGCGCGATCATCCTGATTGTGAGGTGATTCACCCGGAAGGTCAAAATAAACAGTGATTGTGGTCCTTTAACTATTTGTTTGCAGAACTGTTTTTTGGAAAACAAGAGCAATTTATTCCAACCTGAGTATGAAGATAAGTTTTCAAACTTCGACACATCATAAATGGTGTTAACCGAAAAAAATAATATCATCGAGAAATGCATCAAACAGCATTGTCCGATGTTCATCAACTCTAGACCATCGCGCAAAGACGATTTGGTCAAACTTGAATAGAAAAAATATTTCAAATAATTTTAATTTCTTGATGTACCAAATAAACCATATTAATAACTGTGTTTGTCTATTTTAATTAATTATTTGAAAAGCATCTTTTCTGTTTTTAAAATCAATAACCAAGGAACCCTTTCCTGCTTTTTTTGTACTGAATTAAAGATTAGCTGTTTTGAATTTCAAAATGAATCGAAAATCATTCCTAGGAATAATAACAAGGATGCTGAAAACACTACAACTTGTCGAATATAATAACACGGTAGATTTTTCTTTCGCAGTTTTAAGTTTTTTTAATTTTAGCGATTTATGCGATTTGTCTCTTGCGTCACTTGTGAGATAGTTTTTTCAATTTTAGGGTCATTTTCGTGATCTCTGGTGAGATTTGCCATGTGGTGAAATTTTTGGTCAATTGAGACCATTTTCGACGTCCAAAATTTGATACCTTCGAAATTTGAACTCACACCTACTGTGAGACCCTGGGGTCCGAATTTCTAAAAATTTTGAGAAACAAGTCTCAGGGAAACTAACGATCTGAAAAACACTTACTAGCTTGCGCATTATTCATAACGCGAGGCCGCTGGCTTTGATTCCTTGTATTTTTCAAGTATTTTTTGATGATTTAATGCTTATTTGCTCTGCTTGCGTCACTTGTGGACAGTTTTTTAATTTAGGGGTATTGCGTGATTCTCTGGTGACGAATTGTGGCAATGTGGCTGAAATTTTGGTCAAATTGGGACTTTTCGATCGCCANAATTTAGGTTCATCTTGAGAAACTACAATTAAACTTCTCGAACACAATTAAAATAACAGATAATTGCGCTTCAGAAAACAAATCAAAACACATAATTAGTTTTTTGAGAAATGAATCGTCTAGAAAATTGGTTTATAAGTCTCCATATCACGGGAAGAGTGCTATAGATGGAATGCATAATTTTCCACGTCAAGTTACAGAGAAACAGAATAAGCAAAGCAAAGCATTGAACATTCCAGACCTGATAAACGCCTGTGAAGAAAAAGAATCTGAGCTTTATGACCAGCTTAACATGAAAACCACCGAGCGAAAACGGAAAGGTAGTTTTAGAAGATTTTTCTATCAGCTTCCTGACACGGAAAAGAAATGGAAACCATTTTTGATCCCAAACTTTGAAGGTAAGTTGTCGTAAAACTNTGGACGTCTCGAAAAGTCTCAATTTGACCAAAAATTTCACCACATTGCCACAATCGTCACCAGAATCACGAAATGACCCCTAAATTAAAAAACTGTCCACAAGTGACGCAAGCAGAGCAAATAAGCATTAAATCATCAAAAAATACTTGAAAAATACAAGGAATCAAAGCCAGCGGCCTCGCGTTATGAATAATGCGCAAGCTAGTAAGTGTTTTTCAGATCCGTGTTAGTTTCGCCTGGAGCTTCTTTCTCAAAATTTAGAAATTCGGACCCCAGGGTCTCACAGTAGGTGTGAGTTCAAATTTCGAAGGGTATCAAATTTTGGACGTCGAAAATGGTCTCAATTGACCAAAAATTTCACCACATGGCAAATCTCACCAGAGATCACGAAAATGACCCTAAAATTGAAAAAACTGATCTCACAAGTGACGCAAGAGACAAATCGCATAAATCGCTAAAATTAAAAAAACTTAAAACTGCGAAAGAAAAATCTACCGTGTTATTATATTCGACAAGTTGTAGTGTTTTCAGCATCCTTGTTATTATTCCTAGGAATGATTTTCGATTCATTTTGAAATTCAAACAGCTAATCTTTAATTCAGTACAAAAAAAGCAGGAAAGGGTTCCTTTGGTTTATTGATTTCTAAAACAGAAAAGATGCTTTTCAAATAATTAATTAAAATAGACAAACACCAGTTATTAATATGGTTTATTTGGTACATCAAGAAATTAAAATTATTGAAATATTTTTTCTATTCAAAGTTTGACAAATCGTCTTTGCGCGATGGTCTAGAGTTGATGAACATCGGACAATGCTGTTTGATGCATTCTCGATGTAATATTATTTTTTTCGGTTAACACCATTTATGATGTGTCGAAGTTTGAAAACTTCATTCTTCATACTCAGGTTGGAATAAATTGCTCTTGTTTTCAAAAAACAGTTCTGCCAAACAAATAGTTAAAGGACCACAATCACTGTTTATTTTGACCTTCCGGGTGAATCACCTCACAATCAGGATGATCGGCGCTGATAACTTTTTTATTACTGCGTAATTCCTTAAGAACATTCATCATAATTGTTTTCACTCCATCATAATAAATGTATGCGCTATTAATCAAAGAGTCGTAAATTTTAATCTTGTTATCATCAATATATAACGCACAGTGATAAAGTGACCACTCACTCCCTGTCGAAAATACTCGGCCACACCAGGGTTTTTGCTTGAAACATCCTTCGTGAAGAAAAATTGGAATCAAAAGCTTGGTTGTACTGGACTAATCTGCTTTTGCAATGGTTTGATGCAGTTAGATATAGTTTTTTTGTCATTGAAGTTATTAATCACCAAACAAATTGATACAGTTCTACAATCGAAATCAGTCTTCGAAACACTGCTTCATCTCTATTATTCTAAATATATCATTCACAAAATCTGTATTAATACTCTTTTTCACTAAGTGCTGAGATTCTACTCTTGATTGATCCCACCGAGCCAAAATTTCATCAGCTTTAACAGATCGATGCTGACTTTTAGATAGTGATTTCCTGTTAAAACATCATCTGAACTCGATGATACTCGATTAATTATACTGGTATTTTCTATGTCTGACAAAATGATAGTATCGGACGAGGTATTAGTTGAATCCAGGCCGATTTCAAAAGATAAATCTGCAATACGGCAGAGAATTCTTATAATTGTAAGACTCATTGGAAAACATTGATAAGTGATCTTCTTCAACTTCTTCTTGTTTTCATGGTCATTTTGTTTCTTTGTTTATGGCACAACATGTTTTGTCAATACTAAATCATCAAAAAGATCATATTCGCATTTTGAAATAACCCAATAAGCATAATTGCAGGTACAAATCAAAGGTACCAGATGCCATGCCTTTCCATCAAATTTTATCATTCTTGCCTCTTTCAATTAAAAATTCAAGGCACCTTATAAATAACGTTGAAAATACTATGAAATATAAAAATCTTAATTGGCATCACAAATCACATTCAGGGATGCCCTGGCATGAACACCTCAATATAAACTATATTACTAAGAGTTATATGAATGACCAAGACTCATCATCTCCAAAAAAGAAACTGATAACGTTACATTTGTAATTTTTAGCAATTATGCCCTAAAAAATATCAGTTTTACGACAACTTACCTTCAAAGTTTGGGATCAAAAATGGTTTCCATTTCTTTTCCGTGCAGGAAGCTGTAAAACTGATATTTTTAAGGGCATAATTGCTAAAAATTACAAATGTAACGTTATTAGTTTCTTTTGGAGATGATGAGTCTTGGTCATTCATATAACTCTTAGTAATATAGTTTATATTGAGGTGTTACATGCCAGGAGCATCCCTGAATGTGATTTTTAGTGATGCCGATTAAGATTTTTATATTTCAAAGTATTTTTCAACGTTATTTATTAATGTGCCTTGAATTTTAATTTTAAAGAGGCAAGAATGATAAAATTTGATGGAAAGGCATGGCTATCTGGGTACTTTGATTGTACCTGCAAATTATGCTTATTGGGTTATTTCAAAAATGCGAATATGATCTTTTTGATGATTTAGTATTGACAAAACATGTTGTGCCATAAACAAAGAAACAAAATGACCATGAAAACAAGAAGAAGTTGAAGAAGATCACTTATCAATGTTTTCCAATGAGTCTTACAATTATAAGAATTCTCTGCCGTATTGCAGATTTATCTTTTGAAATCGCCTGGATTCAACTAATACCTCGTCCGATACTATCATTTGTCAGACATAGAAAATACCAGTAAATTAATCGAGTATCATCGAGTTCAGATGATGTTTTAACAGGAAATCACTATCTAAAAGTCAGCATCGATCTGTTAAAGCTGATGAAATTTTGGCTCGGTGGGATAAATCGAAGAGTAGAATCTCAGCACTTTCAAGTGAAAAAAGAGTATTATACAGATTGTGTGAATAATATGTTCAGAATAATAGATGGAGTTAGTGTTTCGATGACTGGTGTTCGATTTGTAGAACTGTATCAATTTGTTTTGGTGATTAATAACTTCAATGACAAAAAAACTATATCCAACTGCCTCAAATCATTGCAAAAGCAGATTAATCCAGTACCAACCAAGCTTTTGATTCCAATTTTATCTTCACAAAGGATGTTTCAAGCAAAAACCCTGGTGTGGCCTGAATGTTTTAGACAGGGAGTGAGTGGTCACTTTATGCCTGTGGCGTTATATATTGATGATAACAAGATTAAAATTTACGACTCTTTGATTAATAGCGAATACATTTATTATGATGGAGTGAAACAAATTATGATGAATGTTCTTAAGGAAATACGCAGTATAAAAAAGTTATCAGACGATCATACTGATTGTGAGGTGATTCACTCAGAAGGTCAAATAAACAATGATTGTGGTCCTTTAACTATTTTTTTTGCAAAACTGTTTTTTAAAAAAAAGAGCAATTTATCCCAAACCTGAAGTATGAAGATAAAGTTTTCAAACTTCGAGCACATCATAAATGGTGTTTAACCGAAAAAAAATATAAATCGAGAATTAGCATCAAACAGCAATGGATTCCGATGCTTTCATCAACTCCTTTGAATAGAAAAAACACTTTCAAATAAATTTTAATTTCTTGATGATACCAAATAAACCATATTAATAACTGTGTTTGTCTTATTTTAAATTAATTATTTGAAAGCATCTTTTTTTGTTTTTTGAGATCAATAAACCGAAGGAACCCTTTCCTGCTTTTTTTGAACTGATTTAAAGATTAAGCTGGTTTGAATTTCAAAATGAATCGAAAATAATTCTTAGGAAAAATAACAAGGATGCTAAAAACACTAACAACTTGTCGAATTATAGTCACGCGTAGGCGCTTGTTTGATATCATTTTTTAAGTAATTTTTTGGTGATTTATTGATTTGGCTCTCTTGCATCACTTGTGGATTATTTTTTCACTTTTTATGGTCATTTTCGTGATCTCTGGTGACGATTTGCCATGTGGTGAAATTTTTGGTCAAATTGAGACCTTTTCGACGTCCAAAATTTAATACCCTCGAAATTTAAACTTACACCTACTGTGAGACCCTGGGGTCGAATTATACAAATTTGAGAAAAACATCCCTGGGGAAACCCACACGGATTCTGAAAACACTAACAACTTGTCAAATAATAATAACGCGGAGATTTTTTTTAGCACAATTTTTCGATTTTTTGAACTTTCAAAGCCTCCAGCCACCTTGTGGTGAACTTTTAAAGAAATTTTTTTTTCTCAAAATTGGTTTTCGCCTACGATGAACACACTGAGAACAAAAAGAAAGAAATCTGAGACTATCGATTTCAAAACGGTCTTATCGTATTTTTTTCAAAATTTTCATGACCGCAGAATTCGATGCAGAAAATTTCATTATATTTCAGAAAATATAATTTTGATATTTCTGCAATTAAGATTAAGCCTCAAAACTCCAAATCACATGCCAAAAAAGACGATTTTCTAGAATAGTAGGGACTCTATAAATTCATACTAAACCGTATTTTCAATGGAAAAATTATGATTCAGAGTATAAACAAGAGCGCTATCACAAATCAAGAACATATTATAACGGAAAATCAAGAAAATTTTCAAATTTTTCCGACCAAGAGTCACAAAAAATGTCGAATGATTTTTCAAATAACATTTAAAAAATATGTGGTCACCTACGCAAAAAGTTATAGTTGCCATTCGTAAAAGTTTTTCTTACCTGAATTATAAAACATTACTATACTAATAATGTGGGAGCGTGCTTTCCGTACCCAAATTGGCCAATCGACTTTTTTTGTCCCCCTATACTTTGCTTAGCTGGGTACGGAAAGCACGCCTGTGCTCTCCGTACCCAAATTGGTCTACATTAATTTTTTCATTTATCTCAACTTGGGTACGGAAAGCACGGTCATGCTTAGCGTACCCAAATTAGTCTGAATGAAAAATATGTTGTGAAAAACGTCATGATTATGTGTAATTAGGGTGGTTGAGGAATTCCACCGACTGCACTTGAGCACAGTGATTGGCATAACTTCTGACCCATAAGTAGGGTCAGTACCGGGAGACTTATCAGCAAAAGCTTTGTAACGCGATCGGTATAATAACAACCCAAAATCAATAATAAATCAATCTTTATAGCGCGGTTGAAGGCCCGAAAGGTTGTTTCTTCATGCTTTAATTGTGACCACTTGGAGGCTCCAACATTTTTTTTATAGTCGGAATCATTCTTCTTGAGAAAGTTTGACCCCATTAACTCAAAAAGTCCGGACAAAGGGGGTTAGTTTTGCAGATGAGTCTCCTGGTACTGACTTTACTTATGCGGCATAAGTTATGCCTATCACTGTGCTCCAGTGCAGTCGGTGAAATTCCTATACCACCCTAATGACTGTGGTAATATTAACCCTGCAAATAATATACTGAAATAAATAAAATAAAAGATTTGTTTTATTNNTACAAGATAGCTTGAACACATTAAAACCGATTTTTTATTTTTGAAATTCCTTATTTCAAATCGTCAAATAAAATAATATGATCGCTGATAAAAATTAAATTTTCTCACGCTTAAAAATGCCGTTAGGAACCCCCTTAATTTCATTTTATAATAATCAAATTTTTCCATGGAATACTAGAAATTGAAAATTTGGAAATTTCACTTTCAAAAAAAAATATTTGTCCCTAGATATCAATAAATTTTTATTTTAAGTGTTATGCATGCACAAAACACTTTCCTAAAAACCCTTTTTTACAAATTTGGAAAATAATGGAACCACTCAATTTTAGAATTTTGCGTCTGCTTTATTTCAGTATTTGAAATGTGAAGAATTGTTAGTACTTATTAGCTTGAGAGAATATAATTTTGTGTGCCTAAATATTTGAATACAGAAATTTAACACTTTTTGTTGAAATCGATTTTTTGTATAAAACACGGAAACGGAAATTCACGACACTGGGACTCCCAGTCTGGGAGATAGCATATATTTTTGGTTGCATGCAGTTACATTGTCATGTACTCATCTTCAGTTGCCTTTCCAAGATTATCAAGACATTTTAAATAAATGCATTTAAAGAAACACTGCATTTTATGTGCCTAGGAGTTAAAATTAAAGATCATCTGAGAATCATTCCTGATCTTCTTTTATGTCGGCAAGTTCTTTAGTTTCCACAGCATCTTCCCAGTCCCATTTTTCACCAGTATCATCTTTTCGGGAACTTGGTTTTTTCTTTCCTGTTTCTTTTGCCCTTTCCTCTTTAGCGTCTTGCTTTTCTATAACACGAGCACGTGTCTAAATTATGAAGTTTATTATCCGCTGTTATACGAGTCATATATAATATCGAAGATTATACCTACGTGTCCCGTAGAACTTTGACGCCAGAGACCTAAGAAATCATGTGATGTGATTGGTCAATACGCATTGACTCTTGTGTATTGACCAATCAAATCACGCGATTGATTAGGTCTCCGACGTCGAAGTTCTACAGCACACGTAGGTATAATCTTCGATATTATGATTTAAGAATGAGGTATACTATTTTCGCCGGGAATTTTCCCCCTATCTTTTGCTATGAAAATTGTGTAGGCGTTAAAATCTCTCTTATAAACGCATACAAATATGTATTCAAATTCTAGTTTAAATTTCTAGAAAGTGTTAAAAAATCACACATTTTCCATGAATGTGATCAACTATCTTTAATTGTCCAGCTTTTAAAATAAAGCAATTGAAAATCGAAAAAAAAAATTGAAATATGGTGTGGTTGATATCACACACATTGTCAGAAATACCTTTATAATATATATAAAATATTATCTTTTCGTCACAAGTCAACTTTAAAGTGATGTATATCAAATGATTAGTATTGATTTCGTGTTTCTTGTTTTTTTTTGATATAATTACTTGAAACATCAGTTATTTTGATATATTTAACTTTAGAAAAACCGTCTGATTTATTGATATAATTAATAGAAAATCATCTTATTAAATATCTTTGATAAATACACTTTTGAAAATCGTTCTATTTTTTTCATTGTTTGCGATAGTCATTTTCCGAACGTTTTTCAAAAAAATTCAACTAAAAACATAAATAACTTAATGAAACTGTATTTGAACTAATTAACTATTCTTAGAGATAAAAAGTTCGACATGCCATAACGAAAAGACAAATTATAGGTACGAGAAAAAGACGGCGTGATATTTTGATTTAAGCAGCGTTTAAATTGAAGAAGCAGTTCAATTTTAAGCTTATTTTGAGTTGCATATGTGCTCCAGGTTGGCGATCGCGCAGCCATCTTGAGTATTGAGTAGAAGACTCATTCCAGGAACGTTTTATCAGAAGTTCGTGGGACACTGTTGACTGTTCTCTGGCTTGCGTTACAAGTACGTTTTGCATTTTCTTGGCATATTTCAAAAATGAATAGTACCAGAGTAATTTTATGCTTCCATAATTTTTCGAAAATTAGTAAATAAATAAAAATTTGGATTGAAACCACATGATTGCGTAATCACAAGCCTAAAGTTCACTTGATTCACATGTCCTAGACTCCTCAAGTCTATCAAGAAATTGATATCACGAAATCGACTAAATATTCGACAAGATGATATGTTTCGAAGTGCTAGTTTTCGAAAGGATAACTTAAGTTTCCAAAAGAATGACATTCATAAGATCTCCGGAATACTATGTTCTCAAGAAATACTATGTTGTCGAAATGATGACTCATTCTCGAAAATGAAAAATATAAAAACATATTTAACTGCCTCGCAAGTAAATATGTTTATATATATAAATAAATTATTGTAATGTATTTTTTCGCAAGATTGATCACAAAAAGTATTTTCGGTTTTCATCATGAGCTCTTAGTTTCAGTATATTTCACCGAGAAAAATGCAATCAGAGTCAAGAATGCTGAAATGTTATAAACTCATAATTTTAAAAAACCAACAAGCCACATTATTCGCACCTTCAAGGACTTTGTTCAAAAGTTATTTTGCTCTCAGTTCTCGCATATTACGGATTAACACTATTCCTGTGAAATACATTTCCCGCTAAACTCCAAACCTATTTTCTGAACTGGATCACCCACAATCTTGAAACATGACATAATAAGTCGAAACGTTGAAAAACATTCTTATAAACTCAAAATCTAAAATTAATATCTCTCGCAAAGGCTGGCATTTGCGTTCGAATTTGACCCGCGTTTGACCGTTTAGGCCCTTAATTTTAGGGGCGGCAGCAAAAAACGCGGGCCAAAATTTTTTAGGGCACCGGAAATAACGACGTTGACCAATTAGAGCTTTGAAAATAAGTGTAAACGCGAACGCAAATCGCCAGGCCTAGAGATACAAATCTTAAATATGGAGATTTATATCCTGTACATAGTAGAATTATACATGCAGATTTTTTTTTGTTCATGAATATAATATTCCAAATATTGCTTACATCAGATGTAATATCTGTACATCCTGATTTGAACTTCGGACGCAAATGTTCTATGAATAAAACTCTTAAAAAAATGTCATTATCATTTTTGGCTGATTTTTGTAATTTTTATTGCGTTCTTATGGTGTA
>SCLH01000646.1:267413-284052 GCA_004367855.1 Oikopleura vanhoeffeni | reverse complement strand
AGAGATATTCGTAATTACTAACACACTCTGCTCATACCCCTTGGCTTGTTACATTCGAAATATGAGTTGTTTTGAAATGAGCAAAGAATAGGACGTTTCAAACAAAAAATTTCTCGCGGTTAACTCATTAGGTCCGGTGGTCGAAACATGTATGTATAGCCATGGAAAAATAAGAAGTTGAAATGTCTTCCAGAGATTAGCGAACTATCTATTCCTGGATTGCTTTATAATGAAAATGTATATGAAGGAATAAAAGTGATGGCCTTCGAACAACGCTTCCGCCAGCCATACAACCCATAACCCATAATCCACTCAATTTCGTTTTATCCGTTGTGGCAAGGATTCGTACAACCATAAAAGATTTGTCCTATTTTCGGAAAAAAGGGTTTTGTGAAAAATAAATGTCGAAAATTTTGGAAAAAATTTTGGATTTTTGACAAAAAAATGCGTAGTGCGGAACACTGTTGGTAGATGGTAAATCAGTTTAAATTAAATCCAGGTTTTAATTAACAACTTAGACATTTTGACCGGCTGCGCAGCCTATTCTATCTCACATAGTCATATGTGTGTGTTCTGGAAACATCTCTCGGTGAGGTGGGGAAGTAGGACATTCTCGTGGCATGTG
This sequence comes from Oikopleura vanhoeffeni, assembly GCA_004367855.1. Taxonomy (NCBI): domain Eukaryota; kingdom Metazoa; phylum Chordata; class Appendicularia; order Copelata; family Oikopleuridae; genus Oikopleura; species Oikopleura vanhoeffeni. Next base: position 283,427 of record SCLH01000646.1, on the reverse strand, counting down.
GCGTTTAAGCACCATTCAAAAATATGATGATAAATCGTGATTTATATTTTTTTGCATAAAACTCTGTGAGTTTTAGTACAAATGGCTACATGTAATGAGAACATCGATTTATTCGGTTTCAAAATATATGCTAATTAGTATTAACCGGCATATCTTCTCCCAACAAGAAGTGCCTCTCAGAAGTAAATTACGGGTATCCACACCGCTTTTGAGAACTTATCTGATTTAAGTTCTCAGATAAGCTATATCGCGCTTTATGCACCTTATTGATTAATCTGGAGAATGTAGTGCTGAAAAGAAAGAAGCGGCCTCAGAGTGGCTAGAAGGGGTCTCAGGAGGTGTTAGGATTGGTCCCTCACCACATCTTCAGATAATCAAAAGGTCATAAAGGGTATTGAGCATAGCTCAAAAATGACCCAAACATAGTTAAAAAAAAAATCAACAAAACGAATTGGGTCGAATCGTATATGTTTTAAAAACATTTGAGATTTATTTATAAGTTTTATGGAACAGATTAGAAAAATGGTCCTCATTTAGACGCAATTTAATATTTAGAGATTGTTCTTGAAATTGACGCTTGACTTAAAATGCTATTGAGCTACATCCTGAGAACCCAAATCGGATAAGTCGTGCAAAGCCGAAAGTAAACGGTGGTGAATAACTATAGACTACATGAGGGGCATTTTGTTGGATGAAAATTATATTGCAACGCCACTATCATAGGTGCGCACGGGGCCATTTTTAAGTTTTGAACGGGTTCGTGTTGAAGCGAAACGAGAAAAAAAATCTTGAGCAGAATTCTAAAATGAAAAAATAAATTTTTTTGTTTTTCAAACAATCCGATTTTTTACTGGTTAAATACCTGGTTTGGTTATTTCATTTGGCGCTGGTGACGCGGTCATGACGTGAGGGTTGTCGGGGTTTTTTTAACTTTGTTTTTTCCTGTTTTTCAAAAAATTTGAACCGCATGTGCGTCAAAAGAATTTGGACCTGGGAAGAGCTGGGAAAACAATATAGAAATTAAAAAATAAGTCCAACATTCCTTACGAAATGACCAAAATTTTTTTCAACAAATTTCCAAAAATTTTTGTTTTTCAAAAAATTTTTAAATTTCAAAAGGTAGCAATTTTATTGTGACAACGACCCCTGATTTTGAAATAAAGTAATGGTGTTTGATGCTCAAAATCGAAGTTAGTGCTGTAAATGGGGCGATTTTAAAAAGTCAGATTTCATGACGCACTAGATGGCCAAAAACTTTTTTGTGCCCAGGAATCTTTTTTTCGGGTCAACAGACCCAGTGGTCAAGAAGAATTTTGTACTCAAACTACATGTAGTCTCATCGTTAGTTATACCGGTGCGACTCTCCTAACTAGAACAGTATTTTCTATCGGCTGTATATGCTTGTACTTATTAGCCTTAACTGGTAGCTAGTAGTACTCTTAAAAAAACGAAAATTAAAGCTTTTTAAATGTGGCTCTATACTGTATCTTATTTCTTAAAATCTTGGACGACCATGGTCGAACCATTAACGAAAAAATCACAGTTTGAATTCGTCTATTATTTTCATAAAATGTCGATAAAAAAGCCTTAAATAAACTAAATAACATATGTATCAAACGTCCTAGTCAAGCTCCTGACTGTTACTCCAACGTTCTGATAGGTGTCAGGACGAATTGTAAAAATAGGAATTTTTCAAAACTCAAAAATGGGTTGGATGTTTTAAGCTATCTGTAGAGAATTTTTTCTTGGTCATTTTAAGACCCGGATTTTTTGCGGTTAATATTTTCAAAAAAAATTGATTTTTTCGGCTCATATTTTCGAGATTTTACAGGTAGTCCACCCGGTCTGGCGAAGCGTATGCAAAGCTAGAAGGCTGATTTGACCAGTGAAATTAAGCGTTTTTTGGTCCCATTTTTTTGCTGAAGGGCGGCGACAATATTTGACCTCTAATGACGGTCAAGTTCAAGGTAAATCTCAGTTCATCGTATAGACTTGTTAGTACCACAAAACAATCGAAATGGTCGAACTTTCTGATTGAACGTATTAGCAACTATGGGTCAATAATGTACTGAAAGGTTCGCTAGAAGAGCAAAAAAGTTTTGCTCTCCTAGCAACCTTTCAGTACTTATGCCATAAGTTGCAATACGTTAGCAGAAATAAGTCGACCGACTCACATTGTTTGGGGTACTACAATCTATTACGTAAACTTGGACGGTGTACTTGGGTGTTGACCAGTTTTGCTCTCTAGCGAACCCTTAGTACTTATTGACGTCTAGTTCAAACGGTTCATAAAAAAGTTGACCCTTCCGATTCTCTGTTGGACTACTCTTAAGTCTATAACGTGACTAAGAGATTGACTTGGAACTGTTGACCGGTCAATGTAGAGGCAATATGGTCGCCGACCCTTAATCAAAGAAGAAACGGGTAACCGAAAAACGCTTAATTTTCACTGGCTAAAAATTAGCCTTCTAGCTTTGCATACGGCTTCTCCAGACCCGGGTTTGGGAATACCTGTAAAATCTCGAAAAATTGACCGAAAAATAAATTTTTTTTGAAAATTTTTGAAGAACCAAAAAAATCCTGGGTCTTAAAATGACCAGAAAAAAATTCTCTACAAGATAGCTTAAAAACATCCAACCCCTTTTTGAGTTTTGAATTTCCTTATTTCAAATCGTCAAGACGTTTGAGTACATGGTGTATTTATCATCTGATATTTTTGCCATACTTACCGCAAATAAATTATTTTTCTAAATAATTTCAGCTCAATATTTGAAACTTAAAAATATATTTTCTTGAAGCGATGACTGAAATGAATTTACTTGTGGGATTTTAAAGCAAATCGTCGTCTGATTACAAAACTTGAGAAAAAATACATAAAAAAGTATTTTTTCACTAGAAAAAATGCACCGACCCCTAAAAGCGCCTTTAATCTCCTATAACCCCTTAAAGCGACAGATTTTGACAAATAAAAATGCGCTTTAAGGGGTCAGGGACTGTAATACAGTAAAAATTTTCGTTAAAAAAACGCACGAACGTCAATTATCCAAATAGTCGATTGATCACTTTGTAAATTGTCATTCATAAATGATTAAGGGTCCTAAATTGCGATTAAAGGGCATCTGGTCACGCATGACCAGAAAGACACTACGGGAGTTAATTCTCAGACATCCTCAGTGAGTATTACTACGGTATCTCTCATAGCATGAATTTTGAAATATGACCTGAATTGGTGTCAAATTTAAAATCCTGCGATCAAGTATTTATTTTTTTATCTTTTTTATGAATTACCTCCAAAGTTCTTTTTCTCATTGCTTTAGTTACATCTGCCATTGTTTTTGCTCGTTTTTGTGCTTTTTCGGCCATTTCCTGCTCATCAGGTGCACCCTTCTTTTTACTCTTTTTCCTATGTTTTAGCATTCCAGTTGTTTTACCATCCTCCAATTTGTCCACACCACCTTCATCATTAATAACAGCTACCTCAACGGTATCACCAAAACTAATGCCTTTTTTAGATTTCTTTTTTTTCTTTGTTTTTCCGTCCTTTGCTTCCTCCAGGGGCTGCGCAGCGAGATCGGCATCTATTTTTGTTTTCTTTCGGAAGTCCGATCCTCGTTTTTCATCGCGCTTTTGTTGAAGGAATCGAGGTTTTACAACATAATCGACAACATTTTCACCCATGAGAGTTTTGATGATTTCATCTTCAGCATCTTCAATAATCTCATCAGCGTTTTCACCTTCTTTATCTGAATTTTTAGTTTTCGCGAAAAATAAATTGATTTTGAACTCATATATATCCCCTATTCACACTTTTGTAAATATCACGGCCCTAATTAGGAAACGTAGTGTGTTTTTAAGTAGTAGGGCCGGGATATTTACAAAAGTGTGAATAGGGGATATATGGATTACCGGACCTCAGAGTACAAATCCTAAATATTTGAANTTCAAATATTTAGGATTTGTACTCTGAGGTCCAGTAATCCATATCCCCTGTTCACACTCATGGTAATTTGGGTAGCTGACATATTCGGTCAAGCTGGGCCAGCTACCTAAATTTACATTAGGGTGGGCCTTTATCCAGTAACTCCCCTTTACTCCTGATATTTTACTCCTAATAAGTACAAACAAAGCAATCTGAATGAGTTAATCTTTTATACTTATTTTTTTGAAATTTTGATAAGTGCTAAAAAAATTTTGGTCCATAGTTCATGTTCGTCCCAAGTGGGGTTTACTAAATATAACATTTCCCATAAAGTTTTTTGCAAGTGTGAATCACACTGTGCGATTCACTGCCAAAAACCCCAAGTTAAGGGGAAAATAGATATAAATGTTTATCAAATTCATACAAAAAGATAAATAATAAATCATTATTAATAATAAATATAAATTAAATACTGTATTTCAAATCATGCGTAAGTTTTTTTTATTAAATTTCTCTTGTGAGGCTTACCTTTTCCTTTTCTCGGTACTTTTTTATTGCCATCTTCTCGTTTTTGCGATAAAACTGTAAGAGACAAATTTTCGGAACCCTTGATTTTCCCAACAATGTCTTCAAAGGACATGTCTGAATAGATAAAACATATAATATTTCCAAAAAATGACTAGAATTACCTTCGACAGGTTCTTTATTGATTTCCAAAATTCTGTCTCCAACATTAATTCCCTCATTTGCGGCTGGGCCATTTTCTGCTAACATTTTTATGAAATAGCCAGAATTAATATCATCTTCATTGATTGAAAACCCAAAGGTATTATTTTCTTTTTTCAAATGTAAAATACGTTCTATAGTAGCGGTTCCTGCAGTTTTATTTTTAACACTTTGAACGTTTAGGGTGACCATGTTCCCAGATTCGATTACTAACTGGACAACGGCTTCATGTTCATCGTTTTCGACATTATGGTTATTTACTTCAAGTAGTCGATCTGATTGTTGTAATCCAGCCTGATTTATACATTAGACACAATTTAACTCAATTTGAAAAAATAATGGTCGATATGATTAGGGGAACATTTGCGAGAGTATGCTTAGCACTCAGTGCTGAAGTGGAGTATTAAAACAAAAAAACTTCTAAAGTTTACATCGGATTAATCAAATTTTCGATCAAGAGCATTGTAAAATGATTTGATATGATCGAACAAGATTTTTATTTTTAATCAATAATATCTGCAAAAATTTGTTCTTTTTTCTGATAATTTATGTTAGAAATACGGCAATGCAATACTTTTAAGAGGGTGGTCATTGACTACTGGTCAACTATTCTCGAGCTCAAAATATGAAAGTTAAAAAAAATATATTTTATGAAAATTCAGCCACTTTTAAGATTTTCCTCGAAAATTTTAATTCCGTGGCGGCGCTTAAAAAAAGTTATGAAATTAAAAAAAATATATTTATTTTTGAGAAAATTGGGAAATTTTCCGACTCTGGGATGAAATTGGGGCAAAAATCGAAAAACGCAGCTTACAAAGTTGTTCGCCTCGTCTTTGGCTTTGAAAAATGTATGCCTGATTGTACGGTATGAACGTTGAAGAAATCGATCTCTTTTTCCCGAAGGTCCCAAAATCAAGTTTTTAATAATTTAAAAAAAATTGACGGCATTAAATACGAATCATGTCAATCTCATATTAATTAAGAATGCTTGAAGGACATCCACGGCACGACAAATTCTCGAGCGAAAAATGTAAATCTCTGAAGAGGCAAGATTTTAGTTTGGGAACGCTCCAAGGGGATATATATATATATATAGCTTGAACAAATGCAATTATTTTGAATGATTTAAGAGGCCTTATTTAAATCGGTCGTAATATCCTTTTCGGAACGGAACTCCATCTCAAAAATGCTTACTATCTCTACAAGCGCGGTTCGAATCACGATTGTGTGAAGTGATTGTCTTAGTGATTGCTATATGCTTGAGTGATTACACAACACCAATAAAATTAGCGGTTCATTATCAAGACCTTGCCTATAATCCATATTCAATAAAATTTCGATAAGCTCGTCTGGTATCTAGCAACAAGTCAAATCAAGTCACAACATTAAAGTTTACCTAAGGCAGCTTTTAGTAATTTTGGTTTCTTTAAATTTTACAGTAATGTACGTTCCTAAATCTTTGAAATAAGTTTTATATTATCGAAAAAAAATCACTAAGAATAATTAGTGGGATTCGAACACGCGCTATAGAGATATAAGCGTTTTGAGATGGAGTTCGTCCGAAAAGGATATGCTAGTTTGATATATTGGATTTGATTATATCTATAAGAGCTGAAACCACAGATGTTTTTTTCGGGAGAAAATTGAGGAATTTTCAATATAGACATTCTCCGGCCTTGATATTCTCTCCTAAAAAAACACATACTGTAGAGTATCGATAGAGTTTGTCTGTTTACGAATTGAACATCTGTTCTGCCCATAAAATACATTTCAAAATGTCCAAAATCAGGTTTTACAGTGTTGACCAACCCCTTAAACGAACATCACAAATGTAAAGCTTATCACTTATTTTTTTCTGATAAGAAATGTTAACTTAAAATTTTTGTATTCCCAGCTAAAATCAACATAACAAGTATTCTAGTTATACCATGCCACTATCAAGATCAGTGTTGAATACCGCCGGTATTATACCGGGACAGGATCGGGATTGAAGTTGAAAATTTGGTCGGGATCGGGATTTGATCGGGATCCCGAGTGTTTTTACATTGTCCGTGGTATAAAATTTACTGTTTTAGAACACTGATCAACATGACTCTTCTGTATTTTTATAATGTTTCCTTATATGCTGGTGTTCCGATAGTGACATCTTCAATGTAATGTCCATTTTCATCGAACCATAAAACAAAACCTAGTTCTTCTTGATCAGTTTTAATAATTTCAACATCTCTGGCTTTCGAAGACTCTTCAATATCTTTGGAGGGTTACTTTTTTCAAAACATAATTACAGCAGGGTCCGGCGGATAGGTGAAAGCCGGCGGATAAGTGAAATCCGGTGGATAGGTGAAATCCGGCGGATAGGTGAAGGTTTTGAGCGACAAAACTTTCACCTATCCGCCGGACCCTGCTGTATTGTTTTTAAATTTATGGAATATTTCTTATACTTGTACTATACTAATCAGGGAGGCCTCACGTTCTGATCACTTTTCCGCCCACACAAAAGGATTTAATAGCATATCAAAGATCCTGATCTCTAGGTCTCCCGTGTCGCGTTCGAACTCATTTCGGAGCACTTATTGGGCAACGTCGTTACTTCCGGTGCTCTCATTGGTCAAAAACGGATTAAACGCAAACGCTAAACCCCAGGCCTAGACATCGCAATCATTGATATAACATGAGATTGCTACGTTTATGTAAACCTACGCAAAATGGTGAATCCTTGATAAGGATAGTATCCTGGTATAAATCCAATTTTGAAATATAATTTTTTGGATTTTTCACATTTCAAATTTTGGAGCTGGATAATTTTATTTTTAGAATACTTCTACTCACGGTTCTTAATTACAACCCAATCCTTCGTATTCGATTTTAATTTTCATTTCAGGTTCCATAACACTATTAATAAGGGTCATAACATCTTCATATGGCATTTGGGCGACATCAATGTCGTTAATTTCAATAATTTTATCTCCGTCGCGTAATCCAGCATAATCGGCTGCACCACCATTTTCAACCCAATGGATAACATGGCCGGATGCCTTTTCTTCTTCCTCGGCTATATTGAGGGTGACTAATTTATGTACTTTTTGTATACAGAGTGAAATGTATAAATGTAAGATTTTTAATTTAAATAGACGATAACAAGAGTTCTAGATTATGAAACTCAAAATTTTTTCGGAATCAGATGATTCAGATTGAATCCTTTTTAATGATATAAAATTTAATTAATTGTATAGATCTATTAAAATACAAATTTGCCATGCAAATTTCAAATTTCCAAATCCGGAGTTTTTAGGATATAAATTATATCATATAATGGCATTTTTTGGAAATGATATCCCCTATTCACACTTTTGTTAATATCCCGGCCCTACTACTTAAAAACACTTTACGTTTCCTAATGAGGGCCGGGATATTAACAAAAGTGTGAATAGGGGATATACTGTATATTGAAATACAGCACAATGAAAATATTTCTAGCTTGTTCTTATTGAAGTTTTATTTCTGACCATTGCGTCTGAAGTTCGCTAAATTTTGAATTCTAGAAGTTTTATTTTAGGCTGTTCAAAATTCAAAATCTTACATTTATACATTTCACTTTGTATACATTTTACGATCGACCCGTTATATATACAGTATATATACAGTATATCTCTTTAACACCTTTTGGGTGATTTGAAAGATGTAGGTTGGGGGAGCCAATCCTAACACTCCTGAGACCCCTTCTAGCCACTCATGAGGCCGCTTTCTCTTCTTTTCAGCCTACATCTATCAAATCACCCAAAAGGTGTTAAAGGGATATCAGATTAAAGCTACGGTGGTGAGCTCCAGAAAGCAAATGACACAAACAAATAAGAATATGATCAGTTACAATCAGGATCTTTACTCGCTAGTAAAAATATTGCATACTGTATAAGAAAAACAGATCGAGATCACGAACAAACATTTTGAATGTTTTAATTACTACGGTTAATTACTAAGGGTAGTCACTACTAGTGACCTGCAATTTTCGTATCAGTTAAAAAAAAATGTATCTTCTGATTTTGAATTTTTCAACGATCAGAAATGATATGAAAATTGTATTTAAGTCACCCTAGCTGTCATAAATGACATTTGATTAGCAATATGAAATCCCCAAGAGTCGTCACCGATACTTTTATCTTTTACAACGAATAAATCTGAGGTTTTATATTTAATTTCAACTTTATTTCCTTTCTCGTCAACTTTCGGCGCTTGTTTTCGTCCGATCCAATCTTTATATCCCGAAAATCCGAGTTCGGCTTTCATTTTATCAAGTGATAATCGATTTTTGCGAATTAGTCCAAAAGTTTTTGAATCAACCGCAAGAAGAGTCACCATATTATGACATGCTTTGATTCGGTAAAATACATCCTCGGCATTCTCCGTTTCGATGTCGACTCCATTTATCTCTAGAATTCGATCTCCAGCTCGGAGCCCAGCTTTGTCAGCGGGAGATTTTGCAGTCACATTTTCAACAAAATGTCCTTCTGTATCATGCCACATATAGAATCCATAACCACCCTTTGCTTAATAAATGGATGAAAAACTATTTTAGCAACGTTTCCCCAGAAAGATAACGAGGAACAATACTAATCGGGGAAATTGTGGGTTCGCGACATTTTTGAGCGTGGGCGCAGCTATTGCGTTTGGTATACCCGGCCAATGAGTTACACGCATTGTAAACAAACAACAATCAAAACCCCAGATGCCTATTGTAAGTGAAAGAGCCAGGCTTTTCTCACGTGATTGCGTTCTAGAACTAATTTTTTGCAGAAGAAAATATTTTTCGGGTACACTATAAGAAATCGTCTAGTTCATTCATGCCTGTTAAGACCTGAGTTTCAAAACAATAAAAATACTTGATTTTATCTGATTGTACAGTGTACAGTGTATAATGTACAGTGTACAGTGTACAATGTACAGTGTACAATGTCCACATCATTTTTATTGCTTCCAGAAAGAATATCCCTTATCCACACTTTTGTTAATATCCCGGTCCTACTACTTAAAAATAAACTACGATTCCTAATCAGGGCCGGGATATTGACAAAAGTGTGAATAGGGGATATAGAAAATCGTAACTAGTTTCTGCAACTCTTGCATTCTTTACAGCCCCAAACCCCTTCATAAACAGCATTATCACTGGCTAGAAAAATTCTTTGAGTGGGAATTTCTACAAAATTTAGAAAATTATGAATCCATTTCCTTTCATCATTCTGAATATAAATGGTCTATTTTTCAATCTTGCATTATCTGATCTCTCGTCGATAACCGTTAATGAGAAATCATTTTTTGCCTTGATAATTTCATTGACGACTTGTTCATGTGACCATTTTTCAGCATCTCTGCCGTCAATTTTGAGAATCCTATCTCCATCTCGCAATCCAGCTCGATCAGCCGGGCCATTTCGTTCAATTCGACGGATAATGTTACCGCTACGATCTCGATCAATAGCCAGGAAAAATCCAAGTTCTTCATAATCGTGCTTTTAACAGTTTTTCAAAACAATGAACGTAAAAATTTTCGATTTCCTTGATTGTTGATAAAATTCTACAAAAAACAGCGTCGTTAAATCGGTTGAATTATTTTTTTGAAAGTCTGTTTATTCTTCAAAAAAATTGCATAAAACGAAAAATATGATTTAGGGAGAATTATAAAAAAAATCAACATTTCTAGATACAGTCCTTGCTCCTTAACTGATACAAATACCGATCCCAAAAAAGTGTTCCAACTAGGGCGCATCCGTATACTTTTGCTTATAAAGCTACATACATGTAGAACAGGCTTGTAAAAAGGAAGGAGAAGGGAACCATACTCAAGGGGGAGAGGGTAAGGGGAAAAACAGGGGTATCCTTCTAATAGCAGTTTGTTTTTTTTTAACTTGGAATTCTTACAAAAAAGTTTTAAACTTGTACTTTTTCGATATTTTTCATAATAATCTTCGAAAAAGTTCGGTTTGAAGATTTTTTCCTGCAATTCTGACTTTTGCGGCTGATATAAATATCCCCTATTCACACTTTTGTAAATATCCCGGCCCTACTACTTAAAAACACACTACGTTTCCTAATCAGGGCCGGGTTATTTACAAAAGTGTGAATAAGGGATATAAACAGAAGTTCAAAAAACACCTACATTTTTACGAAAATTTTTACCAGTTAAGGACACATTGACTACTCCGAATAAAGTGTACCAGTTAGGAAGTAACTCCCTGGGAGTTTGTACAAGTTAGGGGTGTATCAGTTAGGGAACGAGGACTGTATTTCATATTTTAAATATTTACAATTTATTAATTTAAACTTTTTGCAATCTGAACAAACGGTGTGTGTTTTTGGATTGCGTAACGCAATTTGCGTTATTATAAAACCCTATATTTCCTACATATTTTCAGGGGTTGTGACAAAAGCACTCATATCTCATATATCATTCAAAAGTGGAGTTACACTTGTATTTAAGAACGATCAAAAACTTTTCATCACCATTTCAAAAGAAAAACGCATTTATTTGAAAACTGGTCCTTCAAAATATGGCAATTTCTTGGAGCTCCTAATTTTTGGTTTGTTCTTCGAGATGATACCGTACTATCTGACATAAACGATTGTGTTTCTGCATTACTTAACGAATACGTATCTCCACCATGAATCGTTGACTGGTCGTCATCAGTAACGTCTGTTTCCATATCAGATTCTAAATCGGTTGGCAAAAACAGTGGCTGATCTGGTATAGATGCAGAATCCCAATCGTTTTCTTCGATTCCTTGCGTTTTGAAGTCTACTATTGATTTGTAATGGGCATTTGCAGCACTGTCCGTGACTAACATAATACACTAAAAACGGAATCGAAATATATAAATTATGTAAAATAATGTTTTTACTATACATTCAGAATCTGAATTTCAGATCTATCGAACGTCTTACAAAAACATTGGTACAATATTTTAACAGCGCAAAATCTGCACATTTTGAGTTTTTCTTGTTCAAATTTGGAAAAAAAGTTTAAAATAGTTTTAAAGTCTTGAGCACAAAACCCTTGAACTATCAAATTATTCCGAATATTTTTTAAAATGTTTATTTCCCGGATTTTCGACTTTATTTCGATACGCTGCTAAAATTTAATAATTTTTTCCGGTGAAATCCCTAATTCAATCGTAATTCAACCCAAAACCCACCAAAATATTTAACCCTCACAATGAGTTATTGCCAATGAGTCATTGCGGGGGTTATAGATTTTGGTGTGTTTTGGGTTCAATTAGGAAATAAATTTGGCGATTTTCATAGGCTCGCAGCTGCCGACAACAATTATAACTGTTCTTATTGGCTCTCTGAGAAATTTTAAGGACTCGTGAAATTTAGTTTGCTTTTTTTCGCAAATTTTAGATCCCGTTATCTGAGTACTATGAAACGTTGATAATTGATCGTAAACGTCTTCGAATTCTATTCCTTCAGCTGTATGACCGTTTAATTGAATGATTCGATCTCCAACTTTCAAATTCGCATGTGCCGCTGGGCCATCTTCGGCAATTTGATCAATATAATGCCCATCTTTACTCTCGTCCAATCTTATTCTAAAACCTAATCCGTCAAATCCGTTTTTCTCCGATTTATGAATACGAATCAATCTTGGCTTGTTACGAATGTAGTTTTTATCGTAATCTTCATCAACTACAATGAAATGAGCTAAATTTCTGCCTGCTTTTATAGTGGCCAAAAGACGCTTGTGGGTCTCGTATTCGACGTTTAAACCGTTGATTTCAATTATTCGATCTCCAATTCGCAATCCGGCTCGGTCCGCAGGTCCACCTGGATCAACCCAACGAATAACTTGACCAATTCGAGCGTTATCTTTCAAAGGGCATTTAAAAATGATTAACAAAAATTATAATTAAAAGCAAATTTTTTTTTCAAAAGTAATATTTTGATATAAAATTATGATATTTTACTAGCAATCCGAGAATAATTAAATATAAATAATAAAAAAACGTGCATAAAATAATTATTTTCGAAAAATTATATAATGATTTCACGATGTCAATTTTCAATAATTTTAAACTTATTAAAAACATGTAAAAATATACAAGTGAAGAACCAATGGTTCTGAACCATCCNCGTAGATGTTCCAAGAGCGTCCCTAAAAATCTAAAATGGCGTAGATGTTCCAAGAGCGTCCCTAAAAATCTAAAATGGCGTAGATGTTCCAAGAGCGTCCCTAAAAATCTAAAATGGCGTAGATGTTCCAAGAGCGTCCCTAAAAATCTAAAATGGCGTAGATGTTCCAAGAGCGTCCCTAAAAATCTAAAATGGCGTAGATGTTCCAAGAGCGTCCCTAAAAATCTAAAATGGCGTAGATGTTCCAAGAGCGTCCCTAAAAATCTAAAATGGCGTAGATGTTCCAAGAGCGTCCCTAAAAATCTAAAATGGCGTAGATGTTCCAAGAGCGTCCCAAAATCAAAACCTGCCTCTTCAAAGATTTACGTTTTTTTTTCGAGAATCTATCGTGGCGTGGATGTCCCCTGAGCGTTCTTTATCAATATAATGATTTCACGATGTCAATTTTCAATAATTTTAAACTTATTAAAAACATGTAAAAATATACAAGTGAAGAACCAATGGTTCTGAACCATCCATTTTTCAAGTATGAATTATTTTTCATTAGAAATTTTAAATACAATTTATTTCAGTTTTTATACAGAACTCTCATGTAAATTCATTTTTGATTTTTTATAATATTATTGCTTAATTTATACAATATTTTGATTTTTTAACATTTTAAAAAGTTTTCGATAATATTTAAAATTTGCCCACTCTAGCCTATAACAACGTAAAGTCCATAATCTTCGTGAACTGTTTTTGTTAATCTACAATATCTCGGTCTTGGTACCGTACTTTCTCTCTTAGTTTTTCTTTGTCCTTTAATTCCAGGGCGAGAATCAAAGTAATCGTCTGCTAGACTCGCCGATACTGTAACTGCCTTTTTACGAAAATACCCGTCTGTTTTAGGGTCGACTACAACTAGTTCGACAACGTCTCCTAGTTCTCGAATTCGTTTGATCACTTCGGATGGCTTAAATTGTTCAATATTCTGAGATCCAACTTCAACAATTCGATCTCCCATTTTTAATCCGGACTTTTCAACGATAACTTAATCTAGGAAAACTAGTACTTTGAACGAAAATAACTTTGGGCGCACAAATACAACAAATAAATGCATAAATTTTTACACACAAACAGAATTATTATTGAAAAATTTTGAAGGAATTTATCAAAATTTTGAAATGTCGAGCACCTCATTGAAAACCAGTTTAAGGGGGTACTGGTCGCTGGAGTTGATTTTTCCGGATGAGAAATCAGCCTAACAGAGAAACTATGCCATAGTTACTATGGGACAATTAAGATAATCCATGTTGTAGATCTAGCCTAAATCTTGTCAAAATAATTAGTGAATAACTTTTTGATCCGATACACTTTGAGATACGTTACCAGTACAAGGTGTCCCTCGACCAAATTTCAAAATCTATCTCCTCCCAGGGTTTATTTGACATCAGCTCAAATATTAACAAACCCCGTGNGATATCTAAACTTAGGTCCTCTAGAAGCGTTTTTTTCAAAAATGACTTTAGTTTTTCGTGAAATAGCAGAAAACTACCGATATATGCGATTTTTAGCATTTCACAGAACAATATAAACTCCTCTAGAAGCGTTTTTTCAAATTTCGACCCCAAACTCAAAATATAAATTTTTGAAGGTCACGTGAAAAAATTTCCGAAAAAAAATGTGCTTCGATTTTTTCGAAAGTGTGCTCAAAAGAAAGCCACAAAAACACTGATCAGAAAGTTGGTTTACGTTAAGGTGATATTTTGAAGTTTTAGTTGTTAAATTAAAGCAAACGTTATTTTTGAACTTCATTTAAAAAAAAATACTTAGAAAAAAATCGAAAAACCCCAAAAATTTCGAAAATTTTTTTGGATAATTTGGTCGGTAGTAAACTTTGTTATCACCCCAAATCAATTTGGAGCATTTTTTAGCCCCAAAAGCCTCATAAAACAAGCGACCAGTACCCCCATAAGGCCATTCATTAAATGATAAAATTGATCAGGAGCCGATGCCTTTGAAACCTTTTAAAATTCATCATTTCTTAAGAGGGTGGTCGTCAATAATTTGGAGTCAATAACGAAGTTTATTAAGATGATTTTTTAATGAGAATATATAATAGTACAAGCATATTAGTGGTATTTTTCTCTCACACGTGATCATGAACGCACTTTTTGATCGTTTTTAAAATATTTTCCACAGATTTTGCAAAATTTCTTAATTTTCGGAAAATTCAAGTTCAATTTCTGGCCGAAGTAGACAAAAACCTCTCGTTGGGCTCTCGACGAGGTCTTTGGCTGCCAATTTATATTGTTTTTAAAAGCCTGACCAAAACATTCTAGGAGGCGTAAGCTTTTTGGCGAGGCTCTTAAAAAAGGCTGAAAATATGTTTTTTTGATGATTTCGGAGTCAAATCAAAGAAATCCGATAAAAGCTCTCGTTGGGCAATGCGCACATATTGTCCGGTTTCTGATTGGATGAGCCATTTGTGACTTTCGATTTTTATTCCAAGTGCAAGATTTTTGTTTAAATAAATTATAAGAATATACTTTTTGGTCTATATATGCGTAATATTGCGCCAATCTGCCAATGAAAACCCCGATTTTCACTAAATTATTGACCACCAATCTACAAAACCGAAGAAATTCTCAAACAATTTCTCGCCATGAAGAAATTATCGAAATTTATTTATAATTTTATTTAATAATGATTGTAAATCTTTATTTTGTATTTCCAATTTTATGAAATTTGGTACTGTAAAATTTACAGTCTAAATGTCTTTCAGACATATTCACCAGAATTGTCTATTGATTTCCAAATTCCAGAAAATAACCTTCTGTTCGAACTTCCTTTGTGCTAATTTCAATAAAATTTCAAACAAATTTAATTCAAAGTTTCATAATTTAATCATAAAAATAACTTAAATTGAATATCATATTAAAAATATCTTAATCCACTATTAATAATTAAGTATTAAAAGTACTACACTGTTATTCTACCATAGCGCTAGCCCTACTGCACCAAAAGCTCTACCGCACGATAGCCCTACCGCACCACTAGCCCCACCTCCCCACTAGCTCTACCACACCACTCTAGTACTTATAGCTTATACTAGTATATATGGACGCGGACGACTGAGAGCGAACCCTTAGGGGGTATACCGTATGCGACTCTGATTAAATAAAGGCCTTAGAGGCATTAAACATGCTTGAAATTGATACGGGGTGATAATTAAGTGTACTAAGAACCCAATCATCAAAAAAAAAA
>SCLH01000646.1:255062-265683 GCA_004367855.1 Oikopleura vanhoeffeni | reverse complement strand
GTCCACAAAAATTTAAGAGTCATTTTACTAGAGAATTTTGTTTAAAACATTCAATTTTTTTGCAGATTACATACACAAATTGGTGACGGGTTAATATTTCAAATTTTAAAATGTCAAATTAACCCTAAATTCGTGTCATTTATGCACTTATTTGTCAGAATCGGCAAAAATGAGAGAGTTTTTGATTTTCTTATTCACATTTGATGACTTTTTATAAACTTTTTTAAAAATTGTTTTTATAGGACAGTAGAAAATTCTTTGTATAATATTATTATCATTGAAAAAATATATGTTGATAATGAATCGTCGGTTATATGCTTGATTCAAATGCAACACCACGGATGGTGCAAAGGCACTACGGGTCCAGAGATTGTCGGCCACTACGGGAGTTAACACGTAAACGGGCAATTTAAATGTGCTTTTATGGCTCCGGTATTTCTTAGAAGACGGTTAAATCGCATCCCCTGAAAGATTTTGGGACACTAATAGTGTCACACTATCAATTCTTAAATACATTTCCTAAATCTACATTTCCTAAATCTTGCCATCATTGCCTTATCAGCTGCACCTTTTGGTGCTACTTCTTGAACTAAAACACCATTACGATCTTCCAAATAAAGTAAATGGAAACCAAGTCCCATTTTTTCACCTTTTTTAATTTTACAAATTTTCGGTTGATAATCAGCATCATCAGCAGTAACACCAGCAACGTTTCGTAAATTCACAGCTACTTTGTATTGTCTGTTTAGATGTTTAATGATCAAATTCGGGGCAGATATAACCATTTGATGGATCGTTAAATTAATATATAATTATGGTATTACCATAATGGTTATTTAAATTTTGGCACTGTCAAAATAACTTCATTTCAAAAATGTGAATTTTATGGTTAACTCTCAGAGACCGAAAAGATACGAGTTTAAATAAAAAGTTGGAGGTTATCGTCGACCTTTTAGAACGATCAACAGATAAATCTACTACGACTTTTTTTTTTCTCTGAGAGTTAACCTGCCTGGGCAAAAAATGTGACAATTTTTTACACGCCATTTTTTACCATGCAAAAACAATAACATACCACCTCCTATCTCAACGGGACCGTGGCGCTTCACTAGGCTGTCCGATCTCAACACGTATTTAATAGAATATGGAGTTTCGGGCAGTCCAGTGACAGGGCCACAAAAATCTTCAAAAGTTCTCTTTGTTGTGAAGCCATCTGCCCAAACACGGCAATTTATCGATAAAATTGTTGTACATACAGCGGGTGACGGTCACCCGGTGACCTATAACCTCGTGGAAATGCTCCGGCATAATTTTTTTACTGAGTTATTACAAACTAGCGGCAAAAGTCTTATTCATAAATCGTAACCAAATCTGTTTAACACCTCGTTTTTTCATACGGGGTGACTAAAACAAGATTTTTAACCTCTATTCATGTTTCACTGTCCATAAATCTTTGTAAATAAAGTTCTATCATTATCAAAAAAAATTAAACTCAGGCAGTAGTGAAATGACTTTTGAAATTTTAAACAATTTCGAAAAAATTTTAAGGAATTGTGAAAAACCTAATAAATATTAAAATAGTAGAAAGTTCGATTTTCCATTTTTACCAAAATAGCTCAAAGTTTTGAAGCAAAATTTTAGAGAAAACAATTTTCGGGGAATATTTATTAGGTTTTTCAAAATTCCTTAATAATAATGTGAAATTAGGTGTTGATAAAACATTGCCTGTATAATTTATCTGCTTCTTCTTCTACAACCAAAACCTTGAGATCATTTCCACACTTATCCATTTTGAATTTAATTTCACCAACAGAAACATTTTGAGCTATCAATCCCCCGATTTCAATAATTCTGGATCCTAAGGTTATTCCCGAAAATTGAGCATTTGATCCTTCATCGATAGTTTTAATAAGGTGACCCCTTCGTTCTTCATCGTAATCAAATTGAATTCCAAATCTCATTTTTGAAGTTTTCAAAATTCGGTAAAGTTTTGGCTTTGGTAATTCAATCGGGGCATTTCGATCATTTTTATCATTTTCAGAATCTAGCTCAGAGTCCTCCTGTGCCCAATCATCGTGTCTTATCAGGAAAAGCAAAAGTAAAATACCGGTTACAACACCGACCAGTTGCAGCGCCGCCAAAACTGGCAAAACGTAAAATGGAATTTGAGTATACCGGTCGAACATGTCGGTTAATGCAGAAACGCATCCTTTTTCAAAATCGGTAGTGATGGTCATTCCCTGGTCATTTTTTGACCGGTGGGAACACGAGTTTGGAATGGCATAATTTTGTTCGATAAAATCTTGTTTTGAAGTTAAACCACAACATTTTAGAGAAATTTGGAAAAATTCGATAATGTGACGATTAATTGCTTTAATGGGAAAGATAATGTTTGTTTCAGATTTGAAAATATAATTCAAAAATATCTTAAATGAAAGGAACGTTTTAAAAAGTATTTCTAGACCTTGACGGTGACTCGCTTAGCCATGCCGTCTAGGCGTGAGTTGGTGTAGTGATTGGCGTGGTAAAAGTTGCCTAGATATCCCCTGTTAACACTTATGTAAATAGGCAATTATACAGTACATTATTGAGCTACCTAGATTTCATGAATCATGAGTCATGATGCATAAGTGTGATCAGGGGATATCGAAGATTATACTTCTGCGTGCTTTTTCACTCACACGTGATAACTCTGACTGGTGAACAATCACATCACACGATTCTTCACATAAGTTGACAATCGTATGATGTGATTGATCACCAATCACAGTAATCACGTGTGAGTGAAAAAAGCACGCAGAAGTATAATCTTCGATATCCCTTTATCACTTTTTGGTTAGAATGCATAGCCACAACGTTAAAATCACACGTTAAAAAGAGTAGTGGCTACGCATTCTAACCAAAAAGTGATAAAGGGATATATNCTAATCTAGTTGTAGTCGATCTTGTCGACACTTTTAAAACTTTCTTTCATTTAAGAATATTATTTCCCATTTTAATCTGTAAGACAGGGGTCGGCGCGATTGGATCGGATCGGGATCTGACAACCAATTTTTTCGACAAAGCCACCGATCCGAAGCAGAATGTTACGTATAAATTGAATTCACTCAAAAAAGTTGGGACACATTAATTATGTGACATTATTGTCCCCAGTTTCCTTGAGATTCGGTTCCAAATAATCTAAAAACACCTCGATACCAGGTTTCGAAATTATCCTGAAAAATATTTTTTGAAGTAGCATAGATGAAAATTCCGATAATTTCCGTCATCGCCGCAACTGATGTCGCTCCAATGTAGCAAATTAACAAAATCTTATTCTTCATATTTGCACCACATGTACCAATAAGTGCAATTACAAGAAACATAACACCAACAGCCAGCATAGCAAGTAACATAACATTAAGGGTTGCGAAATTAGAAAGTAACTTTCGGCGAAGTGAAAAATCTTATTTTTTTATTTTTACCCTAAAAAATTTTCTATCGCAAATTTTTTTTTTAATTTTCAAGGTTTTCCAAATCAAATATTTGGCATTTCGAAAACCTTATAACTTTTAATTTATTCATCGTAAAAAATCATTACAGATTAAGGGGGTGCCAATAACCCGCAGACTGGGAGTCGTTATAAAACTGTACGAAAATAATAAGTCAGATAATATTTTTATTACTTAATTATAGTTAGGCTGAAACCGATATAATTATGTTTCAGCTTGATAAAATTATTTTTATTCATTTTAAGGATAGATTTGAGATTGAGTTTTTCATTTTTGAAATCGAGTAAAAAATTTTCAAAAAAAAATCCAAACCTATTTGAAAATTTCGCATTTATTTGATCCAAAAATTTTTTTTGTTTTTGTTAATATTAATTTGTGGGTAAAACCGAAAAAATAGCCACTTATTAACTTTTTTACAACGAAAACGCCTACATATTATTCTGCACAAGCCGATCTGATGAAAAATCATAAAATCTTTATTTTTCATCTTTTGTCCGAATATTTTGGAAATATTATGAAAATTTTTCGAAAATCATGTCAAGAAATGTTAATCTTGTGGTTTCTTCGAATTCCTTATAAAAAAATGAGGTGATCATCTATTTAATTTTTTTTTATCTATTAAATCTTCGTAGTCCAACTAATGAGTTGGTCGCGCGATTATCATTTTCTAAACTATAGATGAAATTTCCTATAATCAACCGGCTGTACACTCAATAAGGCCATTCAAAGCACTAAATTTTAACAAATTTTATGGTGATAAAAATTTTCAATAATTGCGGGTGTTATAGGCGTCATTTTTTGTAATAGTCAGAACATTTTTTTATATCAAAACGCACTTGAAGGTCAATTTTTATCTCAAAAAAAGTTGTTTTTCCTCTAACTTTTTTGGCATTTTTACCATTGTCATGAAACAAAAAAAACCTTTGATATCGAGGAATTTTTTAATGTGCAGAATTAAAACCAGACTTTTAGCGCATAACACCCGACAATGTCTGAAGTTTATTAATCATCGTCTTCGAAAAAAATTCTGTAGTCGGGTTTAGTTGGAAAAATGGATGTACGTGAAAAGTGGTTTTTAATATTTTCCCCAGATAATAGTTATGTTAAGAAATTAAAAAATATAAACGTTCGCAAGAATGAACACTTTAATTAGAGAAAAAAAATAAAAAAAATAAATTTTCACATTTTTTTTCTTTCGTATATCGCTCTGAAAAAATGTACCAATCTGCAGGACTTATGGCACCCCCTTAAAGCAGCTAGGAACTTCGAGAGTTATATAATATATCAATGATATGTTTATAGCAATATTAATAATATGATATTATATGTACAGTTTATAACATGATATAATAATATTATATCCATATTAATTGTATATGTCACAAATACGTGACATTGAACGATTTAAAATAAGGAATTTAAAAACTCAAAAATGGGTATCAATGTTTTAAAGCTATATTGTAAAGAATTTTTTTTGGTCATTTTAAGACGTAGGATTTTTTTTATTCTTCAAAAATTTTCTAAAAAAAATCGATTTTTCGGTCAATTTTTCGAGATTTTACAGGTAGTCCGGAATTCAGTTCTAGCGAAGCCGTATTAAGTGCTAGATGGCTCATATTTTGGCCAGTGAAAATTAAGCGTTTTTCGGTTACCCTTTTTTTTGCTTTAGGGTCGGCGACCAATATTTGACCTCAAATAACCCGTCAAAGTTCAAGGTCAATTTCATGTTGATCGTATAGACTTGAAAGTACCCTCAAAAGAATCGGAAAAGTCGACTTTCTGATGAGCGTATTAGAAACTATTGGTCAGTTATATACCGTAAGGTCGCTAGAGAGCTAAAACTTGACTTAAGATTGACCTTGAGTGTTGACCAGTTTTTACACTCTAGCGACCTAACAGTATATAATTGACCCATATTTTTAATACGATCATCAGAAAGTCTACCCTTCCGGTTCTTTTGAGAGTACTTTTAAGTCTATACAATCAACTTGAAAAGATAAGTTGAAGACCCTACAACCTCATTAAGGAGGTGTCATAAGTCTGGATGGTTGTAATATGTTTCAGAGCGATATATCTTTATTTTCTGCAACTGATTTTCTGTAAAAAATCGAAAACTAATTGACACTGCAACTCCGGTTTAACTGATACGGTAATTTTTATGAAGACAATTATATATTAATTAATTTCTGACACATTTGGCTGGTATGCACTATTTTATGGGTCGAACGGGAATCACATAAAAAACATTTCTAAATATCAAATTTATTTTTAAATGAAAAAAAATCTGACACTCAATTGAGTTTTATCCAGAAAAAGTTAGATAACTATCTAAAAAATGGCTTCAATAGCACTCGAAATTTCATTGAAATTTTTTTGCAAAACTTTATAAACATTTTGTGAAAAATGCTACTAACCGTTTTCCAAATTAATCTGGTAAAATTCATAAATATTTTGAAAATGATTATCGCGCGATCAATGGTCGCCGACCATTTAATTGATGCGGAAAATTTTCAAAATATTTTAAATAAAATGTGTCAAAAAATAAGTTGGTGTCGAAAAATTCTTCTGCATAATAAAATTAAAATTTCCAAAAATTAAGTTTAATTTGACTTCATTCCTTCACAGATTCGTTTGTGAATCTTAGCCAAATGGCAATAGATAGCATAGCACATCCACATAACCAAAAGATAATATTTGCTGCAACTTTCATGTGGTTCAAGATTTTGTTTGATAGCCTCAAAAATGAACAAAAAATATAATAAGGAGCAAATAAGATTTAACAAAGTTCAAATACGAACAAAAGTTATTAAATTAGATTTGTAGATTATTCAGTCACTGTATATAAATTGGTAGCACCTTAACCATAATCCGACCACTTTAATTTCCACATAATTAAAATTGACTTCCGGTGGGATAAATCGGAAAAAATTATACATAAGCAAGATTAATCAGCCGTCTGATAGAAAACAAAGTTCAAGTTTTTTACGAAGTAAAATAATAATGCCAATTACAGAGGGGCCGAATTTTCCGAAATCGCCTAAAAAATCCTACGCAATTTCACAATTTTTAGCTAAAATACTTCGAGTGCCAATATCGCCGAATTTGCCAATATCGCCGAAAATGCCCAATATCGCCAATTTTTTTTAGATTTATATTACAAATTACTTTTTGGGTGTCATGAATGACGTCATTCTCATGATTGAATTTCCAAAATTTACTCTTTTTAACTTTTATTTGATTGCGTTTGTTGAAGTATTAAATTTTACCCATTTTGGTGATCGAAATAATCAAAAAATGTTTGACATATGACGTCATTTCGAACGCCTACGCGTTTTTTCATTTTTTGAACAAAAAGTGATTTCTGTCCCTATATATATCGCCGAATGTGCCAATATCGCCGAAATTTTTTGGTAAAAAACTTTTGGCGATATTGCCCCCCCTGTAATTCATTTGATCTTGTATGCAAATACATTTTTGTTTATTAAATAATCAAATTAATACAATAAAAATAAATATTCAACTATTTATTATACTAATTAATTATTGCTAATTATTAATGATCAGTCAAAATAAACTCATAAAATAAGTCGCATGTTATGATCTAATCAAAAATTAATTAAAATCTATTTTGAACCTTTTTCCTAATATAGTTCTTAGTGTTCTCGCGTGCCGTTTCTGTTTCCTTCGTTTGTGCTCAGTATACTGATACGGAATAATTGGCTGAGCATCGGACTGTTCAATTTCACCTGTATTTGCCTCTGACATTGTGAATACATTTAGATTTTAGATCATTTCTTTTTATTTTATTAAATTGGGAACTCAATTTCAAAAAACAAAAGTCTCCTGCCCGGCGGCTATTTAACACCTCCACCAAGAATGTAAGCATAGTGAAAGGGTACACTTATTATCGACCGTTAGACATACTCAACCTTAATTTGTGAAATGTTTCTAAAAATCCGAAAAATAATATGCAGTTTTAAATTTGGAATCCAAATTTTGGATGGCAAAATGTTCATTATTTTTTTGCAGTACAGATTCTGTAGTACAGAATAAGATTTTTAAGTCAGACAGTTTTCATGGAAGCTCGACGATTTTGAGAAATTTTATTTCATAATAACTTTTATTTCCATGGTCTCAATAAAAACTCATTTTATACAGTAAATGTATGTATTATTTTAGCTATCAAGGAAAGCTCCAAAATCCAGCTGATTATACGTATGCTCATTCTGCACATCTTCCCTCGATTGCTGAAATATTAAATTAATTAAATTGATTTAGTATGTTTTATACTGTATTTCTTCAATCTCGGAAAATGCTTTTTTTAACTAAACTAAGTCATAATTGTATATATTCCCTTATCACACTTCTGTTCCGATCCTGGCCCTGATTAGCAAACGTAGTGTGTTTTTAAGTAGTAGGGGCCCTACTGTAGGGCCAGGATTGGAACAAAAGTGTGATAAGGGGATATCTAAGATTGGGATTTCCAGGTCTCTAGTTTCGCGTTCGCGTTTGAACTTATTTTCGTAGCTCTAATTTATCAACGTCGTGAGGAGAGGACAAAAAGAATCGCACGCGAAAGACCTGTAAAATGATTTTTTTGGTATTTAATTTTGACAAGTATTTATGACTGAATAAAGCTTAAAAATTGAATTTTAAAAATTATAAAAAGAGAATGAATTTGCAAATGTAGCATTTATGACGCCAGTGATATAAAATTGAATGTTGACCTCATGAAACTGCTCTGAATATGATTTATTGCAGTAATCTGCACCCATTTTTGCAATTTTTCTGAAGCGAAAATTATTGAAAAACTAAAAAACGACACGAAAACAGGTGAAACCAATCATTTACATCGCTTTCACGACCCTTTTCAAACTCATCTCACCCTTTTTACCTCTTTTTTTGCATTGCAGTTTACATTAATGTCTGCGATAACATCAATGGCAAAGTAAACGCATATGATATTGAGGTTGGCGATTATATCAAAAACCAGTTTCATAATAATGCTAAAGTTGATGGAAGTGATAATATCAAATTCAAGTTTTATAAAAATGTAAAAAGGATTGTGACAGTGAAAGAACGACCCCTCAATGGACATGAATTTAAGGTTGGCGATTATATCAAAAACCAGTTTCATAAAAATGCTGAAATCACGAGAAAAAAGTTCGCCCTCGAAAGACCTAAAATGATTTTTGATATTTAATTTTGACAAATATTTATGACCGTATGAAGCTTAAAAATTTAATTATAAAAAAAAATGAATTTGCAAATGTAGCAGGCATGACGCTATGGCGCGCCAGTGGTATAAAATTTCATTATGATCTCATGAAACTGCTCTAAGTCTTATTTAAGCTGTAATCTGGAACATTTTTAGCTATTTTTCCGAAGCNAAAATTATCAAAATCATAAAAAAACGACACAAAAGCAGGTGAAAACAATCATTTATATTGCTTTTACTACCTTTTTTGAACTTCTTCCATCCTTTTTTGGATTGCAATTCACTTAAATGTCTTCGATAACATCAACGGCACAGTGAATGCAAATGATTTGAAGGTTGGCGATTATATCAAAAACCAGTTTTATAAAAATGCTAATATGTAAGGAGGCGATCATATCAAATCCAGTTTTATAAAAATGCAAAAAGGAATTTGATATTAAAAGAACAGACCCAAAACCAAGACGATTTGAAATAAGGAATTTCAAAAATAAAAAATCGGTTTTAATGTGTTCAAGCTATCTTGTAGAGAATGTTTTTCTGGTCATTTTAAGACGTAGGATTTTTTTTTAAGAAAAATTTTCGAAAAAATTCACTATATGAAATTTTTAGGAGGTGATAAAATAAAATCCAAAATTCATAAAATTGAAAAATAGGCTGTGAAAACGGAAATAAAAGTCTGAATTAGAAAATATATATTATGAAAAATTACCATGATGATATATAATAAATTTTAAAATCGATTAGTTAATCCATTTTTAAGATGAATTATTCAACCACAATTTTCAAATGGTTTAATATTCGAAAGACGAAGAAATATTTTTGATCGATTTTTTGGTAATTGAGATAAAAATCATTTGCGATTAAAATTGAACAAATTGCATGAGTACTGTAGTTTGATAATGATTTAAATTATATGCACAAACGAACCTCCAAAAAGACATCTAGAAACAAACTGATCAAACGATCAATTCTTTTAAGGACAAAAAATGGCCAAAATTACTCCAAAAATATTTTAATGGTTAATAGTAGTTAGCTCTCTCTAGAAGGTTGGAAATTGGAAACAGGTACAGACTAAGTTTTTTTTAATTGTTACTTTTTTATTTTCAAAGCGAGAGTAGTTTTTACACAAGATAAAATGCAAACCCAAAAATTTACCTTGCTGATAATTGTCAAGAAACGTTTATATTTGAAATTATATACAAAATGACATCAAACTTATATGACTTGAAAATTTTTTTATGCAAAAGTGAAAATATTGAAGAAAGCCATTACGCTTTTATAATTTTCTTTCTAAAAATTTATTTCCCTAAATTGATATATTTAAATAAGTTGTGATAGGGGAGCCTTAAAATATATGATTTTTGCCTTTCATTATTTTTTCTACACTCATATAAATTAAATTAAACAAAATAGAGGTGGTTTAATATTAGCAATCATTTCTCAAGTTTTTCTTAACGCTTGTAAAGACTAAAACTATTGCAAGTGAAACTTTGTTATAGCACTTTGGAATTCATCTTCTGTTTTAAATGGAAGTCCTGACCAACGGGGAACTGTCTAATGCTAAAAAGTCTATGGTCATACAAGCCCATTTTTGATCACAAAGACTAGGCACTAATTTAAAAGTCGAAAAATGGAAAAAATAAGATTGCAACAAACAAGAACAAAATTTTCAAATTCAATTTATAAATCAAAGTATATAATAATTATTTAAACTAAGACCAGAAACCATTATAAAATTTTGAAAATATAAATCATGTGTTACTGCCGCCTTATAAAATTTTGTTTTATTTATCTATATATGCAAAAGATGAGCTGAAAGCATTCAAAAATTAAGGGAATAAAAAATCCCCCAATACTCACAACTAAATGGGCAATTGATTAAAAATATGTTGCCAATAATTTTGTACCAAAA
>SCLH01000646.1:189296-237588 GCA_004367855.1 Oikopleura vanhoeffeni | reverse complement strand
ATAAAAAGAGAGAGATTGATGCTCAATGCCAACGTTATTTGAAATAAAAAAAAAATCAGTGAAAATATTAATCGAGAAATCAAAGTTAATTTATTGGCGTAAGAATGGCAATGATCAGACTAGTCGAACCACACGGTATCGAACCACCACCGTAGTCGAACGTCCCGACAACCTTTGAGACAAATTTGTCAAGAATTGCAGTTAGCAGGCACGCAGTAACGTCAGACTTTATAAATATCATATATTTTTTATTGATATTGACAATAAGCAAGAAAACGTTGATTTTCAGTAATGCTCGCCCAACGATTTACGAAAAAATATTGACCACAATTGAAAACCTTATTTAGAAAAAAAAATTCTAAAGAGAATTTCCTGGAAATTTGACTTCACAGATAAAAACCCCTTCCAGAAATCTAAAAAAATACATGCACAGCAAGTACGGGGTTTAATAATAGACTATGTGCACCGCACTAATTACATGCATAAATTCCCAGACTATGTGCCAAAGCGGACTTTGGTCAGGACCTATGAGTAACGTCCAGGACGATTAATTACGTGTGTCTCAATTGAAATTTTAGTTATATTATTGAACAGCGCTTTAAACGATTAAGAAATACCCCCTTAGGTCTCAAGACCCCCAACACTACTTCCCTAACGCAAATAATACACAAATATATCACTCGATTTCGTCTACAACAAACCGATAATAACACCCCGAAAAAAATTTTCATATTTAAGAGCGCTTAAAGGAATTTTTTTCGATTCAACCTAAAGCTCAAAATAACGAAAATACGTTGGCCATCAAATCAATTTAGTCGGACGGATCTGATAGCAAATGTTTTTCTGATTACAAAACTTGAAAACAAATCTATAAAAAAGACTTTTTTGACTAGGAAATGCACCGACCCCTTAAAGCGCACTTAATCCCCTATGACCTCTTAAAGCGACAGATTTCAAAAAATGAATATGCCCTTAAGGGGTCAGAGACTGTACCATTTATTTGTTCTTCAAATATACATATTCTGTAAAAAAAACAAATTATTTTTAATTAAGGTGAAAAAAAATACGACTTTAAAAAAAGATTTGCTCGCGGTTAACTTAATTTACCGATTGGTCGAACATGCTATGAAAAAAATAGAAAAAAAATTCTTCTTGAGATTACCAACTACCATTATGGAAATTTTTATAAGATTGTTATGAAGGAATTAGAAGTTATGAGCCCTTGAAAAAGCCTTTCCAGCCTATACAACCCCATTAAAATATATTTTGAAAAACCGAAATAATGAGATTTGTGGTGTGGTGAAGTGGTTACCGATTGGTTCAGTCCAAGAATGTCACAGTGTATTTACTATCTTCCGACAGGAATCGAGCTGAATAAATAAAAAAAAACACTGTCTGAAAATTTGAGAAAAATCTTTAACATTTAATATAATTTCTCATCTCTGAAAAGGCACGATAAAACCGCTTCCGTTTGGACCACCTCAGCCCTCAATTTATCACGATATAAACCGATGCATAAATCCATTAGAAATTATATTTTTAATTTTACTGATATTAACCAGCTTTATTAATTTAATTTATTTGTCGATTCTACTTGATGAGACCAGGAGTAATCAAAAGGACCAGTATGTATTATTCTCTAGTATAAAATTATATCAACCGTGTTTGACCAATAAGAGCACCGGATATAACGAAGTTGAACAGTAGGAGCTTTGAAAATAAGTTCAAACGCGAACACAAAACTAGAGATCTCAATTTTAGATATCCTGAATGAAGGGAAGCTCGACTCAATCAAGTGTTCTTCTGAGTATGAACTCCCGTAGTGTCTTTCTGGTCATGCGTGACCAGATGCCCTTTAATCGCAATTTAGGACCCTTAATCATTAATAAATGACAATTTACAAAGTGATCAATCGACTATTTGGATAATTGACGTTTGTGCGTTTTTTTAACGAAAATTTTTACTGTATTACAGTACTTATTTTTGGAAAAAAAAATTAAATCATCAAAAAAAGCCTCTGAGCGGAATCAGAAAAAAATTTTAAGACTTTTTTCCCAGTACACCATAGCACCAAAATGATTACGTGACCGTATATTCAAGGAATAAGGTTGGTAAAAGTAGCACTGTTTTTTTTTAAATTACTTTAATCAATTTTTGAAAAAAAGTGAAGGGGTTCTTTAAAAGTTTTTAAGGCCTTTTTTTTATTACACCAAAGTCCAAAAACGATCACGTGACCTTCAAATTAGGACATAAGGTTTTGGTTCAAGTACACAAATAGTGATCAAATTACGCCGAAAAATTTTAAGGCCAATAAGCACCTGATTTAAGTGTTTTGAACATAATGATATTTTCCAAAATGGTCACGTGATCTTATATTTCAAGAAATAAGGATTAATTTATGACATATTTCAAACCTTATTTTTTAATTATTTTGTCACGTGATTTTATTCGGACTTTAGTGTAATGAGAAAAAAGTCTTAAAAACATTTGAAGTTCAACCCAAAAGTTTTTTTATGTAATTTGAGCACTTTTCAAAAAAATGTATATTGTGAACAGTAGGTGTACCCTTATCCGTACACCTCAGCTCGGCCGAAAATTGTACGGATAAGGGTACAACGTACGGATAAGGGTACACGTCTACATAGGCGTTTAGGCTTATAAGCGTTTTCATCTCGACCGAAAATCGTACGGATAAGGGNGTTGATCGGTGCGAAATTCCAAAAGGCGGAAAAACTGTTGTTCCTTTTTTTAATTTCTCACTAAAAAGATATCAAGCTGGCGAAAGGACTGGTTTTTTTTGCTATTTTGCCAACGGAAAGTTTATTTTTTTTCATGCTACATGGCAAAAACTATTTTCCGTGTACTAGT
Organism: Oikopleura vanhoeffeni; assembly: GCA_004367855.1. NCBI lineage: Eukaryota > Metazoa > Chordata > Appendicularia > Copelata > Oikopleuridae > Oikopleura > Oikopleura vanhoeffeni. The sequence continues at coordinate 234,720 of SCLH01000646.1, read as the reverse complement.
ATACTTTTTCGTAAATAAATTGTTTAACCAAAACTGTTGTGGCCCTGATGTTAACGAATTTCATTTTTTAACTCCAGGAGTACGATTTGAAATTTATTTTTTGACATCCAATTCGTCCAATCAGTTTTTTTTAAGACCCAAACGATTCGTAAGTTAGATTTTTTTGGAAACGGTATTATAAACTATGACCAATATTTAACCGTTGCGAGCGCTAGAGCAGAAAAGATTTTTTATTTTTGACACTAAAATTTTTTTTATATTTTCCGAAAATTTTTTGGTAATTTTTACGATTTTTTGAAGTTTATATGACTAAAAAAAGCCACGTTGAGTTCAAAAAAAATCATAAAATCAGACCTCTAGCTCCTTTTAGTTCAAAAATACGACTTGCCTATAGAACCTATATACTCAAAATAAGCTTGTTTCCAAATTTAATGGAAAAAATTCCAGAAGTTAATTTTTTCAAACAAATCTACGTGGAGATCAAAAAATTTCTAAATCCAGTCAAAAAAAATAATTTTCAGTACAAAAGATATGGGCTGCCTTATAGAACCCCCTAATAGAACCCCATTTAAGTTAAAGGTCATTCATAAATGCTAGTTTCATCAGTATTTCAAGAAAGCAACAAACCTTCAAACGATTCAACACTTTTGTACAAAATTGTACAAACAATTTGAAATATTAAAGATTCAGCGAATTTTATTGAATTAAAATAAAGGTATTTTTTAATAAAACAGAACCTAATGAACGATTAAAAATAAAATTTGAGAGGATTATTCACAAGATTAGCAGCTGTAAAATGTGCAAAAAATATCTTGAAGTGGCTTTTAAAAAATTCGTCTATCCTGGAAATTAAAGGCCTTTGGCCCTACATTCAAAAGGATTGGATTAGTTTTCAGAGAGCATTTACCGCAGGCAGGTTAAATTTATGACGAAAAATTTCGGTTTCTAAAATGTTTCACGGGAGCTGTTTCCAAGACTTGAATGTATTCGTTTAAAAATTTTCTTAAACAACTTGGAGGCTCCGACTAATTTTCAAATACCCCTTAATTAAATACCAGAAATTGCAAGGTTGCTTCTGATGATTTTACTTTTAGGAAAATTTTTTTGAAACTGCTTTGCAATTTCAATTTAGTCCTGGCGGGCTCTAAGTAATTTTATTTCTTTTAAAAAGTGATTTCGATAAATTGCGTAGGTTTAGGGTTTCGTTTGCGGAAAACACTTGTAGATTAAAGACCGAAAATTGCAGGTGATTTTCTGAGGAAAGTACTTTTTTAAAAAATCAATCCTAATCTTTTCCCTAAATTTGTTTTGTTCCTGACGTCTCCCATTGCTCACAAATAAAATTGCGTAGGTTGAAGCCAACAATTTTAAATTTCAATCTTCTAATAGGGTCATAAAGTCAATAATGTGAATTACATACTATGAAAAAGTTTAAGTCTATCCTTAATCTCGAGACTAAAGAAAATAAAGTTGCCAAGCAATCCTTACTTTTTCCCGTAATGAGCGCTCAAAGTCGGACCGAAAAAAATCGGCTTTGGAAGCCTCCAAAGTTAAAATAATTTTTAGCAATAAATTTTGAAGGCACGGGTTTGTGAACGGTGTTGAAATTATTTCTTCTATCTTTCATCATTTTCGTTACAAAAAGGAATTCCAAAAGGACAAAAATTGGTAATCCGGCTTATGGAACCATAAGTAGGGTCATACCCGGAGCACTATCTGCCAAGCTAATAGCGTCACAATAATTCTATTGACTTATAGGGTCAATCCTTCTCAAAAACAGAATCCCGAACAATGGAAAAATTTTTTGAGCCACCTGTTGGCCAAGAAATTGAGCATGCAAAACAACTTTTTAGGCTTTGTTTTAATCAAGCACTTTACGGTATAATATATTTCTTATTTTATTTTTAAAATTAAAAGGATCGCGTAAACAATAAGCTACTTAAGTAGAAAAAAAAAATTTGAAAAAAAGGTTTCGTCGAATTTTGAAAAAAAAAATTTGAGGTCAATTTTGAATGAAAAAAGCGTAAGGCGAAAGTCTTAAAATGCAAATTGATATTGATCAGATAGCTCTAAGACTAATTTGTTTGCCATTTTGTACGTCAAAATTAAAAGGGCCTATATCCTTTTATAACCAACGGAATCATCTCAAAAACTTTCACTTTAATCTATAGCCCGTGTTCGAATCCACTAATGTTTGGTCCTTTGTGACTGTCTTGAGTATGTTGTAGGCCAGGGTGCCTTGATATTGGGATCGATAAAATATTGAATTGGTGTTGTAATCACTCAAGCAAATCACCTAAGACAATCAACTTTAGACCAACAATTAGTGGATTCAAACTCGCGCTAATAGAGATAGTAAAACGTTTTGAGATGGAATTCCGTTGGTACAAAGGATATGAAGAATATAAAGCCGTTTGCGCTCTATGCGCTTCTAACCCAAATTGCCAATAAAGTTAGAAAGTCATTGCCCGGAAACTCACCCTATAAATTTAATTTTTTTGATTTTCATAAAATTCTCTTTCAAAGTTCTGCACAACTAACCATTCACTTCATAACCATAAGTTAGTTCATAAGAAAAATAATTAATCAAACCCGGGCAAATTTATATACGAAAGGTATTCTTGAAACCAATTGTTGTTCTAGAAATAAAATTGTTATCAAAAACCATAAATTTTATAAAAGTCTAAATCCCCTTACTGGTATTTATAAACTCGCAGCGGAACTTGTAGCCAGAACAACCTCTACTAGACCTGTTCTGGATCACCAGCTCAGCTGTTAGAGCCCAGCAGGGACTTTCGTTCCAATTTGTAGCAGGTTCTAAATCCGCGAGTAGCAACCTATGCTAAACCGGTTAAAAACGGCTTTTATCCTAAACAACTAGTTTAAGTCTTGCCTAGAATACTATTATATATCTCATCTGTGACTGGGAATATCTACTCAGATTCAGGGAGATAGCCTGGGTTTGCTCACCACCAATGGCGTAATCTAAATGTTTTAATGAAAAAGATTTGAAAAAAATCATCAAGTCCTTAAATGACCAAGAAAAAATCTCTTACAAGATGAGCCGAATTTAAATCCATAGCCACTTATGACGTTTGAAATTACTTATCGTGACGAAAATAGATGACAATTTGCAGTTTTGCGTTTTTCCACTCGATCAAAGTGAGGGGATTACCGTAAAACAGTATAACAAAAGTTCGTCCTATTAATTTAGGATGTTCTAAATCCTAGGTGCCGTCGTAAGATGGATGGCCTCAAAATATTTCAAAATAGCATTGTTCGCTCAATTTTAAATGAAATGTTTTGGCCAACATATGAAAATTTGATTTGAATGAGCCATTTATGGTCTAAAGTATAAATGTCTGAATTAAAAACGTATTTCAATTTCCCATCGAAAGACAGTTTAAACTCGGTATTAAAGTTCTTTTGTTCAAATGCAATCATTTGACGTAGTTAATTTCGAAGGTTAGTGATTGTTTTAGATACCACTTTATTATCAAATTAATTAGTAACTGTTCTCATCACATAATCAATAAATCTAGATCAAAATAGCAATTTCAAGGCAGCAAAAATTGCCAATAAGACTTTAGGACCTTAAGTTTTCGTCCGATACTAATCAAATTGGTTTTTTGCGTGAAAAAATGTTTTTTTAATATTCAGAAGTCATATTCAAGAACATCCTTTCGGAAAAATTTTTGTTCAAGATAAGCCCGTGGTTCCTCATTATCGGTGAAGGTTTTTTCAAATTTTATATCGATTACGAGGCCTCCTGGTTTTTTTTGGACTTTTAAGCCAACATTTTTATATATTTCGGCTTCTAAAAGCGACTCATTCGAGCACAAATATTTTAGAAGAAAAATATATTAAAAAAATGGTCCGAATCAGACGTTTGTTTCAAAGTTTGTTTATCCAAAAAAACTGATATCAAACATTTCAGTAATCTCAGAAAATCAAAAAATGGTCCGATTCGGACCAATTAATTTTATTTATTATTCACTTAATATTTTGATCACGTTTGAAGCTATCTAATAACTCAAATCGAATTGAGGTCGTTTTCAAAGGCCGAATTAAATAATAGACAATTTTGCTTGAAAAAGTTTGCAAAAATGCCAAGGAAGGCCCGTAATCGATAGATATATCAATATCGGGCCTCCAGGAAGATTTTTCGCCATTCTGGTGTTAATAAAAGATGGTCTACATGGCAATAATCTCTAGGAGGCTCCGAGAAATATATAATATTATTTTTCCTATTAAATCCTATTTTTCATCATTTTTGTTAATTTTCTCCTTGTTCTTGGCATGAAAGATCATAATTTTAATACATTTTTATCTAAAAATTTTCATTAGGTAAAATACAAAAAAGTAAAATGAAATAACTTTTCGGGTAAAAATACCAAAAAAAAACATATCTAAAGTCCATGACAATAAACTAAACGCCCTGAAAAAAACAAGCTAGGCAATGCCCTTTTGTTAAATTTGAAACTATGATTTTTTTTGCTGATTGAGTAACGATTTAATTTATACAACTAGTAATTTGAATTCAGCTAGTAAGTCCCCTCTAATAAAAATATTTACGGGTGAAAATAGATGAATATTTAATAATTCGATTTGGGCCAGCTGAAACTGCGAAAAACCTTTAAAACTACCAAAAACTTGTTATACGCATGATTCGTTAATCAATTGTTAGAAAAAAGGGAACTAAAGGCTATAAAAAGAAATAAAAAATTTTGGCACGTGGCCCTTTAGGGGGCACCTTACAGCCCAATTTTAACTAAATCTTATAAATGCTACACTCATGTATAATCATCATTCACGGAGCAAATTTAGTCACGGCCGTTATTCATTTTCAACAGAATTATTTCATTCTAAGCAGTTTTTAGGCCGCTATCAAGAACGTAATAAATTCCTAATAAAACTGTTATGATTAGTTTTTTACAGTGGGTTTATTCAAAATTTGAAATTTAACCCAACATGCACGGAAAATCTTGGCGCTCCGAAATGACGAATATAATCACCTAATAACAAAGATTGGTATCCCTAGGGCCTCTACTTTCGCGTTTGTTTCTTGAATCCGTGTTTGACCAATGATATCATTCAGCTTCCCGACGGTAGTCCAATAAGGCATCGAAAAATAAGTTCAATTCGCGAACGCGAATGTAGAGGCCTAGGGATCCACTTTTAGATATAACACATGCAAAACCAACGTAACTCACGAAACCTGTATGCTGAACAATAGAGGAGTCTGATCGGTCCGATTCATAAAAAAGCATAGGCCTTAAATATATGGAAAATTCCGAAAACCATTTTTGATTATTTGCCTATCTTGTAAGAGATTTTTTGTGGTCATTTAAGACTTTGATTTTTGGTTTTGGAGATTTTATCAAAAAAATCGGTTTAAAGGTGCGAAAATGACTTTTTAGTTTCGGGTTCTCATGAAGTTAAAATGACGGTAACAAAAATCAAATCAGCTGTCGGCGAAAGCGAAGGTTGTTCTAGTGATGTTTTTTTTGGCCAAGAGTTGGCTTGAAACGGGTTTTTTCGCAACGTTATCAGAAATGTACCGGCTTCGTCAAATTGACCAAAAGTTATGTACAACTTGCGGTAACCGGAAGTGATATTTCATGATTTGCAATGTACCAAAGATGCGGAAATATCGGTTTTATAAAATTCTCTTCTAGTGCACCCTTTACCCCTAGTTATAATATCGTCTCCAAGAAAAACCGATAGTTCGCAAATCTTTTGGTAACATTAAAATTATTAAATATCACTTCTGGTACCGGAAGCTGACTTTACTGGTCAATTTTGACCAGCCGGTACAACCGAATAACGTTGAGAAAAAAATTCTCGCACTTTAACCCTGAATCACAGAAAAAAAAAGTTCGTCCCAAGGCACCAGAGCCGAATATATCGGCTCTACTTTGGACGTTTGTTTTACAGAAAAGCTTAAGGTAGTTGAAGCCTTCAATTACTTTTGCAATAGGAAAGCTGAAAAGTTATATTTAATGCATCAAATTATTAAATTCTAAATTTTTAATTTTTAGTTTCTAGAAATAATAGTTGGAAAACCAAGGTGTAGATATAACGTGATACGTGCTCATCGTAGTCTTCACAAATTTTAATTTTTATGGGTACCAACGACACAAGTATCTGCCTAGGTCACACTTTAATTCGATATAATAATTATAAATTATAATTTGTTATAATTAAATATAATTATAATTTGTTGGTTTGAATATATTAAATTCGAGGCTCACTATTGCTAAAATTACTTTTGTGCGAATTCGCTAGAAAAAATCTCCTCAACTCTGAAAATTATAGATTTGAAAATGATTGTAATAAATCGCAAGCTTATCAATATTAGTTTTACAAAAAGAAATGCCAATTAATCCGATAGATTTATAATATCATTCATCAAAAGTTATTCTAAAAAGTAAAAAAAAAATGATGAAAAAATCACAATTTCTATGAAAATGGCTAATTTTCCAAATAAACAGCAGATTAATACACTTTTAATTATTATTTTAATTTTATATAGTAATAAGTGACAGTGTGGACATTTTTGAATTGATTAAATTAATTTTTATAATAAATAATTATTTTCAATTGAATACTTAAAATGACAATTTTGAAATTCACTTCCAAAAAAAAATATCTGTCCAAAGTATACGAATAAATTTTACTGCACAAAACACTTTCCTAAAAAACTGGCTAATCTCAACATTTGTATTTGAATGTCTAAGTTTCGAAATAATTTTCCGGAAGTAAAACTTTCGCGAAAAATCTCAAAAATCAACTCCGCCGTAAATATTCGAACCGAATACCCAAAAAAAATGAACTATTTATTTTCGGAATCACCGCAAAAATTTTCTTATATGATTTGGAAGAAACAATTCTGTGACATTTTTTTTTGCCCTTTTTAAGAAGGTTTGCGGTTGGCTTGAAGCGATATAATCGCTCTAATGATTCCCAAGGGTTAAACCGAATTTTATTTTGAAAAAACTGAAAAACCGAAAAATCCTGGGTCTTAAAATGACCAACAAAAACTTTCTCTACAAGAAGAAATAATATTCGGTCCCATTTTTGACTTACAAAATTTAGTTAATTTTAAAATCGGCTGTATCTGAAATTTTTTATCGAAGAAAATCCAGGAATTTGTTTTTCCAAATTCATAAAAATATATCAAAATTGCTTGGCGGTAAATTTTTCCCGAATTATAAACTTTCGAAAAATGTGGTCCCCTGGAAGAAAATATTTTGATACAGTGGCGAGTCCACTGGCACCAAACTTTGTTTTAACAAAATTATTGCATACGTTTCTGATCAAATCATTCGCTGTAATTTTATTCGATATTTAGACGTATTTATCAGAAATCGGATCAAACCAGGTTTTTTATATGATCAAATTGTTGATGTGCCGTCTTTGATCATTCCTTCGACGGTAGAATCTCGACCGCAAAGTTCTTGTTAAAATTTTATGGCCACAAGTTTTGGTAGCCATTCAAATAATTGAGCTTGTTAACTAACATTATGCCGGTGTCTACCAAATTTCATTATTTAATAATAAATTTTGACCATGAAAACCAAACAATTTCCTGTATATCAAAGATGTTGAACATCTGTAACTTATTTTATTCATATGTATACCCAAATGCAGAAATTTAAGTAATTTTCCGCCTCGAGTAATAATTTTCTCTCCGAATCTGGTTCCAGATGGTAAAAAAATATGGAAATCAGTGAACCAAATATTATTTACTGGGATAGGCACAATTCAAGAAATTTTGACAACAAATACTATAAATATTAACTGTATAAACAGCAAACAAATACTTTATAAAAACATCAAATAGTTTATTTTGCAAGTCGATTTTTATAAACTGAGAATGAAATAACCTTGAAAATAGACAAACACTTAGTAAAACCTTCCGGAGTTTTCAACCTGCGATTTCAATATTTATCAATACAATTATTTATTATGCGTATACGCATTTCATTTGTACTTTAAAATATTTAATATTAATGAATAGTCGTCGTGACCTTTTACGGCATTTCCAAATGGAGAAAATAATGAGCTCAAAATTGACGCAATGCAATTTTTTCCAGCTGAATCTAATTCAAAAATATTCTTTCAATCTTTGAAACAAAAAATTATCGAGAAAAATCGCTTCTTTATAAGAGCTTAATTTTTTGGCAAAAAAATTTAAGTGATAGATATATATGTATTTTTACTGCGAAAATAAACCTTTATTTGGTTATTTGAAGTCTTAACAGTCGCCGAACTTGAACCCCTGAAAGATGCAAGACTACCACTATTTTTTTAGCCGAATTTGTTTACTCTAAAATTTAAAGAAAATCTCTAGAGCGAACTGTACTGCCTTGCGACGCCATCGTCTCTGAGAACGATTCGTCTCTTATTAAAAATGACCAAAAATGAGGCCTTTAAACTAGAAATGGATGCTTTGATTCGTTCATCTGTTGAGAGACCCACATTACCAATAAATTATCTTTTCAATATTTTAAACTTAAATCTTTAGCATGAAAACAAATCGAAAAAATGCAACAAAATATAAATGTAAAAGAACTTATCAAGAATCAAGATTTATTTTTCATTGAAGGCAAGTTAATGTGCAGATTTTTTGATATACATTTGTTGTAGTTTAATGGGACTGGTCACAACCGTGGTTATCCGACATGCGCCGGAATATGTCCGACTTGGAGCCAATTGCTGATCGTCAATATTGTCGCTTAAAGTTGATCGGCGATAATTAGCCATTTGGATATTTCTATCAGTATTCATATTTATAGTTTAAATGAAAACCAACTGTATATCCTTTATCGAACCGAAGTCCACGGTGAAAAGTTTCTGACCCAGGGCGGAAGTTCCGAATCCGAGTGGACCCCACTGATTTTATATTAGTGATTGTGTGAGAATACTAAATAGTGATTGTGTAAGAAACTATAGTGGTGTTGTCCTTCTTGCTGTGTTGTCTCTTGTCCCGAATTCATATCCATTATTACCCCGGGTAACACTAAAACTTATTCCCATTCTTTTAACAGGCAAAATAAAGTCTTTAGTGTTACGCCGGGGGATAAATTAAATGGAATATAAACGAGACGAGCGTGCGATGGATGAGTTCACTGGAATTCGAACTCCCGCCCTGAGATCAGAAACGTTTTCACCATGGACCTTCGGTTTGGATAAAAGATATACATTTAATATGATAAGATATATTGATAAGACTCTAATATCAAAATTATACTACTGTCCCGTAGAAACTTTGACGTCAAAGACCTAACAGAAATCGTGAGATTATCGGTCAATATACATGACCTCTTGTGTATTGACCAATCAAAACACGTCATAGACATGTCTCTGACGTCAAGTGCGATTTGAATAAAATCATTTGAAAGTCCAAAAAATGGTATCGATGTTTTGAACCCACTCTTGTAGAGAAATTTTTTTTGTCAATTTAAGAACGTAGGATTTTTTGGTTTTGTAGATTTTTATCAAAAAAAACGGTAAGTGCGAAAAGTGACCCAATTAGTCCTCGGGGATCTCATGAAGAGTTAAATAGCGGTATCAAAAATAAAAAATCAGTTACTCGAAAGCAAAGGTTTTCTACCAGCGAAAACGTTTTTGTAACGTTATCCGGATGTCAACCGGCTGGTCAAAATTAACCGGTAAAGTATAGCTCCGGTTACCAGAAGTGATTTTCAATAATTTACATGAACCAAAAGATGCACAATTATCGGATTTTTTCCTCGAGATGGTATTATAAACGTTAACAAAATCCATAACGTAAACAAAAAAGTACCCCTGTAGAAAATGCTTTGCTTTTGAGTAGCTAATTTTATTTTTGATAACGTATTTCAAAATCCCATGAGATCTCGAGGACTAAAGGTCACTTTTTGCAAGCGTTAAACCGTTTTTTTTTTAAATCTTCAAAAACCAAAAAAATCCTGACGTATTAAAATGCCAGAAAAAATCTCTACAAAGATGGTCCAAAAAACATCGATACCCATTTTGACTTTCAAAATTTCTTATTTCAAATCGTCATTCTACGGGAACGTAGGTATGATTATAAATATATCATATCCTTTTTAAGGTAGATGTCCACTCACTAACCAAGGGGAGGTGTGGTATAAGTGTGATCTAGAATAGGATGATTAAGCAGAAGGTTGAGCGAAAATTATACTGAAACTCCCTGGTTAGTGAGTAACTCAACCTTAAAGAAAGATATATTATATATCTATTATGGGGCCTCCCTGGAAATTATGAGCCCATTCCGCGCGCCTTTTTATAACACCAATAAGGCTAATAATCGCCAAGGAGGCCCTCGTTATAGATATCGGGATAATCGGTAGAGTGGCTTATTTTAGTAAATACAGATAGACTTGAATTATTAAACTCACTTTTCCGGGATTAACAGTATGTCTAAAAAGGCGAAAAAAAAAAATGATTCGGATCAATATTACTGAGAATCGTCTTTAATTTGGAGAGAATTCTCCTGGTCTTTCTATATTTTCCCGCCGAAAAAATTGGACATACTTGTAGTCTAATAATTTATAAGATATGCAAAGCAAAGTCACAAGAAAATCGAATAAAGGCAATGGTAGTTTACCATTAACTTCTCCAAGAATTGCAGACTATTAATGACCCATGAAATCATATGGTCCACAGCATGACCATGCTATTAAAAATCAAGCCCTATAACCTAAGATTCATATCAACATATATTTTTTTTCTTTGTTCATTAAGTTAATTCAAATAATTTGCTACAATCGTATGTTACACAATTTGTGAAAATAGTTTTAAAAGCATCTAAATGTTAATAGCAAAAATATAAAAATCTCACTTTTTCCACGCTCAGCATATTCAATGCTTAGTATACACATAGACCTTATTTGCCATTTTTGTAAATTGGTAGTATAAACCTGCTAACTTTCCCTCTCTATTTTAAAAACGATTTAATTTTTCTCAAAATTTTTTCGATAATAAGAAAAGAAAGAAGATAATAAACCACTATTGTGATGATAATTTGAGGAGTGGCGCACTGTGGGCCTCAGATGCGTCATAGAGTCATGGAATTTGAATTGTATCAGTTCTGGTTCTGAATCTCTAATCTTCCAGAAGTGAAATGATATGCATATAAATGATATCGGTACTTGAGCTCTGCGTTTCAACTTTTGATTCAGTGAAGTAGTTGAGTACTTCTAAGAAAAAGGTATTTCCTTGACGGTATAACTGTTTAATACTGTCCTTAATCATTTATGGTGCTAAACTGTTGTATAATCTTGAAATTCTGTGACGATTCTTTTAAGGGGGTCTGTCACGTGATTTATTCTTTTTGAAAAAAAAATAGTACCGATTTAACAGTAATTTTGAAAAAAGTACTAAATACGGTTCAAAAAAATTCCTAAGGGCACACTTTAAACGTTTTTAAAGACTTTTTTCTTCATTACAGCCCAAGTCAATAAAATGTCACGTGGACGCAATTTTCAACTAAGTTTGAATATGGCATTATTATATCTTTCATTCCATGACAATAATAAGATCGGTACCTTTTGATCGTTATCCGTTACAAAACTCTTAACATATAGGCTGTTTATAGCCTACAATTCTTTTTCGGCGTAATTTTGAGTACTATTGCTGTTAACTTGAACAAAACTTATTTTTAATTGAAGGTCACGTGATCGTTTTTGGACTTTGTGTAATAAAAAATTTAAAAACTTCTAAAGAACTCTTCCTTTTTTTCGAAAAATTGATTTAAGTATTTTTTGAAAAAAACGAGTACTATTTTGCCAAACCTTATTCCTTTATATACGGTCACGTCATCATTTGGCTATGAGTCTATTGATAAAACAAAGTCTTAGAATTTTTTCTGACCCCGCTTCAGAGGCTTTTTTTGATGATTCATTTTTTTGCAAAACATAAGTAACTGTATACAATAAAGTTTTCCAAATAAAAACGCACAACGTCAATTATTAAAATCAGTTGATCGATCACTTTGTAAATGCTACATACTCAAATTATTAAAGGTCCTAATTGCCAATTAAAGGCCATGGTCACGCGATGACATAAAAGTTCACTGGGAGTAATAAAATGAACGATGTTAACCCGTATGTGGCCGATTCTGACCCGTATGTTTTTTGGTCAATAGCGTGACCAGACGTTTTTAATCAAGCATATACCGAAGATCTTTATCAATAATTTTATTTCTCTATACAATCTATAAAAACAATTTGCTAGAAAAAGTTATCAAAGTTATCAAATGTGAATAAGAGAATTAAAACTTTCTCTTTCACGATTCTCACAACCAAGTGCATAGAATAAAATAGGTATTTGACATTTTCAAATTTGAATTAATTAATCGTCACCCATTTGCGTATGAACTTGCAAAAAAAAATGAAGTGTTTTACTTAAATTTTCACAATCTGTCCTTAAAATAAAAAAAGAAACTATTTTTGTGACAGATCCAAGGCCAATATAACGGTCACTAGAGGCAACACATAGTTCAAAATTTTCGAGATTTTCACAGAGGGATTGTGCTTCTGCGACATTGGAGACATAATTGACCCATATTTGCTAATATTTCATCAGAATCGACCCTTCCGATATTTTGAGGGTACTTAAAGTCTCTAATATTTGAAATGTACGGTAATTTATATAGGTCCCTTCAGGTATGGTGTGCCCTTATCTCGTATCGCACCTTATCCGTACGACTTTAACCCTATCCGTACATTTCAGGGCGAGATGAACCGCTTATAGCTAAACGTCCTATGTAGACGTTACCCTTATCCGTACGTTTACCCATATCCATACAAATTTTGCCGAGCTGAGTGTGTACGGATAAGGGTACAGCCTACTGTTCACAATATACATTTTTCTGAAAAAGTGCTCAAATTACATAAAAAAATTTTGGGTTGAACTTAAAATGTTTTTAAGACTTTTTCTCATTACACTAAAGTCCGAAATAAAATCACGTGACAAAATAAATTAAAAAAAAAGGTTTAAAATATGTCATAAAATTAATCCCTATTTCCTTGAAAATATAAGAATCACGTGACCATTTTGGATTGGCCTTGGATCTTGTCATCAAAAATAGTTCTTTTTTTTTATTTTTAAGGAGCAGATTTTGTGAAAATTTTAATAAAAACATTCAATTTTTTTTGCAGATTCATTACCCAAATTGGTGAAGATTTAATAATTCAAATTCAAATTTGAAATTGTCAAATTAACCCTAAATTCGTATTACTTATGCACTTGTTTGTGAGAATCGTGGAAAAGGAGATTTAATTTTCTTATTACATTTGATAACTTTTTATAACTTTTTTTACAAATTGTTTTTATTTAGCATTGTTAGAGAATATGAAAAATTATGTGATAATGAATCTTCGGTATATGAAAAACGTCTGGTCACGCATGACCAGAAAACACTACGGGTCCAGAAGTTGTCGGCCACTACGGGAGTTAACATCGTTCTTTTAACTCCCAGTGTAACTTTATGGTCACGCGTGACCATGGACCCTTTAATTGCAATTAGGACCCTTAATAATTTATGTATGTAGCATTTACAAAGTGATCGATCAACTATTTTAATAATTGACGTTGTGCGTTTTTTTTTTGAAAACTTTTATTGTATTACAGTACTTATGTTTTGCAAAAAAAATTGGAATCATCAAAAAAAGCCTCTGAGCGGGATCAGAAAAAATTCTAAGACTTTTTTCCATTACACCATAGCACAAAAATGATGACGTGACCGTATATTTAAGGAATAAGGTTGGCAAAAATAGTACTGTTTTTTTCAAAAATTACTTAAATCAATTTTTGAAAAAAAAGAAGAGGTTCTTTAGAAGTTTTTAAATATTTTACTACAAAAGTCCAAAAACGATCACGTGACCTTCAATAAAATAAGATTGTTAAGTAACAGGCAAATAGTACTCAAATTACGCCGAAAAAAATTGTAGGCTAATAAACACCTAATTTAAGAGTTTTGAACATAATGGTATTTTTCAAAAAGGTCACCTGATCTTATTTTTCAAGAAATAAAGATTAATATATGCCATATTCCAAACCTTAGTTTTGAATAATTTCGTCACGTGATTTTATTTGGACTGTGCTGTAATGAGAAAAAAGTCTTAAAAACGTTTAAAGTTGACCCTAGAATTTTTTTGACGTAATTTGAGTACTTTTTCAAATTACTGTATATCGGTACTATTTTTTTTCAAAAAGTACTCAAATCACGTGACAGACCCCTTAAAAGAATCGTCACGAATTTCTAAGACTTTTATACCATTACAGTTTAGCCCCAAAATGATCAAGTGACCGTATTAACCAGTTATAACCGTTGTCATAAAATAACCTTTTTTCTTAGAAGTACTCAAACTACTTCATGAATCAAATATTTGAAACGCTAGAGCTCAAGTACGATTTCATTATAATGCATATCATTCCACTTCTGGTAAGTTCATAGAGATTCAGAACCAGAACTGATGTAAAATTCAATTCATGACTCATGACATCTGAGGCCCACAGTGCGCCGCCACTCCTCAAATATCATCAATAATAGTTGTTTTTATCTTCTTCTTTTCTTTTTTCGAAAAAATTTTGATGAAAACATAAATCGTTTTTAAACATAGCAGAGGAAAGTGTTAGCGGTTTTAATACTACAATTAAAAATGGCAAATTAAGGTCTCTATTTGTATTACTTAACACTTGAATATGTGAAGCGTGGTAAAATAGTGGATTTATTGATTTTTTGTCTATTAACAATTTGATGCTTTTAAACTATTTTTCACAAAGTTGAACATACGATTGTAGCAAATTATTTGAATAACTTATGAAACAAGAAAAAATATATGTTGATAATGAATCTTAGGTTATAGGCTTGAATTTAAATAGCATGGTCATGCGTGACCATATGATTCTATGGGTCCATAAATAGTCTGCAATTCTGAGAGTTAATGGTAAACTACATTGCCACATCATCTCACGATTAAGCGAGTCGTAGTCAACTCTTATCGATTTTCTTGTGACTTTGCTTGCATATCTATAAATTATAGACTACAGTATGTCCAATTTTTTCGCGGGAAAATATGAGGAAAGACCAGGAGAATTCTCTCCAAATTAAAGACGATTCTCAGTAATATGATCCGAATCATTTTTTTTTTCGCATTTTTTTTTAGACATACTGTATAATCCCGGAAAAGTGAGTTCAATAATTCAAGTCTAATCTGTATTTACTAAAATAAGCCACTCTTACGCGATTATCGATATCTATAACGAGGCCTCCTGGCGATTATTAGCCATTATGGTGTTATAAAAAGGCCGCAATGGCTCATAATTTCCAGGAGGCCCCATAATAGATACATAATATATCTCTTTAAGGTAGAGTTACTCACTAACCAGGGAGTCCAGTATATTTTCTTTCAACCTCGCTTAAAATCCCTATTCTAGATCACACTTATACCACACCTCCTTGGTTAGTGAGTGACTCTACCTTAAAAAGGATATGATATATTTAATATCATACCTACGTGTCCCGTAGAACTGACGATTTGAAATAAGAAATTTTGAAAGTCAAAAATGGGTATCGATGTTTTTCACCCATCTTGTAGAGAATTTTTTTCTGGTCATTTTAACACGTAGGATTTTTTTGGTTTTGAGATTTAAAAAAAAACGGTTTAACGTGCAAAAAGTGACCTTTTAGTCCTCGAGATCTCATGGGATTTGAAATAGCGATATCAAAAATAAAATTAGCTGACTCAAAAGCAAAGCATTTTCTACAGGGGTACTTTTTGTAACGTTATAGGATTTTGTAACGTTTATAATACCATCTCGAGAAAACCGATAATTGTGCATCTTTTGGTTCATGTAAATTATTGAAATATCACTTCTGGTACCGGAAGCTATACTTTACCGGTTAATTTTGACCAGCCGGTACATCCGATAACGTTACAAAAACGTTTCGCTGTAGAAAACCCTTTGCTTTCGAGTCAGCTGATTTTATTTTTGATACCGCTATTTCAACTCTCATGAGATCCCGAGGACTAATGGGTCACTTTTCGCACCTTGAACCGTTTTTTTTGATAAAAATCTCAAAATCAAAAAAAATCCTACGTCTTAAAATGACCAAAAAAAAATTCTCTACAAGATGGGTCAAAAACATCGATACCCATTTTTGACTTTCAAATTATTTTATTTCAAATCGTCACTTTGACGTCAGAGACATGTCTATGACGTGTTTTGATTGGTCAATACACAAGAGTCAATGTATATTGACCGATAAATCTCACGATTCTGTAGGTCTCTGACGTCAAAGTTCTACGGGACACGTAGGTATAATCTTCGATATAGAGTCTATATCATATATCTATCATATACATGTATATCTTTTATCCAACCGAAGTCCATGGTGAAAACGTTTCTGATCTCAGGGCGGGAGTTCGAATCCCTGTGAACTCATCCAATCGCACGACTCGTCTCGTTATATCCATAATTATCCCCGAGTAACACTAAAGACTTATTTGCCTGTTAAAAGAATAGGGAATAAGTTTTTAGTGTTACCCGGGGATAATAATAATATGAATCGGGACAAGATACAACACAAGCCAAGAGACAACACCACTATTAGTATTTCTTACACAATCACTATTAGTATTCCTCACACAATCACTAATATAAAATCAGTGGGGTCCACTCGGATTCGAACTCCAGCCCGGAGGTCAGAAACTTTTTCACCGTGGACTTCGGTTCGATAAAGGATATACAGTTGTTTCATTTAAACTATAAATATGAATACTGAATAGAATATACAAAAGGCTAATTATCGCAGATCAACTTTAGCGACAATATTTGACGAATCAGCAATGGGCTCCAAGTCGACTATTTCCCGGCGCATGTCGGATAACACGGTTGTGACAGTCACATAAACTACAACAAATGTATATCAAAAAATCTGCACATTAACTTGCTCAATGAAAAATAAAATCTTTGATTCTGATAAGTCTTTTACATTTAATATTTTGTTGCATTTTTCGATTTTGTTTTCATGCTAAAGATTGTAAGTTTTAAAATATTGAAAAATAACTTTATTGAGATAATGTTGGGTCCAACAGAGGGAACGAATCAAAGCATCCATTTCTAGTTAAAGCCTCATTTTTGGTCATTTTTAATAAGAGACGATGCGTCGCAAGGCAGTACAGTTCGCTCTAGAAGATTTTCTTAAAATTTCAGAGTAAACAAATTCGGCTAAAAAAATAGTGGTAGTCTTGCATCTTTCAGGCGTCAAGTTCGGCGACTGTAAGACTTCAAAGACCAAATAAAGGTTATTTTCGCAGTAACTACATATATTCTATCACTAAATTTTTTTGCAAAAATATAAGCTCTTATAAAGAGCCGATTTTTCTCGATAAGTTTTTGTTCAAAAGATTGAAAGAATATTTTTGAATTAGATCAGCTGGAAAAAATTTGCTTGGTCAATTTGAAGCTCATATTTTCTCCATTTGGAAATGCCTTAAAAAGGTCACGACGACTATTCCATTAATAATTATATTTTAAGTACAAATGAAATGCGTATTACGCATAATAAATAATTTGTATTGAAATAAATATTGAAATCGCAGGCTGAAAACTCCGGAAGTTACTAAGTGTTTCGTATATTTCAGGTTATTTCATCTCAGTTTATAAAAATCGACTTGCAAATAAACTATTTTGATGTTTATAAGTATTTGTTTGCTGTTTATACAGTTAATATTATTAGTATTTGTTGTCAAAAAATTTTTGAATTGTGCCTAATCCCAGTAAATAATATTTGGTTCACTGATTTCCATATTTTTTTTACCATCTGGAACCCAGATTCGGAGAGAAAATTATATACTCCGAGGCGGAAAATTACTTAAATCTGCATTTGGTATACATATGAATAAAATAAGTTACAGATGTTCAACATCTTTGATAATACAGGAAATGTTGTTTTCATGTCAAAATTTCATTATTAAATAATGAAATTTGGTAGACACCGGCAATAATATAGTTAACAAGCTCAATTATTTGAATGGCTACCAAAAACTTGTGGCCATAAAATTTTACAGAACTTTGCGGTCGAGATTCTACCGAAGAATAATCAAAGGCGGCACATCAACAATTTGATCATATAAAAAACCTGGTTTGATCCGATCTGATAAATACGTTCTAAATTATCGAAATAAAATATACAAGAATGATTGATCAGAAACGTATGCAATAATTTTGTTATAAACAAAGTTTGGTCGCCAGTGGACTCGCCACTGATATCAAATATTTTCTTCCAGGGACACATTTTTCGAAAGTTTATAATTCGAAAATATACCGCCAAGCAATTTTTGATATATTTTTATGAATTTGAAAAACAAATTCCTGAATTTTCTTCGATAAAAAATTTCAGATACAGACGATTTTAAATACTAAATTTTGTAAGTCAAAAATGGGACCGATATTATTTGCCTATCTTGTAGAGAAATTTTTGTGGTCATTTTAAGACCCAGGATTTTTTCGGTTTTTCAGTTTTTTTTCAAAATAAATCGGTTTAACCCTTGGAATCATAGAGCCGATATATCGGCTCAAGCCTACCGCAAACCTTCTTAAAAAGGGCAAAAAAAATGTCACAGAATTGTTTCTTCCAAACATATAAGAAATTTTTGCGGTGATTCCGAAAAAAATAGTCATTTTCTTTTGGTATTCGGTTCGAATATTACGGGAGTTGATTTTTGAGATTTTTCGCCGAAGTTTTACTTCCGGAAAATATATTTCGAAACTAGACATCAAATACAAATGTGAGATAGCCAGTTTTTAGGAAAGTGTTTTGTGCAGTAAAATTTATTCGTATACTTGGGACAGATATTTTTTTGGAAGTGAAATTTCAAAATTGTCATTTTAAGTATTCAATGAAAATAATTATTTATTATAAAAAATTAATTTAATCAATCAAAAATGTCCACACTGTCACTTATTACTATATAAAATTAAAATAATAATTAAAAAGTGTATTAATCTGCTTTTATTTGGAAAATTAGCCATTTTCATAGAAATTTGTGATTTTTTCATCATTTTTTTTTACTTTTTTAGAAATAACTTTTGATTGATGATATATAAATCTAATCGGATTAAATTGCATTTCTTTTTTAGTAAAACTAATATTGATAAGCTTCGATTTATTACAATCATTTTCAAATCTATAATTTTTCAGAGTGAGGAGAATTTTTTCTAGCGAATTCGCACAAAAGTAATTTAGCAATAGTGAGCCTCGAATTTAATATATCTCAAAACCAACAAATTATAATATATTAATTATAACAAATTATAATTTATAATTATATATGAATTAAAGTGTGACCTAGGGCAGATACTTGTTCGTTGGTACCCATAAAAATAAAATTTGTGAAGACTACGATGAGCACGTATCACGTTATATGCTACACCTTGGTTTTTCAACTATATTTTCTAGAACTAAAAATAAAAATTCTAGAATTTGGAATAATTGATGCAAAAATAAAACTTTTCAGCTTCCTATTGCAAAAGTAATTGAAGCTTCAACTACCTTGAGATTCCAGGGGTTAAAGGTGCGAGAATTTTTTCTCAACGTTATCGGATGTACCGGCTGGTCAAAATTGACCAGTAAAGTACAGCTTCCGGTACCGGAAGTGATATTTTAATAATTTTAATGTACCAAAAGATGCGCAACTATCGGTTTTCTGGGGACGATATTATGAACTAGGGGTAAAGGGTGCACTAGAAGAGAATTTTATAAAACCGATATTTCCGCATCTTTTGGTACATTCAAATCATTGAAATATCACTTCCGGTACCGCAAGTTGTACATAACTGGTCAATTTTGACGAGCCGGTACATCTGATAACGTTGCGAAAAACCCGTTTTCAAGCCAACTCTTGGCCAGAAAAAAACCGTCACTAGAAAAAACCCTTCGCTTTCGCGACAGCTGATTTGATTTTTGTTACCGTCATTTTAACTTCCATGAGAACCCGAAAACTAAAAGGTCATTTTTCGCACCTTTAAACCGATTTTTTTGAATAAAATCTCAAAACCAAAAAAATCTAAGTCTTAAAATGACCACAAAAAAAATCTCTACAAGATAGGCAAATAATCAAAAATGGTTCGAATTTTCCATATATTTTAAGCCTATGCTTTTTTATGAATCGACCGATCAGACTCCTCGATTTTTCAAGCATAAAGGTTTGCGTGAGTTTACGTTGGTTTTGCATGGGTTATATCTAAAAAGTGGATCCCTAGGCCTCTACATTCGCGTTCGCGATTGAACTTATTTTCGATGCCTTTATTGGACTACGTCGTGAAAGCTGATGATATCATTGGTCAAACACGATTCAAGAACAAACGCGAAAGTAGAGGCCTAGGGATACCAATCTTTGATATAGGTATAATATTCGTCATTTCGGAAGCGCAAGATTTTCGTGCATGTTGGGTTAAATCAAATTTTGAATAAACCCACTTGTAAAAACTATCATAAACAGTTTTATAGGAAATTTATACGTTCTTTGATAGCGGCCTAAAAACTGCTAGAATGAATAATCTGTGAAAATGAATAACGGCCGATGACTAAGTTTGCTCGTGAATGATGATTATACATGAGTGTAGCATTATAAGATTAGTTAAAATTGGGCTGTAAGGTGCCCCTAGCACGTGCATATAGCCTTAGTTCCCTTTTTTCTAACAATTGATAACGAATCATGCGTATAACAAGTTTTTGGTATTTATAAAGGTTTTCGCAGTTTCAGCTGGCCCAAATCGAATTAAATATTCATCTATTTTCACCCTAAATATTTTTATTAGAAGACTTACTAGCTGAATCAAATACTAGTTGTATAAATAAATCGTAACTATCAATCAGTCAAAAAAATCATAGTTTCAAAATTTAACAAAAGTGGCATTGCCTAGCTTGTTTTTTTCAGGGCGTTTAGTTTATTGTCATGACTTTAGATATGTTTTTTTTTGGTATTTTACCGAAAAGTTATTTCATTTTACTTTTTATTTACCTTAATGAAAATTTTTAAATAAAAATGTGATTTAAATTATGATCTTTCATTGCCAAAGAACAAGGAGAAAATTAACAAAAATGATGAAAAATAGAATTTTAATAGGAAATATATCAATTACGGGGGCTCCTGGTCCCTTTTTACTAGNCTAGTAAAAAGGGACCAGGAGCCCCCGTAATCGATATTATATATTTCTCGGAGCCTCCTAGAGATTATTTGCCATGTAGACCTCTTTATAACACCAGAATGGCAAAAAATCTCCTGGAGGCCCCGATATTGATATATCATATCGATTACAGGGCCTCCTTGGCATTTTTTGCAACTTTTTCAAGCAAAATTTCTATATAATTCGGCCTTCGAAAACGACTCATTCGATTGAGTTATTAGATAGCTCAAAATGATCAAAAATATTAAGTGAATAATAAAATAAAATTAATTGGTCCGAATCGGACCATTTTTGGATTTTTCTGAGATTACTGAAATTGTTTGATTATCAGTTTTTGATAAACAAACTTGAAACAAACGTCTGATTCGGACCATTTTTTAATATATTTTTCTCTAAATATTTGTGCTCGAATGAGTCGCTTTTAGAAGCCGAATTATATAAAAATGTTGGCTAAAAAGTCGCAAAAAAAACCAGGAGGCCTCGTAATCGATATAAAATGAAAAACCTTCACGATAATGAAAACCACGCTTATCTTGAACAAAATTTTCTCGAAAGGTATGTTCTGAATATGACTTCTGAATATAAAAAAACATTTTTCACGCAAAAACCAATTTGATTAGTATCGGACGAACAACTTTAAGGTCCTTAAAGTCTTAATGCAAATTTTTGCTGCCTTGAAATTGCTGATTTTGATCTAGAATTATGATTATGTGATGAGAAACAGTTACTAATTAATTTGATAATAAAGTGGTATCTAAAACAATCACTAACTCGAATTAACTACGTCAAATGATTTCATTTGAACAAAAAGAACTTTATCCCGAGTTTAAACTGTCTTTCGATGGGAAATGAAATACGTTTTAATTCAGACAATTGTATACTTTAGACCATAATGGCTCATTCAAATCAAATTTTCATATTTGGCCAAAAAACATTTCATTAAATTGAGCGAACAATGCTATTTTGAAAATCATTTTGAGGCCATCCATCTACGACGGCACTAGGATTTAGAACACCTAAATTAATAAGACGAACTTTTGTTATACTGTTTTACGGTATCCCTCACTTTGATCGAGTGAAAAACGCAAAACTGCAACATGTCATCTATTTTCGTCACGATAAGTAATTTCAAAAGTCATAAGTGGCTATGGATTTAATCGGCTCATCTTATAGAGATTTTTTCTTGGTCATTTAAGACTGATGATTTTTTTCAATCTTTTTCATAAAACATAGATTACGCCCATGGTGTGAGCAAACCCAGGCTATCTCCCCTGAATCTGAGTAGATATCCCAGTCACAGATGAGATATTAATAGTATTCTAGGCAAGACTTAAACTAGTGTTTAGGATAAAGCCGTTTTAACCGGTTTAGCTGGATGCTACTCGCGGATTAGAACCTGCTAACAAATTGGAACCGAAAGTCCCCTGCTGGGCTCTAACAGCTGAGCTGGTGATCAGAACAAGTCTAGTAGAGTTGTCTGGCTACAAGTTCCGCTGCCGAGTTTAAATACAGTAGGGGATTTAGACTTTTATAAATTTATGTTTTTGATAACAATTTTATTTCTAGAACAACAATTGGTTTCAAGAATACCCTTTCGTATAAAATTGACCCGGGTTTGATAATATATTCTTATGAACCATAACTTATGGTTATGAAAGTAAATGGCTTGTGCAGAACTTGAAGGAGAATTTTATGAAAATCAAAAAATTAAATTTTAGGGTGAGTTTCCGGGGCAAAATGACTTTCTAAACTTTATATTGGCAATTTGGGTAGAAGCGCATAGAAGCGCAAACGGCTTTATATTCTTATCATATCCTTTTACCAACGTAATTCTATCTCAAAAACGTTTACTATCTCTATAGCGCGAGTTTGAATCCCACTAATGTTGTCCAAGTGATTGTCTTAGTGATTGCTTGAGTGATAACACACCAATCAAATTTATCGATCCCAATATCAAGCACCTGGCCTACAATCATACTCAAGACAGTCACAAAGACACATAGTGGGATTCGAACACGGGCTATAGAGAAAGTAAACGTTTTTGAGATGGAGTTCCGTTGGTAAAAGGATATAGCCCTTTAATTTGACGTACAAAATGACAAACAATTAGTCTTAGAGCTATCTGATCAATATCAATTTGCATTTTAAGGACTTTTCGCCTACGCATTTTTCATCAAATGACCTCAATTTTTTTTCAAAATTCGACAAAATTTGTTTTCAAATTTTTTTTTTCTACTAAGTAGCTTATTGTTTTTTTAACGCGATCCTTTTAATTAAAAAATAAAATAAGAAATATATTATACCGTAAAGTGCTTGATTAACAAAGCCTAAAAAGTTGTTTTTTCATGCTCAATTTCTGACCAACAGGTGGCTCAAAAAAAAATTTCATGTTCGGATTCTGTTTTTTTGAGAAGGATTGACCCTATAAGTCAATAGAATTATTGCTGACGCTATTAGCTTGGCAGATAGTGCTCCCGGGTATGACCCTACTTATGGTCCATAAGCCGATACCAATTTTTGTCCTTTGGAATTCCTTTTTGTAACGAAAATAGATGAAATGATAGAAGAAATAATTTCAACACCGTTCACAAACCCGTGCTTCAAAATTTATTGCTAAAAATTATTTTAAGAAATTTTAAACGAATACATCAAGTCTGTGAAACAGCTCCCGTGAAACAATTTAGAACGAACATTTTTCGTCATAAATTTCAACCTGCCTGCGGTAAATGCTCTCTGAAAACTAATCCCAATCCTTTTGAATTAGGGCCAAAGCTTAATTTCCAGGATAGACGAATTTTTAAAAGCCACTTCAAGATATTTTGCACATTTTACAGCTGCTAATCTTGGTGATAATCCTCTCAAATTTTATTTTTAATCGTTCATACGTCTGTTATAAAAAAATACTTTATTTTAATCAATAAAATTCGCTGAATCTTTAATATTTCAATTGTTTGTACAATTTTGTACAAGTGAATCGTTTGAAGGCTTGTTGCTTCTGAAAATACGATGAAACTAGCTTTATGAATGACCTTTAAGGGGGTTCTATAGGCAGCCCATATCTTTTGTACTGAAAATTATTTTGACTGGATTTTAGAATTTTTGATCTCCACGTAGATTTGTTTGAAAAAATTTAACATTCTGGAATTTTTTTCATAAAATTTGAAACAAGCTTATTTTGAGTATATAGGTTCTATAGGCAAGTCGTATCTTTTGAACTAAAAGAGCTAGAGGTCTGATTTCATGATTTTTGAACTCAACGTGGCTTTTTTAGTATATAAACTCAAAAAATCGTAAAAATTACCAAAAATTTTCGGAAAAAAATTAAAAAATTTTTAGTGTCGAAATAAAAAATCTTTTCTGCTCTAGCGCTCGAACGGTTAAATATTTGGTCATAGTTTATAATACCGTTTCCAAAAACATTCAACTTACGAATCGTTTGGTCTTAAAAAAAACTGATTGGACGAATTGGATGTCAAAAATAAATTTTCAAATCGTACTCCTGGGAGTTAAAAAATGAAATCGTTAAATCAGGCACAACAGTTTGTTAACAATTATTACGAAAAACTATAGTACACGGAAAATAGTTTGCCATGTAGCATGAAAAAAAAATACAACTTTCCGTGGCCAAAATAGCAAAAAACAGTCCTTTTCGCCAGCTTTGATATCTTTTTAGTGAGAAAATTAAAAAAAGGAACAACAGTTTTTTCCGCCTTTGAATTTCGCAGATAATGTCAAATTTTGAAACATTTTCTAAATAGGACGAAAACAAAAACAGCTTTTTCAAGAAATTTTTTGCTCCTAGTTAACCTCATTTTACGGTTGGCTTCAACATGCTATCTTAAAAATATGATTCAAACGTCTCCCAGAGATTACGAACTAACTTATCAGAATGTTTTATTACTTCTATGTCTATTGCCGAGAGAAAATAAGCAATTCAAAAAGTCCATTTTGCCTATTAGAAACCCCCTTAAGTGGTTAAATGTGACGACGAACGTTAAAAGTCGAAGACATCAATAAACTAAGCTTGCTTTAAAAAATATATTTAATACAAAATATTAAAAAACCCTACACCAACTAACCATTTATGGAAACCCACTTTCGCGAAAAAATGGTTTCCATAAATGGTTGTGGGTTTTCATTAAAGGGTTATGGGTTCCCATTACAGGGTAATTTTTTGCAAAATTTGAAAAGTTGTTTTCAGCCGAAAAATTGAAAAAAATTTTGAGTTTTTTTCTAAATTACATGTTTAGGGCTTTTTAGAAGAGTTTTGAGCAAATTAAACACCAAAAACAGAGTTTATTTTACTCAAAAATGCCTTGTTTTTCAAAAATGGTTTCCATAAATGNATTTTGGAATTCCGAGGGATGCTATCTGGGGGAAATCGATCGATGCACCCAAAACATATAGAAAAATAATAGAAAAAACATCTTTCTGACATGGTTCTTTTGTTGTTTTTCCAATAAAATGTTGGCTATTTCAATATCTGATATAAAAAGGTATAATAGAAATTTGTCAATATCTCCGGCGTTTTTAATGCTATTTTACAGTAGGTTCCACAATTTTCTTTTGTGACTCAGTTTTTGCTGAAACCTGATTGACACCGATTATTTGGTCAATGAGGCATTGAATTTTATTGGTCAACACCTCAGGTGTTTTGGTAAATTCAACGTTCTGATTGTGGAGGTTAGCTTCAGCAAAAAATAATATCGAGGGGCAAAAATGTACATAATGTATAAAACACATGTGAGACAATTGTATCTAAAATAATAATCTAAATTCAGATTTAAGAAAAACATCCCGGTTTAATTGTTGTCAACCTTTTAAATTTCATACTTTTCTTGTTAAATTTCGAGACCAGAGTTTTTGAAAAGTTGTCTCAGCTTTCTTTTGAAAAATAGATATAAGAAGGGTAACATCCGTTATGCATCGAATTGTCAAAATTTATGCAGTCAATATCCTTACAACTGTATAATTAATACATCTTCGAACTGTCAATGGTCCTCTTCAAGGGTCAAATAACTATTCACTTGAAGGTCACCAAGGTAATAAAATTAAATTTCTTCCCGGTCAATCGATCACGCTCTTCAAAAATGGAGTTTTTTGACAAAAAATAACTTTTTTGAGGAAGTTCAAATTTCCTTTACATCTAAATGTTAACCCCTTTTAAGAGGGCAACTGTGATGGAATAAATAATATAAAAAAGTACAGCATGATGGTGTGAACATGGGTATTTAACAGGGAGGTTAAAATAATATTTGAAAATAATTTTTTTTAAACTGCCAAGTTTGAAGCTGAGGTGACATTACAAAATAAATAGTTAAGCAATTTTGACGATCTTGAAATGTCGAGTTTTTGGTAAGAATCATATATTTTATTATAATTTTATTCTAAGAGGTACGTGTGCGTAAAAGAATATTTATATTAATATACGCGACGTTAAATCAGCTATCGTAAAGGAGTACAAAGGTTAAGTTTTATCTTTTTTGGTATGAAGTATACATTTTTTTGGTCGTTTATTTTAATATCTATCTTTTGGTATAAAACGTGAGACGTCAAGAAATCAGGAGTACAAGGAAAATTAAAGTTTCACAAACTTTCATACCCTGCTTCACGGAATCACCTTTTTTGATAATTTTCCTTCATTTTCATTAATCAATTTTATTTTTGAGTCGGTTGTTTTCGCCTTTAAAGTTGTCACTATTAAAGTCATGATTACTGTACTACATATAGTTAAATCTATAAGCTGAAACTTTCTGAAAAACAAAAGGACGTTCAATGTATATAATTTATTTCAAGTCTTAAGGTAAGTTTTCTTTTCGATGTTTCGGTTCTAAACAGACATTCATCAAAAATAGAAAACGTCGACTAAAAAATATCTTACCAAAAAAAACTCTTTGAATATAAATTCCAAATACTATTTCTCTTGCAAAATGATAGCGATGAACAGTTACTCCTACGAGTTGTTTGTGCAACCGTAAATGATACGCTATTTGACACTTAAATTAAATAAGATATTTAATGTTAGCGACAATAGTGAAACAATGAATTTATAATTATTTTGAAAAAAAAAATTCGTAGAACAGGTTCAACACAAGCGTTACAAGAGTAAATATTCATTGAAAACTCCGCGTCTTCTCTAATTTCTACAAAAGATTAAATAAATCCAGTCAAATTCAAAAATTGCCCAAACTTTAATATATAAAATCATCTTAATCCTCCCACTTTTACCCTCTCAAATTGCTGTTATCCCTCCTTAACTTGTGTATGGTTGAGTAGTTATTTTTAGATACCTTTTTGCTCCAATTGGACCTAGATAACTTTAATAGACTTTTAAAAGAGTTGTTTTGGCCGACCCAAATTGAATTATATACTAATCTAGTATATAAGGCCCAACTTTAAGATAGAGGAATAACGTATTTTTTTTTTTTTTTTTTTTTTCGGTATCGTAACAAATTTGATTGGAAACAACGAATATAAAGAACAATAAAATATCTGAAAATTTTTTATTTGGACAAATAATTTAACTCATAAAATTTCACAAATTTTTTTTATTAATTATAAATCTGAAATTCAATAGGCAGTGGGCCAAATTTCAAATATGTAGCGGGTAATCTCAACATAGAAAAATGTTTTCAGAACACGTTAACTTTCTGTAACAATGATCAAACTAAAACGCTCAGAGTGGCCTTTTGACTGAGTTTCTATATTTTAAGGCCTCCACGGGGTTAAAGTTATAAAGTATTTGTACTAGCTTCGATCGCTTTTTGTGGATTAAATGTTTTTCAAAATCGAATATTTAAAGCTTTCTTGTTCCAATATAAATTCAATCAAAAACATTGTAAAGTCAGTTGGATGTGGTAACTAGCGGTTGTTGAAAAATTATTGAAACACCCTATTGTGACTTCCTGCTTCTTTTCTTGCCCCAATTTTTGAGATCATTTTTTCTAATATTCAAAAAACTAAAATGGGAACGAATAAACAAGGTCGATGAAATTAACCTTTAACTAATGACCTAAATTATAAAATATGTTGAATCAATACCCCAGGATTTTCCAACATAAATTGACGCTTTTCAAAAGGCTAAATAATTGGTAGAACATTATCTCTCCACTAAGTTTATATTAAAAAATGGTTTCGAAATAAGGTATGACAGGTATAGAGTATTCTTATGAATAATAAATATAATTGGATTTAGGAAGGTCCGCTCGGGCTGAATAAATCGATCATTTTTGAAGGAATTTTAATTTTCTCCAAAATAAGATAAAAATTTTAGTTTAATAATGCATGCCTTTTTTGAAAAAATATTGGCTACACCTTTATTGGTTCAAATTTGAATCTAAAACAATCTTTAATAAGTAAAGCGGAAAAATCCAATTTGGGATGACTTCAATTAGACAAAAACTTTTAATCCTTGGATTTTTTTTGAAAATGCTGAAAGCCGGGGTGCGAGATTTTGAGCGAGTTTGGGTAATGTAATTCATTCAAATGATCAAACTGGAAACAGTCATTAACTAAAACTCTTGCATGATATTATTATTTTAAATAAATTATTTTATTATACCAATCGGTTGTATTGTCGCAGGTAAAAATTATAGAAGAATTTTATTACAGTTTTTGTGACATTTCGGAACATCTAATGCGAGCATAACACCGAAGGTGTTTTTTTATTACAAGAATAATTCCAATTGTTTTAAAGTTTAAACTCAATTGGAATTATATGAGAAATTGGTCAAAAAAAAATCGAGATGGTTAAGCCTCAGTTTATGTGAATGTGTTTTCTCTATAAATGTGAGAAAGCTATGTTTCAAATTTAAGCAAAAGAAAGATAATCCTTCAAAATATTCTCCAGTAAAATTGCGGAAATTTCAATAGACAAAAAGTTCAAATTTACTTTTTTATTGAAAGTTAAACGACATAATAAACAATGGAAATACACATACATAAAAAGGTTTTCTATTTAACTCGTACTATTGGAAAGAGTTTAGCGTATCCTACTTTCCCATGAAAATCTAAATTTTCACTAATAATTTCGCCCATGTCAGTCAATAAATGGTTTATTTATTTGAAATTACTTCCCAGAAGAGACATTTAAATCCACGGTACGCAAATTGTCAAAAGGCAAATATTAGTAAAGCTCAGAAAGATGGGTTACGGTAGATTGAACAGTATCATTCTATGGCTACACAAAAAAGTTTTTTCCCCCCACTTTTTACAGCCCGACTAATTTTACAAACATTGAAAAAACTTTTTTCCCAACCTTACTGTACAATACAAAAACTCAGTATAGACTGCTTTGGCATTTTTATGATTTTTAATCTTTAAAAACTCTAGAAAACTTCTGAATTTTGTTTAATTTACTTTTGACTTGATCAAAAAACAGTAATTTCGACAATTTTCTTTCGAAATTATGTGAGTGTTATTTTCGTTTCCATTATTTTTTATATCTATATTCCATTGCGAAATACAGTCAGAATTAGTCATTATAAATGTTTCTCCTAAACCTAACATGTTGTCGACAATAGGTAGTTTTAAATTTATTTTTTATAATTATCGAAAAAAATGATGACTTATAAAGACCAACCCTAGTCATCACACCTATGTACGCAGGAAAATAATGTTTCCGAAAAATTACCTTTTCTAAAAACCATAACTCAGTTGCTTCACATGTAAACTTTTCAAGCTTCAATTTGCAAGTCTAAAAAACAATTACCTAGACCGCCTTGAAGTTAATATTTGATGAACAATTTTAGTTCAAAAAGGCAAAATACTTTTATTGACGTATAGTAATTAACATATCAAGAATTTTCTTGACAGCTTATTGGCAGGAGGACAATGAAAATCATTTCTAAGAATAATTTTATTACTCCCTTTGATATTTTTCATAACTTATATCTCGACCAAATACAATGATGAGTTATTTTACTTAGGATCCTAACTCGTAGCACACTGGAACAAGCTGGCGCCTTTGACGAATTAAGGTCATTTCAGATCTTTTTGGACTGAATGTCGTGCCAAAAAAGCTTTTTTTTAAGTTCAAGTGGATTTTGCTTGAGCCTATCTAAATCCAAATAGCAATTATTTAATTGTTGTCACCTGCTAATCAACCGTTTGAATTTTGTGCTGAGATTTGGGCTACTGAGATTAATACCTTTTAAATAAGCACGTAACAATTTCTGAAAAACTCGAAAAAGAAATGATGTTATAAAATTACTAGAACTCCGAGTGCAGAAAATTCTCAGTTTTTATTTCGCCAAATTGGCGTTTGTTTTAACCCATAAAATGGGGACTATGTTGAATTCACGACATTTTTTGGCGTGGCGTAGCCTATTGTGTTTGGTATGACTCGGCCAATGAGTGAAAGCATGTAAACACACAAACTCGCAAAACCCTCATGCCTATTGTATTATGTTTCATTATTTTTTACCTGCAAAATGCGAATGATCTTTTTTAAAACCACTATTTTACAATCAACTGCAAGGAAGTAAATAAACTTTTCAAACTTGAACACTAACAATTATATTTTTCAGAATCTAAAAATTTGGTAAATGATACCCATTCGTCAGCTTGCTAACTGATGATGGAGTGGTACTTAGTTACAAATAAGTAAAATTGTTTAAATAATTCTTTAAAAAACAGTCTGTTGATAATTTGTGAGGAAAAATTTTACTCGTGGTTAACGTTGAACATACTGGCGTGCCTGTCCTTTCAAATTATTTTGGTGTCTAGAATCATATAGTTCGAAATTAGGCGACTTGGATTTAGATAAAAAAAGAGCTTTCTTTTCATTCAACTAGGCCATTTATAACGAAAATAAATTAATAAAAACGATTATATGCACAAACTGTTAATTCTCTAAATAATTTCCTTGGTATTAACGCAACAACTGCCTGTCCGTTTTACTAAGTAGGTTGTCTTTTAATATCGATTATCCAAACATTATAAAATCTTCATAAATGTTCGGTATGATGAAAAAAAAGTGTTAAATCCTGCAAATTTACTGTAAATCGAGCAACTGACGGCATTAAACATTCAAAAGTGATTTCTGAACAAAGAGTTTCGGTGGGAGACTTTATTGATATTTTTGTCCTCAATGCGATGTTTAGATCTAAAATA
Source organism: Oikopleura vanhoeffeni (assembly GCA_004367855.1). Classification (NCBI taxonomy): domain Eukaryota; kingdom Metazoa; phylum Chordata; class Appendicularia; order Copelata; family Oikopleuridae; genus Oikopleura; species Oikopleura vanhoeffeni. The sequence continues at coordinate 203,397 of SCLH01000646.1, read as the reverse complement.
CTTTTTATTTGACCAAGCAAAAATCATCAAAAATATCAAATGGCGGTGATTTCGGGTCAAAATCCCATAAAGGTCTACTCCGCAGACATTCCTGATAGGAGATTAAAGATTGTCCCGGCGGCAATAAAGTTTTAAAATATCCGAAAAAAAAGTGGCAAATTCGATAGAAGCGGTGCAATCTTAAACTCCGTTGCGCAAAAACTTTGCGCATTTTTTATGTCCACTTGACAACCTGAAATAATCATCTAAAAGTAGCAATATCTTGATTTTCATGATCGAAACGTATGATCAATAAAGCTTGGCGGATCAGAGGAATAAGCCGCGCAATATGAGACAAAAAAATTGAACAAATTCGGGTTTTTTTATTCAGTCAGAAATACGTGCATTTAATCGCTAAAATTTTTGAAAAAAAAAATACTGTTGTCCGGTGTCTAAGATAGTGTTGGAACGGCCTAATTCGTTAATAATTTTACGTTATATTTAAATTGTACCCCTGACCAAATATAAGCTACTCTCAAGAAAACGGTATCTATCATTTGAACAGTAGAGTGACAATTTAGTAATTTTTGTTGTAACTGAACGAATTGTTCAGGGTAACCATTTCAACAATAACTAAAAAAAGTTTACCAGCAAAAAAAAAATTGCTGCTGTAGCCTTAGTTCTAAGAGGACAAGCTAATTTTATCTTTGACCAAAACTGGCCAAAATGTAGATCTATTTTCAAATAAATGCTACTCGTAATCAATATTTTTATGATTTTTTTTGATTGTTTGTTTACTTCAAAGAAAATTCTGAAGTGCATCTGTCAAAAAATGAGACTTGAATTTATTCAATCCGACCGTTTTATATTAATACTTTTACCGGATACCTGTAGATTAATCCCATTAGTCTCTGCAAATGTTATCTCAAAAATATAGAAATGTGACACTGAAATTAAATCAAAAGGGGTCATTTAAAGGTCTGAGATAATGTCACCGTTATGCCAAGTTGAATAACCGGAAGTAGTCTAAGAATTTCAGATATGTGCTCAATTTTAATCGAAAATTACAATGATTTGAAATATTAGGGGACGATAAATCAAAATCTATTTTTACTACTTAAAATGATATATACGTTAAAGGTACTTAAATGACGAAAGAAGACAAAGTTGTATTATTTTAGGCTTCCTAGGCCAGTTGGTAAGGCCCGGTGACCGGCGATTGACGTGCCTTTTTATAAAAACGACAATTTTGACTTTTGAAAGCAACTTGATAAACTTATATATGTAATCATCTGGGAAAAAATAAATGGTTTAAGGGGGGTAAGTGGATGTAAAACGTAGCAAATAGACATAACTTTTACTAAATTTCAAAACAAATTTCAGGGATTTCGACAAAACCCCGGAAAACAAAAAAAAAACATTTAATTTTTTATGTAAATTTCAATCAAATATTGCCAAGCTCAAAATCGCCGAACACTGAAATAAATCCGATTTTTAAATCGCTTGCAATGGTTCATCTTTACATCCACACCCCTTAAATTCATCTTTAATTTTGAATCTGATTTTTTAATTCAAATCACTTCGTTTCCAGCTCTATCCCTAAATTTTCGGTCTCTTTGAAAAAGCGTTTTAACTTTGTAGGAAAATTATATTAATTTTGTGAAATTTGTATCAATCTTCATGGTCAACTAAGAATTCTCATAAAAAAAGAAGTGAAAGTGTTCCTATTTATTACTGGGAGCGTTTTTTATCCTCAAGCCTATTTCCGTTTCTTATTTGGATGCTATTTTGGTAAATATATTAAATAATCCAGTAGCGTACCATAAATTATCGATGAGAAATTGGAAAATACAGTATGTGTTTGTTTTTCCTTGCGAAAAATGACAATTGTCATTTAGGTTAAACTACGGGGCATAGAAAAAATGGTGAATAGGTGGATTATAATTTTCCAAACCCCTTGACACTCGGCATACGCTTGGCTTTCAAATAGCATCCACCTAGTACCTGACTAATTTATCATTTCGGCAAGTAAAAAAAACACATTACTGTAAAATATTTTAATTTTAATAATTATTTGGCCAGCGTAAATTTTGGTTTTGGTAAACAAATAAGGAAAATTGATAAAAAGGTTTCCCATTGAACAAGATAAGCAATCTCAATCTTTCAGCAATTCCAAGAACGAGTGAACTTACCATGGATAATATCTATTTTTCTGTTATTCTTTCTCACAAATATTTTGTTCTCTTAATTTTGATCTCAACAATACTAATTTTTCTCTGTTCGTGTCCCGTTGTGTGTGTGTAACTAGTATGGTTGAATAATTCGTTTCAAAATATACCGTGGTAGTAGGGTGGCCGCGGGGTCCGTTTAAAATGAATCTGTTCACAATATGGATAAAACAGCTTCCGGGGCGCCTACGCGTTTTTTCGGCTAGTAAAATAGTTATTCAACTCACCCATCTGCCCAGGACGTATACGAGTTGGATGGTGTCGCCGCTAGGAAGAGAGATAAGGAATCGCTAGGGTTATGAAAAATTGCGCAAAAAGGCTGCCTGTTTTACGGTTAGTGTTTTGGACGGGGATTTTAAATGAACGATTTCTAAATATTTGAAGTAAAACAAAAACCTCAAGTTTCGCTCAATATGGCAAAATGATGGAATGATCGAATGAGTATTAATTTGTTTGTTACCCTGCAGAATTTATAATGTTTATTAAACAATACTGTTTGTACTATTCTTTTTAATGAGGACAGGTCCTAAGTAAACATGGCGACTTGAAATGAGAGATTTTAGATGTCCAAACTTGCATTTTGTACTAAGCCTATTTTTGTAAATAAGAAATTTCACTATTTTTTGAGATGCTGAAATTTTTTACAAAAATTTCGGCATGAAGAATCTTCATCAAAGATGCATGAAAAAAATGAGTACCGAGAAATCAAATTATAGTAAGGTTAAATTGCTCCTGTCCTCAATGTTTTTAAATTGTATGAATTTTTTGTACAAAATTAAAAAAAATTAGGATAGTTTTTGAAATCCATTATTCACGTAAAAATCAGTAAATTCGTATATATAAATCCTGGTTGAAACCCTGATTTCTATATTTTAGTTTAAGGGGGTCGGTGCATTTTGACAGATACGGATATGGGCTCTGATGAAAACTTTTTAACTGAGTTTATATATTCTTCTCAATATACCATCAGTAATGTTTCATAATGCAGGCAACTTTGGTAACTACAGAATTTTCCGAGTTATTGCTTTTTAAGAAAACTTTGAGTCAAATTAAACTTTTCAAGATTCGAACAAATTATATGAGAAATTTTTTAGAAAAAAGTTACGAAACATTATAAAAAAAATGCCTTATTTTTGTTCAAATTTTTTTAGCAGTATTTGTTTCCAAATCAACGAAAAAACTCTTCAAAATGCCACTTTTACTTTTCGCTTAGGTGACCACATATTTTTTAGTATGCTATTTGAAAATCATCTGACATTTTTTTGGGATTTTCGGTCGAAACTATTTGTAAATATGTCGAAAATTTTCCTCATTTTCTTGTTCAATGAAATTTTTCGAACTAATTTTTTCTGGAATCCTTAGGCTGAAAATATTTTGAAATGGCTACTTTTACTATATTCAATATGTCTTCGCTCTTGTTAACCACTCGAATCATACTTTTTAAACGAAACTACAGATCGGCAGAAATACTCCAAAGCCCCTCATTATCCGGAATTAAAAAAAATTATCACAACCCAAACTTGCCGAATTGATAAGCCGACCCATCCACTGTTTAAATTTATTTATTGAACCCATGCAGAATGATATTTCTTTCGATGTGGTAAAAGATTTCGGTTTTTTCCGTCTTTTTTCACAAATTTAAATTTTCGATTTTGAACGTAAAAATCGTATAAAATTAAATTTAATGAATCCGAGCCGGTGGTCGAGAGCGTATTAAGGACTTCCAAGTAATAAATAAAAATTAATAAATGTTACTGTTATTAGACACCATGGAAGCAAACGCTGCGTTTTTGAGTGTTTTTTCAAAAGAGGAGTTAAAGTAATAAATAATTGATTTGAAGAAAATCAGATTAATACAACAGTGAGCCCAAAAGTGTCAACTTTTGTTCGAAAACGTTTCATCCGAAAATTTTGAAGTGCCAAAAAGTTTCTTATCAAGAGAAAAAAAATCGATAAAAGTGCAAATCTGTCAAAATGCACCGACCCCCTTAATCGTTCTCATTTAGTTTGTGTGGCATTTTAATTAAATAACTCAGTATAAATCTAAATTTGGTCCATCCAAAGACTACAAAAAAGAAGACTAAGACAGTAAAACCACCTGAATTTTAAAACCTTTCTACTGACCACGCAAGATACTTTATACACCAAACTAACCATTTATGGAAACCCCATGTAATGGAAACCCATTACTAATGTAATGGACACCCATAACCCTTTAATGGAAACCATTACCATTTATGGAAACCATTTTTTAAAAAACAAGGAATTATCATTTATGGAAACCATTTTTGACCATTACATAGTAATGGGTTTCCATTACATGGGGTTTCCATAAATGGTTAGTTGGTGTATAAGGTATCTTGCGTGGTCAGTAGAAAGGTTTAAAATTAGGTAATTTTACTGTCTTAGTCTTCTTTTTTGTATGTCTTTGGATGGACCAAATTTAGATTTATCTGAGTTATTTAATTAAAATGCCACACAAACTAAATGAGAACGATTAAGGGGGTCGGTGCATTTTGACAGATTTGACTTTTATCGATTTTTTTTCTCTTGATAAGAAACTTTTTGGCACTTCAAAATTTTCGGATGAAACGTTTTCGAACAAAAGTTGACACTTTTGGGCTCACTGTTGTATAATCTGATTTTCTTCAAATCAATTATTTTTACTTTAACTCCTCTTTTGAAAAACACATCAAAAACGCGCGTTTGCTTCCATGGTGTCTAAATAACAGTAACATTTATTAATTTTTATTTATTACTTGGAAGTCCTTAAATACGCTCTGACCACCGGCTCGGATTCATTAAATTTATTTTATACGATTTTTACGTTCAAAATCGAAAATTTAAATTTGTGAAAAAAGACGGAAAAAACCGAAATTTTACCACATCGAAAGAAATATCATTCTGCATGGGTTCAATAAAATAAATTTAAACAGTGGATGGGTCGGCTTATCAATTCGGCAAGTTTGGGTGTGATAATTTTTTTTAATTCCGGATAATGAGGGGCTTTGGAGTATTTCTGCCGATCTGTAGTTTCGTTTAAAAAGTATGATTCAGAGTGTTAACAAGAGCGAAGACATATTGAATATAGTAGAAGTAGCCATTCAAAATATTTTCAGCTAAGGATTCCAGAAAAATTAGTTCGAAAATTATTGAACCAGAAAATGAGGAAAATTTTCGACATATTTACAAATAGTTTCGACCGAAAATCCCAAAAAAATGTCAGATGATTTTCAAATAGCATATAAAAATATGTGGTCACCTAAGCGAAAAGTAAAAGTGGCATTTTGAAGAGTTTTTTTCGTTGATTTGGAAACAAATACTGTAAAAAAAATTTGAACAAAAATAAGGCATTTTTTTTTATAATGTTCGTAACTTTTTTCAAAAATTTCTCATAATTTGTCGAATCTTGAAAAGTTTAATTTGAACTCAAAGTTTTCTTAAAAAGCAATAACTCGAAAATTCTGTAGTTACAAAGTTGCCTGCATTATGAAACATTACTGATGGTATATTGAGAAGAATATATAAACTCAGTAAAAAGTTTTCATCAAGAGCCCATATCCGTATCTGTCAAAATGCACCGACCCCCTTAAACTAAAAATATGAAATCAGGGTTTCAACCAGGATTTATAATATGAGATTTACTGATTTTAACGTGAATAATGGATTTCAAAACTATCCTAATTTTTTTTAATTTTGTACAAAAAATTCATACAATTTAAAAACATTGAGGAGCAATTTAACTTTACATATAATTTGATTTCTCGGTACTCATTTTTTTCATGCATCTTTGATGAAGATTCTTCATGCCGAAATTTTTGTAAAAAATTTCAGCATCTCAAAAAATAAGTGAAAATTTTCTACAAAATAGGCTTAGTAAAAATCCCAGTTTTGACATCTAAAATCTCTCATTTCAAGTCGCCATGTTTACTAGGACCTGTTCCTCATTAAAAAAAATAGTACAAACAAGTATTGTTTATAAACATAAAATTCTGAAGGGTAACAAAAAATTTAATACCATTCGATCTATTCATCATTTTGCATATTTGAGCGAAACTTTTGAGGTTTTCTTGTTTACTTCAAATATTTAGAAATCTGTCATAAAATCCCCGTCCAAAACCTAAACCGTAAAAAGTCGCCTTTTGCGCAATTTTCATACCCTAGCGATTTCCTTATCTCTCTCTAGCGCCGACACCATCCAACTCGTAGTAGTCCTGGCAGATGGGGTGGTGAATAACTATTTACTAGCCGAAAAACGCGTAGGCGCCCGAAGCTGTTTTATCCATATTTGAACAATTCATTTTAAACGGACCCCGCGGCCACCCTACTACCACGGATATTTGAAACGAATTATTCAACCATACTATACCACACACACAACGGGGACACGAACAGAGAAAAATTATATTTTGAGATCAAAATTAAGAGAAAAAATTTGAGAAGGAAATAAAGAAAAAAATAAGATATATCCATGGTAAGTTCATCGTTTTGAATGCTAAAATTGAGATTTGCATATTTTGTTCAATGGGAAACTTTTATCAAATTTTCCTTATTTGTTTACCAAAACCAAAATACGCTGGCAAATAATTATATAAAATTAAAATATTTACAGTATGTGTTTTTTTTACTTGCGAAATGAAAATTGTCGGTAACTAGGTGGATATTATTTTGAAAGCCAAGCTATAGCCGATGTCAAGGGGTTGGAAAATATAATCCACCTAGTCACCATTTTTTATTGGCCGTAATTACCTAAATGACAATTGTCATTTCGCAAGTAAAACAAACACATACTGTATTTCCAATTTCTCATCGATAATTTATGGTACCTACCTGTATTTTAATATATTTACCAAAATAGATCCAAATAGAACGGAAAATAGCTTGAGGATAAAAACGCTCCCAGTAATAAATAGGAACACTTTCACTTCTATTTTTATGAGAATTCTGTAGTTGACCATGAAGATTGATACAAATTTCACAAAATTAAATATAATTTTCCTTACCAAAGTAAAACGCTTCAAAAGACCGAAAATTTAGGGAATAAGCCTGGGAAACGAAGTGATTTGAATTAAAAAATCAGATCAAAATTAAAGATGAATTAAGGGGTGTGGATGTAAAGATGAACCATTGCAAGCGATTTAAAAATCGGATTATTTCCAGTGTCGCGATTTTGAGCTGGCGATATTTGATTGACATTCTACATAAAAATAATGTTTTCGGGGTTTGTCGAAATCCCTGAAAATTTTGTTGAAATTTAGTAAAAGTTATGTCTATTTGCTTACGTTTTACATCCACTACCCCCTTAAACCAATTATTCCCAGTGATTCGATATTAAGTTTATCAAGTGCTTCAAAAGTCAAAATTGTCTGTTTTTAAAAGGCACGTCAATCGCGTCACCGGGCTTACCATGGCCTAGAAGCCTAAATTATAAACACTTTGTTTACTTTCGTCATTTAAGTACCTTTAAACGTATATATCATTTATTGAGTAAAAATAGATTTTGATTTATCGTCCCCTAATATTTCAATCATTGTAATTTTCGATTAAAATTGAGCACATAATCCGAAATCTTAGAGTGACTTCCGGTTATCAACTTGCATAACGGTGACATTATGGCTCCAGACCTTTAAAATGACCCCTTTTGATTTAATTTCAGTGGTCATTTCTATATTTTTGAGATAAATTTGCAGACTAATGGGTTAATCTAGGTTTCCGGTAAAAGTATTAATATAAAACGGTCGGTTGAATAAATTCAAGTTATTTTTTGACAGATGCACTTCAGAATATTTCTTGAAGTAAACAAACAAATCAAAAAAATCATAAAAATTTAGTTACAGTAGCATTATTTGAAAATAGAAAATCTACATTTGGCCAGTTTTGGTCAAAGATAAAAATTAGCTTGTCCTCTTAGACTAAGGTACAAGCAGCAATTTTTTTTTGCTTAACATTTTTTAGTTCTGTTGAAATGGTACCCCTGAAACAATTCGTTCAGTACAAAAAAAATTATAAAATTGTCATCTACTGTTCAAAATGAGATACCGTTTTTGAGCAGTAGCTTATATTTGGTCAGGGGCTACAATTTAAATATAACGAAAATATAACGAATATGCCGTTCCAACACTATCTTAGACACCGACAACAGTATTTTTTTTTCAAAATTTTAGAGATAAATCCGTATTTCTGACTGAATAAAAAAAGCCCGAAATTTGTCGATTTTTTGTCTCATATTGCGCGGCTTAATTCACTGATCACGCCAACATTTTTATTATCATACGTTTCGATATGAAATCAAGATATTGCTACTTTAGTATGATATATTTCAGTTGTCAAAGTGACATAAAAATGCGCAAAGTTTTTGCGCAACGGAGTTAAGATGCACGCTTCTATCGAATTTGCCACTTTTTTCGATATTTTTAGAACTTTATTGCCGGGACAATCTTAATCTCCTATCAGAATCTGCGGAGTAGACTTTATGGGATTTTGACCCCGAAATCACCGCCATTGATATTTTTGATTGATTTTTGATTGGTCAAATAAAAAGTTTTTAGATCTAACATCGCATGAGACAAAAATATCAATAAAGTCTCCCACCTATAACTCTTTGTCAGAAATCACTTTGAAATGTTTAATCCGTCAGTTGCTCGATTTAACAGTAAATTTGCAGATTTAACACTTTTTTTCATCATACCGAACATTTATGAAGATTTATAATGTTGATAATCATATTAAAAAGACAACCTACTAGTAAACGGACAGGCAGTTGTGGTTAAATTACCAAGAAATATTAGAAATTAACAGTTTGTGCATATAAATCGTTTTTATTCATTATTTTCTTATAAAATGGCCTAAGTTGAATGAAAAGAAGCTCTTTTTTTCTAAATCAAGTCGCCTATGAACTTATATTTCTAGACACCAAAATAATTTGAAAGGACAGGCAAGCCAGTATGTCCAACGTTAAAGTTAAATTTTTCCTCACAATTATCAACAGACTGTTTTTTAAGAATTTTTACCAATTTTACTTATTGTAACTAGTACACTCCATCATCCGTTAGCAAGCTGACGAATGCGTATCATTACCAAATATTAGATTCTGAAAAATAATTTGTTGTTCAAGTTTGAAAAGTTTTTACTACCTTGCAGTTGATGTAAAATAGTGTTTTAAAAAAGATCATTCGCATTTTGCAGGTAAAAAATAATGAAACATAATACAATAGGCATGAGGGGTTTGCGGAGTTGTGTGTTTACAATGCGTTTCACTCATTGGCCGAGTATACCAAACACAATAGCTACGCCCACGCCAAAAAATGTCGTGAATTCAACATAGTCCCCATTTTTATGGTAAAACAAACGCCAATTTGGCGAAATAAAAACTGAGAATTTCCGCCTCGGAGTTTATAATTTATAACATCATTTTCTTTTCGAGTTTTCAGAAATTTTACATGCTTTTTAAAAGGTATAATCTCAGTAGCCCAAATCTCAGCACACAAATTCAAACGGTTGATAGCGGTGACAACAATTAAATAATTGCTTATTTGGATTTAGATAGCTCCAAGCAAATCCACTTGAACTTAAAAAAAGCTTTTTGGCACGACATTCAGTCCAAAAAAGATCTGAAATGACTTAATTCGTCAAAGGCGCCAGCTTGTTCCAGTGTGGCTACGAGTTAGGGATCCTAAAGTAATACTTCATCATTTGTATTGGTCGAGATATAAGTTATGAAAAATATCAAAGGGAGTAATTATTATTAGAAATGATTTTCATTGTCCCCTGCCAATAAGCTGTCAAGAAAATTCTTTGATAGTTAATACTATAACGTCAATAAAATATTTTGCCTTTTGAACTAAAATTGTCATCAAATTTAACTTCAAGGCGGTCTATGCAATGTTTTTTAGACTTGCAAATTGAAGTTGAAAAGTTTACATGTGAAGCAACTTGAGTGGTTTTAGAAAAGGTAATTTTCGGAAACATATTTTCCTGCGTACATAGGTGATACTAGGTTGGTCTTATAAAGTCATCATTTTTTTCGATAATTATAAAAAAATAAATTTAAAACTACCATTGTCGACAAAACAATGTAGTTTAGGAGAAACATTATAATGACTAATTCTGACTGTATTTCGCAATGAATATAAGATATAAAAATGAAACGAAAATAACACTCCAATAATTTCGAAAGAAAATTGTCGAAAATTACTGTTTTCTGATCAGTCAAAAGTAAATTAAACATAAATCAGAAGTTTTCTAGAGTTTTTAAAGATTAAAAATCATAAAAATGCCAAAGCAGTCTATACTGAGTTTTTGTAATTGTACAGTAGTTGAAAAGTTTTCATGTAAATTAGTGGCTGTAAAAAGTGAACTTTCTGTGTACACAGATGATACTGTTCAATCTACCGTAACCCATCTTTTCTGAGCTTTACTAATATTTGCCATTTTGACAATTTGCGTAACCGTGGATTTAAATGTCTCTTTTGGGAAGTAATTTCAAAATAAATAAACCATTTATTGACCTGACATGGGCGAATTATAGTGAAAATTTTGATTTTCATGGGAAAATAGGATAACGCTAAACTCTGTCAATAAGTACGAGTTAAGATAGAAAACTTTTATTATTGTATTTCATTGTTTATTATTGTTCCGTTTAACTTTCAATAAAAAAGTAAATTTGAATTTTTGTCATTGAAAATTTCCGCAATTTACTGGAGAATATTTTGAAGGAATTATCTTTCTTTTGTTAAATTTGAAACAAGCTTCTCAAACTTATAGAGAAAACAATTCACATAAACTGAGGCTTAACCATCTCGATTTTTTTGACCAATTTCTCATATAATCCAATTGAGTTTAAACTTTAAAAAAATTGGAATTATCTTGTAATAAAAAACACCTCGGTGTTATGCTCGCATTAGATGTTCCGAAATGTACAAAAATGTAATAAAATTCTCTATAATTTTTACCCTGCGAAATACACGATTGTATAAAAATAATTTATTTAAAATAAGAATACATGCGATTTTTAGTTAATGACTTGTTTCCAAGTTTTGATCATTTGAATGAATTACATTACCCAAACTCTCTCAAAATCTCGCACCCACGCTTTCAGCATTTTCAAAAAAAATCCAAGGATTAAAAGATGTTTTGTCTAATTGAAGTCATCCAAAATTGGATTTTCCCTTTACTTATTAAAGATTTTTAGATTCAAATTTGAACAACAATAAAGGTGTAGCCATATTTTTTCAAAAAAAGGATGCATTATTAAAAATTAAAATTTTTACTTTTTGGAGAAAATAAAATTTCCTCAAAAATGATCGATTTGTATTCGAGCCCGAGGACACTTCCTAAAAATCCAATTATATTTATTATTCATAAGAATACTCTATACCTGTCATACCCTTATTTCGAAACCATTTTTTAATATAACTCCTAGTGGGAGATAATTTCTACCAATTAATTAGCCTTTTGAAAGGTCAATTTATTGGAAAAAAATCCGATGTATTGATTCAACATATTTTATAATTAGGTCATTTTAAAGGTTATTTCATCGACCTTGTTTATCGTTCCCATTTTAGTTTTATTGAATATTGAAAAAAATGATCTCAAAAAATTGGAAGAAAAGAAGCAGGAAGTCACCAATAGGGTGTTCAAATAATTTTTCAACAACCCTAGTTACCACATCCAAACTGACTTTACAATGTTTTGATTGAATTTATATGGAACCAAGAAAGCTTTAAATATTCGATTGAAAACATTATAATCCACAAAAAGCGAATCGAAGCAGTACAAATACTTTATAACTTTAACTCCTGGAGGCCTAAAATATAGAAACTCGTCAAAGGCCACCTGAGCGCTTTTAGTTTGATCATTGTTACAGAAGTTAACGTGTCTGAAAACATTTTTCTATGTTGAGATTACCCGCTACATATTTGAAATTTGCCCACTGCCTATGAATTTCAAGATTTATAAATAATAAAAAAATTTAGTGAAATTTTATTGAGTTAAATATTTGTCCAAATAAAAATTTTCAGATATTTTATTTCTTTATAATATCGTTGTTTCCAATCAATTTTACGATACCGAAAAAACGTTAATCCTCTATCTTAAGTTGGCCCTTTATTTCTGTTAGTTTTAATTCAATTTTGGTCGGCCAAAACAAGCTCTTTAAAAGTCTATTAAAGTTATTAGGTCCAATTTTTGGAGCAAAAAGGTATCTAAAAATAACTACTCAACCATAACCAAGTAAGGAGGTATAACAGCAATTTGAGAGGGTAAAAAGTGGAGAGGATTAAGAGGATTTTATATATTAAGTTTGGGCAATTTTTGAATTTGACTGGATTTATTTAATCTTTTGTAGAAATAGAGAAGACGCGAGAGTTTTCAAGAATTTTTCTGTAACGATGAAGCCATTTTCTACGAATTTTTTTTTCAAAATATCTATAAATTCATTGTTCACTATTTGTCGCTAACATTCAAAAACTTATTTAATTTAAGTTCAAATAGCGTATCATTTACGGTTGCACAAAACAATCGTAAGAGTAACTGTCATCGCTATCATTTTTGCAAGAAGAAAATAGTATTTTGAATTTATTCAAAGTTTTTTTTTGGTCAAAGATATTTTTTAGTCGACGTTTTCGATAATTTTTTGATAATGTCTGTTTAGCCGAAACATCGAAAGAAAACTTACCTTGATTGAAATAAATTATATACATTGAACGTCCTTTTTTTTCAGAAGTTTCAGCTTATAGATTTAACTATATGTAGTACAGTAATATGACTTTAATATGACAACTTAAAAGGAAAACAACCGACTCAAAAATAAAAATTGATTAATTGAAAATGAAGGAAAATTATCAAAAAAGTGTTCGTGAAGAGGTGAACGTTTGTAAACTTTAATTTTCCTTGTACTCCTGATTTCTGACGTCTCACTTTTTATAGCAAAAGATAGATATTTAAATAAACGACCAAAAAATGTATACTTCAATACAAAAAGATAAAACTTAACCTTTGTACTTCTTTACGAAAGCTGATTTAACAGTCGCGTATAATTAATATAAATATTCTTTTACGACACCGTTACCTCTTAGAAATAAAATTATAATAAATTATATATTTTACCAAAAACTCGACAATTTCAAGATCGTCAAAATTGCTTAATATTTATTTTGTAAATGTCACCTCAGCTCAAACTTGGCAGTTAAAAAAATTATTTCAAAATATTATTTAACCTCCCTGTTAAATAACCCATGTTCACACCATCATGCTGTACTTTTTTATATTATTTATTCATCACAGTTGCCCTCTTAAAAGGGGGTTAACATTTAGATGTAAAGAAATTTGACTTCCTCAAAAAAGTTATTTTTTGTCAAAAAAACTCAATTTTTGAAGACGGTGATCCATGACCGGAAGAAAATTTAATTTTATTACCTTGGTGACCTTCAAGTGAATATTATTTGACCTTGAAGAGACCATTGACAGTTCGAAGATGTATTAATTATACAGTGTAAGGATATGACTGCCATAAATTTGACACATTTCAGCATAACGAGTGTTACCCTCTTATCATCTATTTTTCAAAAAGAAAAGTGAGACAACTTTTCAAAACTCTTCTCGAAATTTTAACAAGAAAAAGTATGAAATTAAAAGGTTGAAACAATTAAACCGGCATGTTTTTCTTAAATCTGAATTTAGAGTATTTTTAGATACAATTGTCTCACATGTGTTTTTATACATTATGTGACATTTTTGCTCCCGATATTATTTTTTTGCTGAAGCTAACCTCCACCAATCAGAACGTTTAAATTTACAAAGGTGTTGACCAAATTTCAATGCTCATTGACCAATAATCGGTGTCAATCAGGTTTCAGCAAAAAACTGAAGTCAAAAGCAAAAATGTGACCTACTGT
>SCLH01000646.1:176902-189288 GCA_004367855.1 Oikopleura vanhoeffeni | reverse complement strand
GCAAAATTTTATTGAAAACAACCAAAAAGAACCATGTCAGAAAGAATGTTTTTTCTATTATTTTCTATATGTTCTGGTAGCATCATCGATTTCCCCCCAGATAGCATCCCTCGAATTCCAAATGACTTATTTGCTGAAAGTTCTTTTCAACCAATGAGTGTACCCGGCGATGAATTGGCGACTTCATTGATTCATTCGATAAAAGCCATCAATGTGAACAAGACGCAAATTTTTGTCGGTCTGGGAGTTAACAGGACCACGCTTTTTGGAAATGCACCCAGTTTGTATGGGAAAAGTATATTGACAATCAAATGGGAGCCAAATGCAGAAGATATCGAAAATTGTTTAAATAGCATAAGGAAGGTTTCCTCTGAAAATTTAAATGACGCAAATTTCGTGAAAAACATTCTCAGTAAACAAATTTCATGCGAGACCGAAATTTTAATCAGTAATTAAATTGAAAAGTGACCCTTTTCAATGTATTAATATAATATTCATATTCTTTTTATTATCCCTTTTTGAAACTCGTATCTGAAATGACCCGTTTAAAAAGGTAAAATAATCCTTTTTAGAACACACTTGAAAAATGTAAAATGACACTTTCAAAAATGTAGAATGAAACTTTTAAAAATGTAAAATGACACTTTGGTAAAATGCAGTATAATTTTTAAATAAAATGACTCAGAAAGAAACAACAATTTCAAATAAAAACATTAAGAGGTAACCCTTTAAAGGAGGAATCAAGATTGCCAAAATTATATCACCCTTGTCGAAGTTATGAAAAATAAAGACAAAACCAAGCAAACATTGTTGATTTGTGGTACAAACGCTGGCCGGCCTTCTTGTCGATATTACGATATTAGTTACGATCCCGATATCGGGCTTATATCATATCCTTATATCGATGATGGAAAACATGAACAATCTGGGAGTGAAATTATTTCATCGAATCCAAAATTGACTTTAAATTCGTATTATTCAAAAGATTCGAAGCATCTTTATATTGCGAAAGAAATGGATGAAAATAATGCACAGCTTTTGCGAGTCGGATTCGGAATGAAAAAACAATCGGGTTCGGAATATTTGAAAAATGCTGAAAATGCCTTTTCCGCTTTTGGTCCAGTAAAATTCATCAGAATGTTCGAGCACGGTGATAAAATATTTATTTTCTTTCGAGAAACACTTGAGGGTGGAAGAGAGGTATCCAGAGTGGCTACGATTTGTTCGAATGATAATGGAGGAAGTCAGAATATCTTGACTAATAAATTTACAACATTTGTTAAAACGACAATTGAATGTGAAGTGTCCAAACAATTTTCGTTTAGGTAAGAAAAATTTCAGCAATCTTTCACTTTTTAAACNTTTGTGATGTACTTTTTCGCAAGATTAAGGATAGATCTACAAATTAGCATTTTCGGTTTTTCTCATAAGCTTTTAGTTTTCTGAATATATCACCGCGAATATGTCAAATCTGCCAGATATACCCCCTTAAGGGGGTATACAACTCTGATTAAATAAAGGCCTTAGAGGCATTACAAATGCTCCAAATTGATACAGGGTGATAATTAAGTGTACTAACAACCCAATCATCAAAATTTTTTTTTCGAAATTTACGCATTTTTTTGTATTTGGTGCAAAAATAAAAAATCTAAGAAGAAATAAATATGCGCATCGCCTGTCCGGTGCTGTCCTAAAAAGATTAAATTTTTTTATGATAAATTTTTCGAGATTTTTTTTCAGAAAGGTTTTGGTCTTCCAACGCGCTCCTGCGCACCTGAAGTGAACAAAAAATCGCGCGGGACATCACCAATCTTATTTTTTTGTTTATTTAGTTTAAGGAAGTAAAAATCAGAGGCTTTAATTTCGCGATGGGTACTCCCTTAAAAGATGAATTAAAAAATAACTTTTGCTCAAATTTGACCACTAAAACTTCAAAATATCGAGTTGACGTAATTCAACTTTCTCATCAGTGTTTCACTAGCTTTCTTTTGAGCCTACTTTCGAAAAATCAAAGCACTTTTTTTTTCGGAATTTTTTTTTAAACTGACCAAAAAAATCATATTTCGAGTTTTAGCTGTCAATTGCAAAAAAGCTGGTGTCATCCTTACATATGTTCTGAGGAGTACTTGATACAAATTTTAGCCATTTTGCAATATATCCTCGGGGAGATAGATTTTTGAAGTCTGAAATTGTGAAAATCGTCGGTTATTTGCGTTCTAGAATTGTTCAGTCACCGGATCAAAAAAAGGTTGTGTTTAAAGTTTGACATACTACCTAGGGTGTCCGCAGTCGAGCAAAACTTTGAGATCACACATTTTCAAAAACTACATTTTACGTAAAATTTTACAGTTATGTCGAAAATGAACTTTATTTTGAAAAAAAATTAACAAAGCTGAATTCTGATTGGTTCAAATTTAAACCAATCAGGATCTCGAAAATTTATCATCAGTTTAACTGACTTTTCATTGGTGATTCCGAAAATATATATTTTAATATGTCATTGTCATCAAGTTTTGTCTTTTTTTTGTCCTTGAAATTTTAAAATCGCTGAAAAATGCCAAATTTTGGCTTAATTAGTCTCTAGCGCCTCAAATATCCAATGGGCCGTGAGATATTATTTCCATTCACAATATTTTTTTTCCTGCATCTTTCTAGGATAAAATGAGAAAAATAAATTTGTATGGACATCAAGATTCTCATTGGTCGAAATTTGAACCAATCAGAATCGATCATTTTGAATCATTTTATTAACTCATTTTTTGTGCTAAATTCAAATATATATTTTTTGTCGTATGTTTTTTCTCAAGAAATGCCCTTTTTAGACATTTGAAATTCTCAAAAACGGCCAAAATTGTTTTATTTTGCTCAAAAGTCTCTAGCGCCTCAAATATATGTTGAGCCGTGAGATTTTTTTTTTACATCTTTCTAGAATAAAATGAGAAAAATAAAAGTGTATGATTATCGAATTCCATTGGTCGAAATTGAACCAATCATAAGTCGACTATATAGGTTTAAAATATAAGATTTGGCCACCTTGCGGTCAAAATTAAAAATTTTCCATAATGAAATTTTTTGTTCGTTATCAATTTCCCCCTAAAGAGCTTAATCCCGACGTTCTAGCATGTAAAAAAATGAGCTGGATCTGACTGCGGACACACTAAAATACTACCGTTACGTTATCTGTGAAAATTTAGCTCAATTTGATAATACCGTCCTGGAGGAGATAGATTTTGCAGTTTGGAAATGTCACCTTGTTACGAATACTGTACCTATTGGTGTATATGGTCAAAATATTTTGTAATGTATTTTTTTGCAAGATTAAGGATAGATCTACAAATAAAGTATTTCGGTTTTTATCATGAGCTCTTAGTTTTCAGTATATTTCACCGAGAAAAATGTCAAATCAGAGTCCAGTATCGCATACCCCTTAAGAATGCTGAAATGTTATAAACTCATAAATCTAAAAATTAATATCTCTCGCGTTTAGGCCTGACAATAAGTTGGGTAGGTGTCGGTTTTTTTGAGCCCTTTTACTAAGAATAATTATGAATACATTTAATATCGGTTATGACTAAAGTTGACCAAGGAATCTCATCATGACATTTATTTTTTTCAACAACAATCTAGAACAAATATTAGAATTTTCAAAATTTCGAATATTAAATTTTGCTTTAAACCCTCAAAAAACCGTATTGTAGCATGATATGATCATTTTTTCAATTGGTGAATATGACCCGCCTAAAAACGAGCCTGACATTAAAATACTCGGAAAATGTCTTAATCGAATTCTTACAAATTTTCAATTATTTTTAAGCCAACAATGTTAAACCTATATTAACGAATTTGAACGGCTGGATTGGTTCACAATTTCGATTAGCTGTAAGAAGATTTTTGATCAGTGATTTTCTCAGCTTCAATTTGGTAGTTACTTTTGTTCTGATCAGACGAATGATTTTTTCGAAACTTTCATTTCCGGTTCACTTAAAAATCAAATTTCTAGAATTCTAGGACAAAATTAAAAAATTCGAGCCAAAATTATTGACGACACTATATGATATTGACAACGTTAAAATCACACGTTAAAAGGAGTAGTGGCTACGCATTCTAACCAAAAAGTGATATAGTCTATACCCCTTTATCACTTTTTGTTTAGAATGCGTAGCCACTACTCCTTTTAACGTGTGATTTTAACGTTGTGGCTACGCATTCTACCAAAAAAGTGGATAAAGGGATATTCTATCTACGTTAGTCGAAAAAAACAGTCTATTCTGAACATTCGTCTAAAGAAGTAATCAGTTTGAAGACGAAAATATTGTAAAAATGGCGTTCAAGAAGGATTCTAGAAAATACAAGAGCCAAATTCAAAAAAATGAGCCAAACATATTAGTTTACTCATAAATCCCGTACTCTGTGTGAATTTCCAGACGCGTTGTATGTGGGGCCTGATAGAAGTATAACTTTGAAAAAACGCTAGTGTGTTCTAGAATTGACTCCGCACCTGGTGCTGTGGTGATTAAATTTTGAGTATGAGATATGGAATCATTAGACGAAGGCTAGACTTATTTTTTCCAACTGCCCTAGAATTATTCTGAGGCGTAATTGAAAGGTACCAAAAAGCGACACCTACCCCCTTAAAATCATTTTCACCGGGAACTGACTAAATCTATTTTCTTAAGAAAAATTGATCCAGATTATAATATCGAACTAAGTTGTTATCGGTATAGTTTCTAGTTTTGATAAAGTTTTAATAAATATTTGACCAATCAGAACCCTGTGTTTTTTTCAAAAAATTTCGAATTTTTTGCATGGTCTTCGACAAAATCTGTACAAAACATTCTATTTTGTTTTTTCATTACTATCATATATTTTCAATGCTTAGAACCCGATAACAGCCTAACACGATTATTACACACAAAATTAAGCCAGACCAAGTTTTTTGTTTGTTTAAGCCAGCACACCCTAGGTTAGACTTAGCTTTTCTTGGGAAAATTTACTTTTCAACAGTATATTTTAATAAATCTTTTGAATAAATAATTTCCGCTGAGTTCCTTCATAAGGGGGCTGTTCCCCGGAGTCTAAATAAATCAATACTTTCTCGATTCTCATCAATTGATTAACGTCAAAAATATTTATTTTTGATTGAGGAAAATTAGCGTTCAAATTCAAGACAATGTTGCTCTAAGATCGTGGGATTTTCGAAAAACCTTTTTGTCACGCCATACATAGCGATACCGGTGTATTTCTTATCACCAACTCTTTTGGTATCTAAATCATGGTTTCTTTAGGTATCTTTAGCATGGTTTTTTTCATCGCATAAAATCGAAAAAATAAAATGCAATTTTTTATGTTATTTACAATTTTTTTTTCATGCGAAAACTTTATCATGCAATTTTAAAATAATGAAACTTGTTTTTATTGGAAATACAAAAATTTCGACTGCAATTTTGAGATTGAAATTTTTTCCATGCGAAGAAGTTTTTGGAACAATAAATAAATCTGAAACAAATTGAGT
Organism: Oikopleura vanhoeffeni; assembly: GCA_004367855.1. NCBI lineage: Eukaryota > Metazoa > Chordata > Appendicularia > Copelata > Oikopleuridae > Oikopleura > Oikopleura vanhoeffeni. Next base: position 183,776 of record SCLH01000646.1, on the reverse strand, counting down.
TTTTAATATAATTAATAAAAAAATACCGCTACCACAACGTTCGTTTCTTAATTTTAAAGTAATTGATGCTGTTTTTTTTACTTTGACCAATCAGGACGATGTATCTTTTTGAAGTTTTCAAATTTTGACCAATCAGAATAATGAATTTCCAAAAAATAACTGAAATCATTGAAAAAATAATAAAAATTTATATTTTTAGTCAATTAACCAGCGTTTCGAAACCTATCGAAGTTGATGGTGAAGTTTCGATTTTCGGAACTTTTCGAACCGACGAATCCTTCATTCCTGGATCGTCTGTTTGTGGTTTCAAGTTATCTGAAATTGAGAGATCATTGAGCTCAAAATACACAAATGGAGACCAGGCAAACCCTCTTGCAACCTGCAAAAACATCGAGTCTCAAGAGGAATTACAGTACATCTCCAATTATATCCCTGAAGTCTGCATAAAACCGCTACCTATCGATTCCGAGCCACTTTTGACCCGAACGACTTTCAAAACTGCCGATTCGAGAGATCTCATGAACAGTATAGAAGTGATGAAGGGAAATAAAAATTTTGCCATCATTGTGATAGGCACAACAAATTCAAAAATTTTGCGGGCTTCTCTTCAGCTCCAGAAAAATCCAGGCGAATTGGTTCATCGAAAAAGGTTGGAATTTTTAACAGAGGAATTTATTCACCCAAAAGAACACTGTAAATCAGCAGATGGAATTTATGCCTTGGCTATTGATGAGGCCAAAAAGACAATTATAGCTTCTGGAACTAGTTGTTTAATGACAACAAATTCGGGTAACATGTGTCGAAAATTCACTTGTGGAATCGCGTGCTCGTCTTCTGGGGACCCAAATTGCCGGTATAAAAATGGAGAATGCATAGCAGACAATCGAGACGAAATGGCCCAAACTCATCAAATTTTCCAACCATGCCCAAAACCATCTCCAAAACCGACCACGACTCAACCTACTACAAGACAAAGGTCCCCGTACCGACCAATAATACCGGAAATTGTACCAGAAGAACCGGGTATTCACGAAACTCTCGGATTGACGCAAGAAGAAGACGATGTAGTGATTCAGAAGAGCGCAATGAATATGATTATTATTGGATGTGTAGCCTTGATTGTAGGATTACTGGTAGGAGCTGCTATTGGAGTTTTTTGCTTTAAATGGTCTTGTCGGGGATATATTCAAAAGGATCCTAATCAAGGTTATATTGATGGATCGAAAGTTCAGATAACATCTCCAAGGTGAATAACTTTTTTAGTTTTCTCGAAATTGAGAGCAGAATTGAATTAAAATTAATAGAATCTAAACAAACCGATTACTTTGGTTTCGTCTGTAACGATACCTTTTCAGAGGACAATATGATCAAAACCTACACTTTTTATTTTAGATGTCTCTTGTAAAAAACCGAGGTAATCTCTAGGCCCGGTGTTGCGCGTTTGCGTTTGACCCTTATTTTTGAAGCCTTTATTAGTTAATTTCGGTGCTCTCATTGGTCCAACCTGCCACTCCAGGCCTAGAGATCCTCTTCTTCAATTTGGGCGAGATGGCGGAATTTTTACAGACTTTTTCCGCTCCGATTTTTATAATTCAGAAATATAAATTTTTTGGTTTAATTTTTTATAATTCTGACAAAAATATATGTTGCTTTTTTTGACGAAAATTTGAAATCGGAGCTAATAACATTGTTCGAAAAGTTTTTTTCCATGAAACCGGAAAATTAACTAAAAAAAACTTCTTAAAATTGCGACAGTTATTAAACAATTACTGAAAACAGTATACTAAAACGCTATACAAAATCACATCCTTTTTAACAGTAAAATAAAAATGTTTTCAGCGTTCCAATGCGACATGCTGAAAAGGAACGTCATTATTCTGTTTACGAAAACGCTGGGCGAATCGATTCAACTCGTATCGACTCAACTGGATCGGATTCATCCCGTGATTCCGGAATAAGAATGTCTGGTGATTCCACCGAAGTCAAAACGACTTCCCGTGGTGACCACGAATATCACGCAGCAACACATGCAAATACTACTGGAAGAATTCGTCCTAAAAAATTGGATCTTTCGGGAACAAACGCTCAAAACCATTATCAGACCATGGGAAACAAGCAGTATTCTGAGGCCACTTTTGGTACAATGAAATATGCCACGACTTCAAGAGGTGCAAGTGTGACGTCCGAACCGAAAAGTGGACCGAAACTTGGGCTGAGCTCCTTGTATAATAATAAAAATTATGGAAACTATGCTACAATTCAGCCATCGAGATCGAAGCAGTATATGCGACAACAATCTATGCCCAGTACCTACCAGCCATCTACTAACAAGCCTATTATGACGGTAATTATATATGTGATGAAAATATATGCCCCATACTTTAAGTTGGCAGTAAAACGAAGATAAGGCCAGAATTTTACGGCATGTTTTTTTTCACAACTTTTTTCAACGCTTATTCCCCAAATAAGCATATTAAATTTTCGGAATTTCATAAGAATAAATTGGAGTTGTTCAAAAGTATAATTCTATTCGTTTTCGTGTACTTTTGAATATAATTTATTTCTCGGGGTGCCCCATATATAGGGTTCAGTACCGGGAGATTTATCTGCAAAACTAAACCCCTCAGCACTAATTCTTTGAGTTTATATATGGTTAAACTTTCTCAAGAAAATGAAATTCCGACCATGAAAAAAGTTTTTTGGAGCCACCTTGGTGGTCACAATGTGAGTATTAAAAACAACCTTTGGGCTTCCTAAGGCGCTTTAAAGGTTGATTATTATTCATTTTATGTTGTTATGACACGGATCGCGCCATAAAAACATTTAGCTATACATGACAAAAAAATTTAAATTTTAGAAAAAAAAATTTCGATATTTTTTTTGGTCATATTGAAGGAATTTGGATGAAAAAATGCGTAGGCGGAACGCCGAAAACGCAAATTGATATAGGCCAAACATCTCGTGCGAGCCAATTTCATTGTATTTTCGACCTAAAATTTTATTTGCTATCCGATAAGCATAATTTTAGGATGAGCAGCGCATGAGCACCTACTTCAATTGTCAATTTAAACAATAAAATGCCATAAACATTATAAAAACGTTTCGAAAAAAAAAATTTTTTCAAAAAAAAATCTGCAACAAGTGACTTATCACCATTCGTCAATAAACTAATTAGTTTAAAAGTAGTCGATTTTCGGCCGGTACTGACCCTACCCATATCGCTGAAAAAACCACACTATTTCACGGTTTTTAGTTATTCCCTTTCAGTTAGCCATACGCCGAATTGCTTGGGCGAATTACTCTGAGTGCGTCATGAATGACGTCATATTTCAGGATTGAATTTCTCAGACCTACTACAGAGTACTTTTTAAAATTTTTATTTGATCGCGTTTGGGGGAGTTTTTACTTCATTTGAACCTATTGTGAACTCATTATAAAATTTGCATATTATGACATCATTTCGAAAGCCCACGCGTTTTTCATTTTTGAACGAAAAACTTTATTTTTGTCCCCATACGATAACGATGCCCGAGTGTCTTCAAAAATCCTATTCATTTTAAAGCAACAAAATTTAAGGCACTTGAGCATCGTAATGGATATCGCTGAAAGTGCCCAATATCGCCGAAATTTTCTATGAAAAAATTTCCGCAAATTCATTTTCAAATCTTCCTGAATAATAACAATACCCGTCAGCGCTGGTATATTTTTTTTTCCAGAATCAGGTTATTTTTCAAGGCATCGTCAAAAACGAGCAGTTTTCTTATTTTGACCAATTTTTCAAACTTTCTGCCGTTTTACTGCATGACCTATAGTTTGGGGTCATTTCACTAAACCCGTGGTGTTTCTGATTTTTGTTTTCTAATCTCACTATAAGAATTTACAGGTTCGACCCATGACCGATCAACCTCCTTCCTCGCCTATCAGAAATCAACACTATCCTATCTTAGCCAAACATAGCGCAAATATGTACAATGACAATTTTAAACCAGAACAGAGCTGGAGAAGTTATAAGCATGATGATGTTGGCCACTATGCAACTCTTCCAAAGGTTAGTTAGATATTATTTTGAAACATAAACATTTAATCTTTATTTCGACCATAGGTTAAGGGGGGTGATAGTGATTTTTGGGATTTCAGAGGCTTCGTACGGTTAGACAAATGCAGACTGGACATTTTTGAAACATACATTAGGAAGATCTATCTTTGATCTCGCGATTCAATTAGACAGTTTAGTACCACTACCACCAACCATCTGGTTAACCGCGGTCAACTTTAAAAAAAAATTGTCAACTTTAAAAAAAATTGAACTGAACGTGATATTTTTTCAAGCGCTACAATTTAAACACCAGGTTTATTAAAACATAGGTATATTTTACTTATTTTTTTGCATACAAATAAAGCGTAAACAAACTTTCGTAAGGTTTGAAATTAAAAAATCTGCCGAAAAATTGATAATTAACTTCGAGACGTGAATGCTCAATTAAAATGTTGACTGATTTTTTCTGAAAATATACAATAAAAGTGAAGTATCCAAAGTTTTATTGAATATTTGCAATAGTTTCTCAAAAAAAATTCAACCAATATTTGAATTCAACATTCCCGCCTCAGAGTTAATTATCAATTTTCTTACGCAATCTGAATCGGATTATCTGTTCAATCACAAATGTTTAATTTATTTTCTAGGGCCATAAACGTCCTCAAATAAAGCGAACTCCATCCTCGACAAATAATGGAACACTTGGATTCACAAAGCCAAAATTGGTTCATGTTTGTCCTCCAACGGTGAGTCTTAAAATAATTATACTGAAATTAAAACAGACAATGTACAAAAACGAATGCTCAAGGATTACTGTACTTATTGAAGCACTACATTATGTTTTCAAGTGAATTTAAAGTGTTTTTTTAATAATGCATAAAATTTATCCAACCGAACTCACTCATGATTTTGAATCATATCCTTTGTCCAACCAAAGTGAATCTTGACAATGATGGTGATCTCCATAGCGCGTGTTCGAATCCCACTATTATCGAATCTCACGCCCCTTTATTTTCCAGGGGGTTGATCAGCTGATATTACGCACCAATCAACTTTGCCGTTTCCAATATCAAGCACCCTTGCCTATTATTATACCTAAGACAATCACTAAGGACAACCACTGGTGGGATCGAAGACGCGCTATAGAGATCACCATCATTTTTCAAGATTCACTTGGTTGGAAAATAATATATTCATTACACAGTCACCAGTCTTAACTGGAACACTTACCGACCTGAAAAAAGCGTTCCAGTTAGAGATAACCCCTGATAATTTTGCTACAAAGCTACATGCATATTAAATTGCTTTATTTGTGGTCAAATTCATTGGTAAATGAAGAAAGTTTGTGTAACATATTTATATTACTTTGTTAGATGGAAGTTTGCTTGCTTTTTTTTTCTTGTTACGGAATTTCTAACCGCTAAACCACTGGTTTATTGCCGTCAAAATTCTGATTTCTTCTCACACAAACATTTTCCTCGGAATTTTGTTTTTCGAATGAGGCAAGAGTTGGGTCGATCGCTTTCTTTCGAATCCCAGTATTCAAATTATGCAACTTTTCATTTTTCATCACTCTGGTGAATCGGAATCCAGGCCAATTTTTTTCAAACTTTCTGGCAAATTCGAAGGGATGTTTTCGGATTTTTTCTCATGAACTGTTTTATTTGCTTGTTTCTGCTGTACAATTAGCCAAGATATTTTTGTAGTTTTTATCACTCATTTATATGGCTTATATGAGTTATTAATGATATTATTATCAGCTTAGGCTTTTTGAATATAATCTAGTGCCATATCTAGAATCAAAAATGTAATAATTGTCACAAACGCCTTAAAGTCTTAATATGTTAACAAACGCCATAAATATTCGTACCAATTTTTGGAAAACCAAAAAATCTGGGATTTCGCCTTTTGGAGCCGTTTAAAATATATGCTTTCATAATATAGATCAGTTCAAAAAGCACATTTTTTTACTGTTCCGAGTTAGAGACAAATATGACCGACCCTAAAAAAGCGTTCCAGTTAAGAGAAAGTTGTTCTAATTAAGGGGTGTCCATGTTAGAGGTGGTGGACTGTAATTCGAATTTTCTTTTATAATTTCGATGGACGATTTCTTGACTCATAATTCAAACAACAATACCTTTTACCAAAACACATCGATTTGATGTTAGCTGTTTTTAACTCGGGTACGATCGCAGTTAAAGATGGCCCAGCCGCCCGTGAGGCGCTGTAGCGCCCCATTACTAAATGCCAATTCTCTATGGTTTGTCATTAAGGGACCTATCCAACTTAGCTATTGATGATCTAATTCAGACAATTATCTCGCTGATAGATCAAAAGATTTTTTTTTAATTTTGATTATAAATGCATCTTTTTTCAGTTCAAAAAAAATCAGCGTTTAATCAACAAAAAAATACTAAAAACGGATTTTTTGTCGTATTTTATTTCATACATAATATCCCTTTATTGCCCTCTCCGCAATATTTGGGCCCTCAAAACACGGGGGGTGAGAAAACGAGGCGTCATTTGAAAACGAGTCATCCGATTTAGTTCTTAGATAGCTCAAACTGAGCACAATTATCTAATAAATATAAAAATTAAAAATTGTTTTTAATAGGAACAATGTTTTTATTTATTTTATAAGATTACTGAAATTGTTTAATTATTAGTTTTTGTTAAAAAATAGAAACAAAGGTCTGAGAAAAATAGAAACACTGGTCTGATTCGGACCAACTTTTATTTTGTATTATTTACTAAATAATTGTGCACAGTTTGAGCTATTTAAGAACCTAATCGGCTAAATCGTTTTTGAAAACCGCGTTGTTTTCTCACCCCCCCCCC
>SCLH01000646.1:155368-166311 GCA_004367855.1 Oikopleura vanhoeffeni | reverse complement strand
GGTTTATTTTATGAAATTGTTTGGAGTTCAATCTGACATATCGGATTGTCAAAAAGCTAACAATTTCATAATCTAGAACTCTTGTTATCATTCTTTTAAATTAAAAAACCAACATTTATACATTTCACTATCGACCCCTTACAAAGTAATACAATTTTGCCAACTACAATTAATCCTGATGAGCCTGATTGCATTTTTATGGATGAATTAACCGATGCTGACAATCATCTTCAAAAGGGAATTTCGAGTGACTTCATTTTTAAATGCCAAAACTTCAATTTAACATGTACAGTTCAAAGAATTGGTTTATAAACAAAATTTGCTATAATTTTTTCCAAGTTGAAAATATATGAAACCAAAACATAGAGAGGAGCTGTTGGAGTTTTCTGAATTTCAGTGTCAAAACTATTCATCTACTATCAACTCTGGAAAAACTGCTGAGATAATTGTGATTTTCCCTGTTTTTTATAGCGTTTTATTGTTGTTATTTTGAATTTAATAATATCATTTAATAACTATATATTTAATTAAATATATTTATATAATTATAAAATTAATGGATGAAATTTAAAAGTGTGAAATGAGTTAACATTTCGTTTGTATTTATGTTCACCCTAATTGGTTTATCATTAAAAAAGAGAGAAAATTGCGCACAAAATTTTACACGAAAATTTGAACAGAACTTAATTTTCAGAATAATTGAATTGTGGCGAAAATTGGCATAGTTTGGTGAAAAAAATACATGCCGATTTCAAAATAGCTCGAAGACTGAAAATTCTTTTCGCTGATTAATTCTTATGAGCAGCTTCGAAAGATTCTTCGGACAAATAAAATCAAAACCAATATTATCACACTTTTACTTTGTGCTGTTTGTAAATTTGTATCTCTAAGGTTGTTGATTCAGTGAGAGAAGCTTTTGTTATCGTTGTTGTTGCTTTCATTTTCGTGATAGGTTCGGGTTTGTTTGTGTAGGGTGTGAATTGATTTTTTAAGTTGTAATGCATCAATCTTTGGAAGCACAGAAAAAAAGTTCCGCTAAAGCACCAGAGCCTTTCAGGCGGCTCGACTTTGAGCGCTCTTTACAGAAAACTCATATGAGATCAACTTTCAATTTTTCCTTAATGATCGGGTTTTGGAAGTTCTGTCCTTCTAATGAGTTTTTGGATTGGTGGACTTGATTTAAATATGTCATGACGTCTCACAGTCCCTGACTCCTTAACTCGTAGACTCGATTTATGGCGACGCGTTGCCATACACCATTTAATCGCATTTTACGACGCAACTTTTTGTTTTCTTATTCTCATTAAATGCCTTTAAATTCGTTGAAAAATTTTATCTAACACACACAGTGCTAGAGATCAAATCATAATTTTAATGAAAAACTTTCATTTTTTTCTCGAATCCGCTGCGGTCAAAATCAGACCATAGTTGCTAATATCGGTTCCAGCAAATCATACCCAAGGAATCTTTGGATGGCATTTAAATTTTCTAATTATCACTTTTATTTTCAAAATTGTCATTTTCGCACACTTTTTTGTCGATGTACAGCCAATCAGAGCGAAATTCAAAGAAGTACGACCGATTCGATGTTCACCACCCTTAGGGCTTGTTACATTCCGAAAATGACGTTTCTGGTATTTTCACAGAAAAAGCCTTTTATCAAAACGTCCAAAAAACACTCTTTTTTGGCACATTTAGCCAAATTCCTGACCCCTGAGGCAAAAATCAAAACCGATTCGCTTAAATTCAGACATTTTTCTAGATTTTCAACAAATCTCAAAACTTTCCGATATAAGCTCTAGGATCCTTGTTTCTTCGAAAAAAGCTGAGGGACTCGTCTTTAACCGCGGTTAACCAGATGGTTGGTGAAAGTGGTACTAAACTCTCAAATGGAATAGTGAGATCAAAGATAAATCTTTCTAATGTATGTTCCAAAATTGTCCAGTTTGAATTTGTCTAACCGTAAGAAGCCTCTGAAATCACTAACACCACCCCCTTAAGCTATTGAAAAATGTATGTTGATAATGAAACTTTGCTAATATGGCTCGATTTATAAGTATGGCGATTTATGTCTGAAGTCTACGAGTTAAAGTCCAAAAAACTTCCAAGAAAAAGTATGCATTTTAAAAGGTTTATTTTTTTAAAGGGGATCATGCGCATTTTAAGGAAAAAACCTTTTTTTCGAGAGACAAATTGTTATTTTCTTGATATCTTTATGTTTTTTCGATTCTTTGAATTATTCTGTACAAAAAACCAATTGTGGTTTTCTCAATTTCTAGTGTCAAAGACTTACAAATTTTAACTTTCTAGTTTTCAAGAAATTTGAATATGTTTTCATAATTCAGTACTGTAATTTTGACAGCGTCCCAAATCCCAATAAAAACTTCTTGCTCAAAAGTGCTGGTGAGATGACTTATTTTTTTCACCGGCCTCAATTAGCAGGTTACTGAAGGTTTCTGGAGTACCAATAATTTTAGTAATTACTTCTATTTTGTACCGAATTTTTCAAAAAAGTAAGAAGCTAAATAAGACTGCGTTTTTTCCGAGCGCTTTCTATTTAAAAATCATATATTTCCTTTTTTGCGCTAATGTCAAAACATTACGCTTTGCGTATTTTCTCGTCATTTTTATTTATAATTTTTAATACAAAACCAGACCTTACCGGTATATGCAGTATTTTTAAGTCTCATACTGACAAATAAATAAATAATCCCTCTTACGCGCCAAAAAAACAATCGGAAATAACAGTTTGCCAGGTGATGATCGGTAGAGATCATCAAAGAATTATGCACGTAAAAAGTTGATTGCGTACTGTGCAAAAATGAAATATGCATTTCACGGGGTCATCGTCTTCTTCAGGAAAAATAGGCAATTTAAGAGAATTGAGGGTGTTTACATTTTTTTTGCTGGTGAAAATAATTTGAGATCTAAACATGAGAAGATGTTTTTTATTGTTTGAATCAAACAGTTTGATATCGAAGAACAAAACCCTGAAAGTATCATGCAAGCAAAATAAAACCAACATGTCACTCAACAAATCGGTTAAAGACATAACCAGAACGTTACTTTTAACAGCTCCGGCTAAATACAGCTTCCAGTGTATTTCAAAATAAAATTATATTTCTCTTAGATCATTCTTAAGGGGGTTCTATAGGCAGCCCATATCTTTTGTACTGGAAATTATTTTGACTGGATTTTAGAATTTTTGATCTCCACGTAGATTGTTTAATTATATAAATAAATAAAAATTTGAAAAAAAATTTAACATTCTGGAATTTTTAAGGGCCTTGGATCTATTTGACAGATCCGGATATAGGCGCTTGATGAAAGACTTTTTACTGGGTATATATATTTTCTTCAATATACCATCAAAGTAATGTTTCATGATCCAGGCAACTTTTGTAACTACAGAATTTTGGAATTATTATTTTTTAAGAAAATTTTAAGTCCAACTGTAAAGTTAAACTTTTCGAATCCGACAAATTATGAGAAATTTATGAATAAAGTTCCGAGCATTATGAAAAAATGCCTTATTTTTTGTTAAAAATTTGAAAATTTTTCATTTCTTGCTCAAAAATTTTCAAACTTATTTTTCTTGAATCACCAGCTGAAAATATTGAGAATGCCACCTTTTACTTTATTCACTTATGTCCTTGTTTTGTTTCTTCGCTCTTGTTTATACTCTCAATCATAATTTTTGCAACGAAACTACGGTTCGGCAGAAATCCTTTTACGCCCTCTTTCATCCAGAATAAAGGAAATTTTATCACACCGAAACATGCCTAATTGGTTAGCCGACCCATCCACCGTTTGAAATTCATTTTATTCAACTTCTGAAAAAAAATAAGTTTTTCGATGTGCCAAAATTTCCGTTTTTTCCTTTTCGCAAAACTGAGCGTAGAACTCGATAAAACAATTAACCTGCTGCTTAACCCGTGTGCAGACAAGAGCCACAAAATGTGCTCCAGCATAGACCTAACAATCATCGAAACAAATCAAAAACTGACAGAAGGAACTTTCTGTTTCACAACAACAGTATACAAGAATATAGATACGTTCAAGAAAATAATTATGATTTATTATTATTGAATGTTTGTTCCGCCGCATTACGGAGAGTGATATATCAGGATTTCGCCTATGTTTCACTCCGAAAAAATCGGAACTGGACATAAACAACATCAATGATGAGCGATATAGCGTTTTAGGAAAGTGTTTTGTGCATGCTAATTGATGAAAATTTATTGGTACAGAGGGCAAGACATTTTTCTTAGGGAGTGAAAAACACAATTGTCAACTTCAAGTATCACATGAAAATTAGTTAATTAAAAGTGAATAACCAATCAAACATGTCACAGTTGTAAACTTCATTACCATATTTACTCGAAATAAATAGAAAAAATGCCATTAGCCTCTTATAGGGAAAAATAAAACATTTTCATTAAAACTCATGATTTTTCGATCAAAAATTTTTGACTAATATTAAAATTACTTGATTATGAGATATAAACTAAAGCGGACAAAACTATGACGTAGGCCAGATTCTTGTGCATTGTTTTCGACAAAGATCAAAATTGAAGAGACAAACTGTGACCATTATCACGTGATAGGTACACCTTGCTTTCTCACAGTTTCTAGAACCTCAAAATTAAAATTTCAGAAATCAAAAAGTCGAATGCAAAAATATGACCTTCAACTCTTATCAGACAAAATTAAAACCAAGTGCCTAAGCTTCTGTGAACAACATTCAAAGAAAGACCACAATTGGCTCGGGCTTGGCCGGAACTTTTTTTTATATGCTCACAAGGGTTAAGAGGTTTTGAGGGTCTCCGTACCGGCGTTGGTTGAATTTTACCAAATAAATCTTGAAGCATGTTTTTAAGTCGAGTAAGTTCGTGCAATAGCACCTTATCCTGCTTTCCTAGAAACCTCATTGAAAACTTGAAAACCAGCATAATCAGCAACACCCACTCCTCAGGGTCGGTCACTGATTTACCGGGCCGTGCATTCCCATGGATGCATCCCTTTCTTGGGGATAAATGGGAATGAAGAGGGATCGAATCCATCCCATCCCCAAATGTGTGGATATGATGGAATGGGATAGGGGATAGAAAATCGGCCAGGGATGCATCACTATACAAGCCTGGCCCGATGTATTTTTGAAAACATAAGCAATTCAAATTAAAATTCAAGGTTCATTCAGCTTTTATTGTTTGTATTACAGATTCAACAGTATAATCACAAGTTTGAAGATAAAATATTTATATTTGATTAATTTGGGATATCCCGTTATCAATTTTTGGTTAGAATGCGTAGCCACTACTCTTTTTGACGTTGTGGCTACGCATTCTAACCAAGAAGTGATAAAGGGTAAACAGTCAAAGTCTTTGACACAGTTTGAAGTAAACAGTTTTTTCAATTTGTTTTTTGTTGTTAATGTTGTTGTTAATATTGTTGTTAATAATGTTTTTAAATGTAGCATTTTTTATGGCTAAAATTTCTCATTAAAATTATCTAATAAAATATTCCATACATGAGGCATTTAATTATAATTTTTCACAAATGGGCCAATCAGAGTCAAAAATTGCAAAAAGAATGGCTTTCGCGTGAGGTTTGCATCCTTTTTTGCGTAGGTTTAAGCAAAACATAAAGAAAAATTGAGAAGGGGAGAGAAAATACGATCGGGGATGCATTCGGAATGCAGCATTCCTTTACAACCTTAAGTTCTGACCGTCAAATCAATGAGACTCTAGAATTCCTAATCGAAAGTGATGATAATTTATCATTCGGATCAAAGCACATTTCTACATCTTTCATTATATTAAGTTGTAATATATTTTCGTTACTAACAGTGTTTTCCACTCTGGCCTATTACTACTATAAAACTTCTTGTCAAGCTCGTATCGTTAGCTATAATATTAAATCGGGAATTTTAAATTACCAAGACTCAATTAAAGTTTGATGATAATTACTCGATCACAGAAGTTATAATTGTTCTAAAATTAAATAAAAAGTCTTTTTGTGTTCTTATTTTTTAAAACTGAAATTCAAACATTTTATTGTTGTTAAAATCAGTTTAAAAATATAAAAAAAAAACCTGATGGTTCTACCATTTAAGACGTTGATCTAAATCAAAAATTATTGGGGAACCTTCCTTGTCATTTGATTATAATCCATATCTTGAAAGTTTAAAGAACTTGGTTTTCCAATTTATTTTCATTTGCTTGGTAAAGTCCGGTTTAACTGGTTGGCAATAGCTTGCCTAGTAAATCCAGAGTATTCATTTCTGGTCAGAGCCAGTTTTTTAAGGTTTGAGGATGAACATTTTCCAGACAAGTTATAGTTTGTTTTATAACCCATTTTGAATGTACTACATTTAGTTGAATCATAATTCGAATTAGTCAAACATAAAAAATTTTAGCCAGTACAACTTAAATATGTCTTTAAAATCTTCTTTGTCCTAACAGTGGTTTCAAGTTCAGCATTGAAAATCTAATTTTTTTATAAAACAATTATCCTATCTTGTGAATTTAATGCCTACATATCCTATAAAAAAATGAGGGATGGAATATATATAGTACTTTTTAAATATTCTTATTGTAAAAAAAAGGCCGCGTCACGCCTGAATGATCTCGACTATACCTATGGTTGAGTAACAACATAATTTCAAACTTTTATAAAAATTTTACCTCTAGAAAGGCGCGCCACGCCTGAATAACCTCGACTATACCTATGGTTGAGTAACCACATAATTTCAAACTTTTATAAAAATTTTACCTCAAAAATGGCGCGTCACGCCCGAATCACCGCGCTTATAACCATGCTCCATTACACAACCAAATATCATGAAAAATTTGAAGATTATATTTTAAAATTAAATATATTTACAAAAAAACAATAAAAAACTTTTAAATTTTCATGAATATTTGATTAAATTATTCTGTTAATGCTAAAATTGACATTATTTTTGCTGCGATCGTTCTTTGAACGCGGATTTGCTCATGCGTGAATTAAAAAAACTATATATTTCTTTTTCTTTTATTAATTAAAAAAAACGAAGTTAAACAGAATAAAATGATGTCAGATCAACCGAAAAGTTGAAGGGCTCGTCCACATCTGTTGTATCTTCCGCAACATGGCTTTCGTGAAATTCTTCCAATCCGAAAAGGGAGTAGTCGAACCATTCATCAAAGAATGAAGGGGATTCTAGGATTGAAACCTTCCTCAAGGATTGGCTAGTCGATTTCAGAAAACGAACTTGCTGGAGAATCCAGCATAAACCCTTGGAAAATGGGCTCTTCAGATCCACCTGATCCAGTCGAATACGGAGACCAATTGAAGCCCGAATCGAAGTCCGATCCATGTTCGATCTCCGATCCATCAGATCCACCATCATTTCCCGATTCCACGTCCGATTCAACATCATTTCCCGATTTCACGTCCGATTCAAGATCATTTCTTAATAAAACGTCAGCTCTGTCTTGATAGATGACGATGTACTCCTCTGTAGACGTAATCTCTGGCATTTTTTTCTTTTATTTTCTTATTATATCTCTTTATAGAACAAATCAGTAAAATTTTTGCTTTATGTATTTTGTAGTTTTGAAAAAAATAATTTTGCTTGATCTCACTTCCCAAATTTTGTGTAGGTTGAATTTTCTCAGAATTTCAGGCCAAAAAAATGTGGGAAGGTAGATTTATGTAGCCCTTTTTGTCAAAAAACATANAGGTTTCAAAGGGCCACATGCAACTTGAATTTCTCTTAAATATTCAAGCTGCATGTCAAACATGTATTTTTAAGTATACCCAATGTAAGGTAGACTTTCAAGGTGCAAGGTGTAAAATGGCAACCTTGCCCCTTGATGGCAACCTTGAAGTTTGCGGAAGTTTGCTTTATAAGCAAACTTTCGAGCTTCAATTAATCAGTTAACTTTGAGTTAAGTTTTTACACTTTTTGCGTTTTTCCCCCTTATTTTTGCCTATATTTTTCTGACAATTTAAGCAATAAAATTTTATAAAATCAAATTTAAAATCCGTATTTTTATTGTTAAGGGTTAAACTTAACCACGCCCATTTTAAGAGATTTATATCAGAGAATAAGCCTAGATTTTACCTTAAATTTGCTCCATAAGTATATATTTATTACTTTATATTTTTATTATATAACATATCATAAATTGTTATAAAAATATGTTTATTGTAAGTTATAGGCTTATTTCTTGCATTATAGTGTCGGTTAGAAAAGTTGTGATTACGTCACAAATCCAAGAAAAAAATCTAAAAATTTCTGAATCTGCACCAACTTTTTTTACAGTGAAAATTTTGACTGAAAATTTTTGGAAATTGAACAAAAAAAATCAACAGTTGTGCCTAGAATTTTACGGGCTTCAATTTGACGATATTTTTAAGGCAATCGGACCAATATTTTAAATTGACCAATCAGCGAAAAGCATCCTGAAAAAAAACGTTGCGAAATTTTAGTCTTTTTTCAATGAAGAGTTCACAGCCAAAATTTCAGCTGATTTGAAGCAGGTTAAAGGGCCCTCTATAGGTCTTTATAAAGTTGACCGCCGTGACGTGTCAATCCTTGGAATATAGTTGCCACTGGTTAAACAGGATTTGTGATGTGCTCGAATTTTTGTTATTTCGGGCTCATAATGCAAATTCAAGATGAATTTCTTGATAGTTTAAGAACATTTCTCCAAAAAAAATTAAAAGTGGCCCACAGTCACCATTGACCTGACTCTCTGGGTGAACAACTACAAATTCAGAATGTTCTGTCTCCAACTTTTTTTTCATTTTTTGTAATTCTTGAAGTATTGCTGTCATTATCTCCACAATACCATCATAATAAACGCACTCGACATTCACTTACGAATAGTTTGACTTTGTTTTCATCGATAAGAATAGCTACTGTTACAAAATGCCCACTTTCACCGTTATTTGTCCATTTTTTTTGTTTTTACCTTGAACATAGAAGGAGACGAAAAAATACTTAAAATCAGTTTTTTCCGTATAGGCTGTATTTCTTTAATGTATCCTAGACAATCGGATATTGGTTTCCCATCAGCAAACTGAGCAATTAGCCTTGCGAACTTAAAAAGGGCAACAAATCGCATTTTCATCTTCGGACTCACGTTATCTAAAAGTTCGAACATGTCGTCAACGAAATCGGTAAAATATTTCATTTGATTAAATTGTTTGAAGCCACCATTTGGTCTTTTCGCAAAAAAATTTTTAGCCGTTGCTTCATCAAGATCAACTTTCAGAGAACGATGCATGGTTAATTTATTTTCGGAATTCGATTCATAATCTATCCAAGCTGGCTGTTCTTCAGACACAATAATCTTATCATTTGATTAGGGTTCATCAAGAAGGTCGACAAGAGGCTCGATACTTGAGTTCATTGAAATGTCTGAATAAGATTCCGTAACATTTGCGATATTGTACAATTCATTAGGATAATCCATTCTCATGTGTTTCATTCTCCGTCTCGGTTTCGGACATCAAATTGGTTGAAGCAGCAACCACATTTTTTTAAGTATTTTTTTGAATCGATTGTATCGGCTGGCTTGAAATAGGCCCAACAAGCAGAATCGACATGTACAGACTAACGGGACCAGATTGTATGCTTTTCTGTTGAATTTGATCGTTCTCGCCTGCTTTTGAGTTGAGATTCAAGTAACTTAAAAAAATCTAGTTAAATATCGATAACAAGTAATTGGATATAAAGAACATTTATTTCTATTCAAGTTATTCATACCTCCATGAAACTCGGTCGTAATTTTCTCTGATAGCGTGTTGATCGGATCGCCGAAATAAGGGGCGATAAAGTTAAAAATCGCCAAAATAGAAAAAACATCACTTAAAAGATAAAGTGCCGTCTGTCAACAAGCCATTTTAAGACAAAACTTAATATAAAAATTTAAAGTCGGTCGCTTTATTTTATAGGACTCAACAACTGGCGCCCTTATTCAAAATCGATAAGATTTGAAACAAGGGTGTTAATTTTTTTGAATAACAGCAAAATTTTTGGCTTTAATCAATTCACAGAGTTCCGTAAAACAGACTCAATTCAAGTCACTTAACGCGAAGAACAGACTGCAATCGGGGAGTGATTTAATTGATCAAATAAATAATCAATCATTTTTTTGAGGTCATCTGAGATTTTTTTCTGTCTATTTATCATACAATATATTTTTTGAACAAATTGAAAGTTTTTGTTTCTCAAATTTCCTTATATTCATCACTTGGTTCCTAATCTAATTTGAGCAAGATAAACTGTTTTTGCTCTCTAGCACCATTTCAATAAAATATTGTCCAAAGTTTTTTATGACCGCTAATGAAAAAACAAATTTTCGAATAAGTTATTGTGAAATTGGCCTTTCTTCAAGAAAAGTTTTCGTTTTCTATATTTTCGAAATAAGGCTCAAAAGAAAGCTGGGAAACCACTGAAGAGAAATTTTGAAGTTTTAGTGGTCAAATTAGAATATACGTTATTTTGTACTTAATTTTGAAAAAAATACTCAGAAAAAAATCGAAAATACTTAAAAATTTCGAATATTTTTTTGTTCTTATTCGAGTTGTTTTGTGCTTTTAAAACATAAACAATTGATTTGGTGCATTTTAATGACATAATAACTGCAGAAAATGTAGGAACCACCGTACCCTTAATTTACCCTCAACTTTAAAAGTTATTTATGCTTTTATCAAAAAAGAATCTCCTACTTATATTTTTTAATCCTGTATCATTTGTGGTTGAAATTATTCCAAATGGTAAAAAGTACAATTTGGTGTTGATATTTATCTGCAAAAGGCTGCAAAACTAATAGCATTAGTATGATTCGATGCAAAAAAATTAAAAGAAATATAGAAGACAAAAGATGTGACTGTTTCATCCTAGATCATACAGTATGAATCATCCTGTATGATACATACTGTGAAAA
>SCLH01000646.1:121009-154714 GCA_004367855.1 Oikopleura vanhoeffeni | reverse complement strand
TGATCAATGGAGTCAATTACTTCCGTGACGCATTTTTTAGCAAAATTTGACATATTTTTGTTACCAAAATTTTGACCCTGGGAGAAATCAACTTACAGGTCCTGTGAGACTCTGAAGACGAATTTTCATACAAATCCAAATACTCTACAGTAGAAACTTGCGGAGATGACGCTGAACTTAAAATTGAAGTTTTTTTATGTCACATGACCTCAAACACGGGGAAATAAAATTCGAGTTTTTAATGTTTTGAAATTGAAATTTGATCCGAAATTGACATGTTATGAAAAATTTTTTTTGGTGATTTGTGGGTTTTTCGTCATGCTGAAGAATATGGCCTTAAAAAAAATTTAATTTTAGAACATTTTTTCTGAAGAGGTCTTATCGTAATCAAAATCCACCATTAGACTTCATCATGAATTTTATTGAGCTTTTGTAATTATAACAATCTTATTAGATGAATGTTGAGAATAAATAGTTAAAATGAATTTTATCAAAATTTAAGGTAGAGTTTTTGGTCAGAGTTTTTCCAGTTCAAGGACGCTAGTAGCAGACACGCCACAACAGAGTTGTCGTTTGTGAATTTCAAAATTTAAACGCATTTTTTACAACAACCCTTAAAGGTACCTTTAGAAGATTGTTTCATAATCTTGAAAAGTTTATTATCAAGTTTCCCATCTTGTGAGACTAATATCAACTTATTTGATGAGGTCTGAAAACATGATGAACATAAATTTGGTTAATATCGTCAAAAAAACCACTAAGCTCAAAAAGAAAAAAAAATCTTACCATTTGGCCTTAAAAAATCGAAATTTTTCAATTTGAACAAAAAACGCTTGTGTTCCTCACACACTTTGGCGCTAGAGAGCAAAAACTGATTAATTTTGATTTTTAGCCACTTTGTGGTAAAATTAAGAAAAACTATAAGCCAAAATTTTTTGTCTTGAGGATTTCTGAAATTTCTGAGTAATTTTAAGAAAATCTGAGAGAATCAGTTTTGACCCTCAGAACAATCTCATGAGCAAACAACACGTTTAATTGAACAACACAATGTATTCTACGAGATGTATTTTATTCAGTTTGACCAAGGATTTTAAATAACTGAACTTCGAAAGAACAAGTGCGTAAAGTTTAGAATATTTAATAATAAGATGTTTACACAGGAACCTTTACAAAACAGCAATTTGTGCTGAAATTATTTAACTGTGCAGTTAATGCACTGAAAATAAATAAAGTGAGAAGCCAATAATAATAATAAGCATAGCAAGAAGGTTAAAACCAACTATTTTGAACCACAGATTTTGAGTCAAATTAGTTTTGAAAAGTAGAAACCGGTCGGAAAGTAAAATATAAGGCATGCTTGAGCACTTAACCCTTGAAGACATAAAAAAAAATGGCGGAGGCCACATAGACTTTCACAAAATAAATTCGAGCGTTGTTTCAAATAAACTCATATAAGTTATATCTTAAATACGGGCTTGATTCACAAAAAATGGGCTCTCTTCCCGGATTTAAAATAAAATATCAACCTTCACTTCATTGTGACATAAAGTTTTAGAATCAAATTGTAAACAACAATTACAAATTCTAGAAATATCATGTTCAATTTTACGGTACGTTTCATATACACGTTTCAGTATTCCACGTAAAAAAACTCATGGTAGTCGCCAGGAACTTACTTTTATCTAAATAACCGATGCTGCATCGGCGATGCAGTATCTAGACTATTTAAGACTATTTAAGATCATTATCAGAAATTTTTGAAATTCAACATGTAAAAATATTATAACCCAGTCTGGTTACCCAGATGTCTTTAGAATTTTAATTGTTGTCTAAAATTAGCTATATTAAGTTAAAGACTTTCTTAAGGGGGTTCTATAGGCAAAATGGACTTTTTGAATTGCTTATATCTCTCGGCATAGACATAGGAAGTGAATGAAACATTCTGATAAGTTAGTTCGTAATCTCTGAAAGACGTTTTAAATTATATTTTTAAGATAGCATGTTGAACCAACCGGTTAATGAGGTAAACCAGGAGCAAAAAATTTCTTGAAAAAGCCGTATTTCTTTTTGTCCTATTTAGGAAATGTTTCAAAATTTGACATTATCTGCGAAATTCAAAGGCGGAAAGAATTGTTGTGGTTTTTTTTTAATTTTATCACTAAAAAGGTATCAAAGCTGGCGAAAAGGACTGTTTTTTGCTTTTTTGGTCACGGAAAGTTGTAATTTTTTTTCCTGCTACATGGCAAACTATTTTTCTGAATTAATTTTTTTGATATAATTGCCAACAAAATTGTTGTGTCTGATCATCAGACTTAGATCTAACGATTTCATTTTTTAACTCCCAGGAGTACGATTTGAAAATTTATTTTTTGACATCAATGTCATCTTATGACATTTTCAAGTGTACCAAACGATTTGTAAGTTGAATAATTCTGGAAACGGTATTATAAACGATGGCGAAATATTTAACCGTTCGAGCGCAAAAGCAGAAAATATATTTTAGTTTTTGCCATTTTTCCGATTTTTTTTAGTTTTTATGACTGAAAAAGCTACGTTAAGTTCAAATATCGTAAAATGACTTGCCTACAGAACCTATATACTCAAAATAAGCTTATTTCGAATTTTATGAAAAAACATCCAAAATATTGAATTTTTTGAAATTTTTATGTCTTTATATAATTAAACAGGATACGCGGAGATCAAAAATTGTAAAATCCAGTCAATTGGATTTACATTACAAAAGATATAGGCTGCCTATAGAACCCCCTTAACTGGCTAATTTTGACTTTTCATTCAAGTGAGATATGTAGGGGAAATAGCCTTTCAATCAACTAGCCATAACATTTAAACCTATAACTAGCGTGTCCACCATTCGATTTTAGTTCAAAATCGAACACGTAGGTTGAACTTTTCAGATGAATCAGTTTGTGCTAAATTGTATTGCGCGTTTTGTGCTCAATTTTTTTTTTCTCAAAAATTAATATTTTTCGAAAAAAATGATAGTTTATTCTCAAAAATCGCTTCAGAACAATCCATCAAGTATTTTTATTAGTCGAAACTAATGGTGGACACGCTACCTATATCTTTAAATAAAATTGTTTTTGATTTGCATTACCAGTTTAATAGTGTATTCGAATGAAAAGAGTCTGCGATCATTTTTAACATCATTTTGAGGGAATTTAAGGTTGACTCTGTGCCTCCAAAGGTCAAAAGTGACAAATAAATGATGACCAAGAATCATAGTCTAGAATATCAAAAAAATCTCTCAGTGTTTTTCTACAAAACACTATGCTGTAGGTTGTTACCAAAAAGGCGAAAACTCAAATATTACACGAATTTCACAAATTATAACTCTTTAATTTCCAAGAGAGTCCTTGTGAAAAATTGAGGAAGTCTTTAACTGCTTGAAGTGGTTATTTAATGCGATTAAAAACTCCAACAGAAAGAACTACACTAAAGACTCCTCAAATCAATTTCAAGTAGAAGTTAGTTTTGTCGTTTACGTCACGATCAAATTCAAATGACGTTGATAAGGGCCCCTCGTTACTGTAGCGATATTTCTTGGCCCTGTGAGGATTTGAGATATTGTGGGAGTATTTTTGTATCGATTCGTCACTGCGTTCATCACATAAGAGTGTAGAAGAAGTTTTGCTAAATTTCTGAGGGAGAGTTTTTTATTTTTTTTCCGAAAAGTAAAAATTTTGAAATGAAATTAAAAAGAAAAACTTATAATTTATGAATTATGCTGCCCTTGTCCTCGAAAAAAACCACAATTAGCAATTTTTTAGGTAATCATTAGCTATAACATAAATGTACGTCAAAATTCAATTTTTTTTTTGAATTTTTGTCCGGATTTTGATCCGGATTTGTTTTAATCGAAACAATTATATTCGTTCATTCCGGCTTCGGTTGAATGTATTTCATTGATGATTGTGAATAAATTTTCATGATTAAGTTACGCTTTTTACTACGAGTAGTAGATAATAAAAAATATGAAAATGGCCAAATTTTCGTTTTTTTGCTTATTTTACTCTAGTGAGTCACTATCAGTGAATGATAATGTAATAGCAAATTGAAGGTATAACACCGATGTTTTGTGACTGTAAAAATTATCTTTGCTGTGAAAAAATTGAAGTTTCGAAAGTAATTTTGACAAAATCTGAGAAAGTCAGTTTCGATTATGCTCAGGCCAGGCACTGAATAAGGGCTTATCTTTAAATAATTGTCATTGAAACTCACGGTTCCTCACATGAAAATCAATTTTATTGTTTCAGACTTATTCGGAAGCTTTATTTAGAATGCGAAATTTCACGGATATCTTTTTGAACATTTAAAAAAAAGGTGGCAGTTTTTAGTTTTTAAACTGGGCCCTAATGATTTGAATTTTCGACTTTCCAGAAATTCAATTTAATTTTAATACCATTTGTGAACTTTTTGTTGTTCTTTTATTCAGTCCCTGAATTTCAAGAAAATATGAAAATTAAAAAAAATTCTTACTGTTTTTATGTTTTCATACCTACAATATAACCTACTGTATTATAAACTTCCTGTAATGATGGTTCGATAACAAATCAGTTTGTAACAAAAAAGTAACTCAAAATTTTTTGTAGATTCTCAATAGTTAGTTCTCATCATATTTAAAAGCAATTTTTGGATTTTAATGTTTTCGTCATAATGTTCAAAAATATCTGACTTTGACAAGTTAATTATAATCAGAAAAGGTTACGTACCTATCTGAATAAGCCCTTACATTCACTGCGGTCAATTCAGATTAATTGTTCTGACCTACTAAAAATGCAATAAACATAAAATTTTAATTATTATTGCCTTTTTTCTCAGACAGATCCGACTTTGGCGTTAAAAATAATAAACTTAAACAACTTTTACGAAGTATAATTATTTGTCCAAGTGATGATTGTTACTAAATACCGGATTGGCGGTTTTAACTGGTTGCAAAAATGACGTGAATCTGACGGCATTCCGGAAAGTTATAAATTGCTCGGTTATAACCGCAAAGAGAATATTACGGTTTTCAACGATACATAAGACGTGAATTTCAGAAACTTATTATTTTATGCCAAACTTTGAGTAAAATAATATTTTGCCTCAGATTTTTAACCATACTTAAAGTAAATACTTAACACATACTTAAGTAAAACTTTAGACTTTAAATTTTTCTTTCTTTATGCATGATCACTTTGATCTATCGGAGGACTTAATGGAATGAGTCGGTTCCAAAAGCCTGAATATGGATAATTTGATAGTCTATAGACTATAGTGCATAGGGTGTTAAAATTATCCACATTTAGGCTTTTGGAAACGACTCATTTCATTGAGTCTTCCGAAAGATCAAAGTGATCATACATAAAGAAAGAGAAATCGAACAAAAAAATGGTCCGAATCGGACAATTTTCCAATTTTTTAACCATCTAAACGCAATATTTTCTCTAATTAAAAAAAGAAATCGTGCTATTCGAACCAATTTTTTATTTCTTAATATTTTAGTCATTTTGAACTGTCTGAAAACTAGATCAGATAAGTCGTTTTATCAAAGCAATTTGAATATATTCGAAGATTTCTTATCACTTTCATTTTGTGAAATATTTCAACATTTTTTTCCAAAATTTACAAATAAAGTAAACCAACCCCTAAAATTTTGATCGAAACATTTTTACCGCAATAATTAAAGCTATTCATAATTTATAAACAATAAATAGATGTTTTCAACTTTTCAAACCAAAATTTCTAAGAAATCCAAATTATCTAGAATAATGTTGGTTCTCAAACAAAATGATCCCTGGTAAGTATTTCTCATGATTACTATTTCTCAGGATTAAAATTCTTGATATGAAATAACTTTATTTCACCAAATATTTAACGATAATATTTATCTGATGATAATCTCTTCCGAATAGATCAATGAAATTTGTGATCACCTCCGATTATCACAGTAGTTATCACGAATAATTAGATTATTATCAAGCTATTCTGCATGACCGAAGTGAAAAAATTTCTTTTGTCTGCAGCCAAAACATTGATCTAAATGAATCTATGGGGAGTTTTGTACGCATTTTATAATTTTGTACATACAAATCAAAGTAGATTGAGCTTCATTTTTTGTCCCGAGTTTTTTGATCAAAACTAAAAATAAGCATAGTCTGGAATTAAACCAACTTTAGCTTGTCCATCAAGTGGCGCTAAAGAGCGAATTTAATCAATCGTACCCGGTGTTCACTTAGTTCACTAAATTTCAATCAGTCAGATTCAGACTTAAGGGTTCCTGAATTTGTCGTGCGTTTTTTCTTATCTGGTAAAGTATATGCGCTCAAAATAATTCTAATATTAACTCGAATTTCTCTGAAAAAGCGCCAAATATTCCTCTAAGTTAATCCTTATTTGGCGCTGTTTTTGGAGATATCCGAAATTTTTTGGAGAACAAAATGACCGAGACGAATTTGGATCCACTTAATTTTCTGCTGAAAGATGAAAATTTAGTGAATTTGGTTTAAAATTGATAGATTTACACTTTAAAGGTAATTCTTTAAGTTGCCAACCCAAATTTTCGACGAAAAAATTGTGGATATAAAATATCTTGGGCTAACTTTTTTGGGCTGTAATTGAAAACTCTCCTTGCAGCGCATTAATCTGACGACGTTGTTTTTTTCAACTTTTAACTTTCTCCAACCCGATGGCAGCACTTTTGGAGGGACTTCCATGAGTCCAGTATATCGGTGATTTCCAGGTTGTACAACTACTCTTACTCTATTAAGAAGTTGATCATTGCTCATTTTTGGAATTTTCATAATTTCAATTTTTCGAAATGCAGGTCTAAAATAATTTTCATTAATTAAACTTAATTTTGAAAGAATATGAGATTATGTCAAATATCCTTATTTCAACCTAATTGGATCTTCAAAATGAGGGTAATCTCTATAGCGCTTGTTCGAATCCCACTAATGTCTTAGTGACTGTCTTTCGTATGATATTAGGCAAGGGTGCTTTATATTAGGAGCGCCAAAGATTCGAACACGCGCCATAGAGATAACCCTCATTTTCAAGATCCACTTAGGTTGGAAAAAGGATATCCGCCAAAACTCAGTCAACGTTGATTTTTGGCCACATGGTGATCAAAATAATAGAAACTTCGGTCAAAAAAATTTCCGTCTTGAAAATTCTGAACTTTTGACGGAATTTTCGAAAAAAAAAATCAGTTCGAAATTTCTGGCCCGGAACAATTCAAAAGTAAATCTGAATTTATTTTGGTTGACATTTGGGAATTTCAAGGTTTTTTGAAAATAATTTTTATAACCAAATTTTGTCTTGGGATATTACGTTCTGAAATTAAATACAATCAGAGTGAAATTAAATACAATTGGAGAGAAAATAAAAACAAATATTATTTTAAAGTTTGGTCTCAGATCGCAATTGTAAAGGAAAATAAAATATACGGTATATCGAAAATTATACCTTGGTAGTGAAAGGGTTGTAAAAGGGATCATCTCTTACCTTTTCTATCCCCATCCCCATTTTTTGTTTAACTCCAAGAGTAACTTCATGGTCACGCGTGACCATTTTCCGTTTTCCTTGTATTATTTAAATTTAAGTCTAGGACATCTTTATTAAAGGAGACTCTGGGAGTTAACGGAGATGGAAAACCCAAGCAAAAGCCATCTTTTTTACAACCCTGATCTACCAAGTTATAATTATCGATATATTATACAATTTATATATTGGTATACTGCGGCATTCATATTCGTAGTCAGTGAAATAAGCATATACGAAACAAAAACTAAATATTTGATTGGTATTGGTTCAATTTTCAGTCAATCATAATCTCAATGATTTGCACTTTTATTATTTCTTCTAAATAAATCAAATTATTGTGCATGAAAAAAATGCTTAAATCAAGCAACTCAAATTTTAAAGTCAATTTGAAATTTTCCATTATCGAAAAAATACAAAACTTCGAGAAAATTAAAAAAAATTTGGGTTCAGTTTTTTAATTTTAACAATTAAATTAAGCTTTAGTAAACATATTTTTAAACATAAGAGCCTTTTTTGTCTTCAGCGTATAATTCCGAGTAAAATCTTTTATCTTAAAATCTTCTATTTTCAAAATAATCTCGACTGCGGCTTGAACTTGGCTCTTTGAACATGTCAGAATAAATGTTAATTGCTCAATTTCAATGTTATTCAGTACTTTTTGTGATAAAAATAATCACTCTTATTATTTTTGGCGCCATAAATACTATTTCCATGTATATAAATGCGCAGTAAACTTTAATCTTTCTATAATGTCAAAGCGATTCAACCGGTACCTGCGGTTATGGTTTTTGGATTTGAATCAGAAATAGCACTGTGAAAACATTATCACTTTGTATTATCACTGTTTCTTTGAGATAAAATCGTTAGCACAGTTCATGGCCCAATTTATGAGCACTTTTGACGAACAAAATTTCAAAAATGAAAAATATTTTCGTACCAAACAATTATCTCAAAGTAAAACATTCTCCACAGAAGTTAATAGCCAGCACTTTTGTTGTGTCTGAGAATGAACAAATAGAAAAAAAATATTATCAAAATTCGGGTTTTCGCCTCAATTTCCTTAGTAAAATAAAGCAGGGTCCGGCAGATAGGTGAAGGCGGATAGGTGAAATCCGGCTAATAGGTGACGATGATGACATCAATTATCGGAAATGTCCTAAATCGAAATTCTAGAAGAAATTCAATTATTTTTAGCCAAATGTTTAAACCTAATTATCGAATTGACGCTGATTGAGTTAAAAATTGATTAGCTGTAAGCCAAAATCTTTTTTTCGGAACTTTTCATTTTCCGTTACTTAAAAGTCATATTTCTAGAGATTCGTAGCGTGGAATTCAAAAATCCGAGCAACATGATTTGACGACCACTATATTCATCTACATAAGTCGAAAAAAAACGGTCTTATTCTGACATCCGTTAGGAAGAAGTTCACTTGAGACGAAAAAAAATTTGTAAAAATCGGCTTTCAAAAGTATCTAGAAAATACAAGCGAAATTCAAAAAAATGGCTTGAACATATTAGTAAAACCTCACTCTTCTCGTCCTTCTGTGTAAATTTTCAGACGCTTTGTATGTGGGTCTAAAAGAAATAAATTTTGAAAAAAAAAAAGTTTAGGTCTAGAATAGACTCACCACCCTTCGTGGTGTGAGAACAAGATCGACTTTAAATGTGTAATCGGTTAGACGAAGGCTAGATCTACAACGAGTACCTCAGATTTTGTACAACTGCCCTAGAGATCTGAGGCGTTGCTGAAGTACCAAAAAGCCACTCACCCCCTAACTCAATTACATGTATAAACTCTAGATACTGTTTTATAAATTGACAATAACAGCAGTGGTCTTTATTTTTTTCTTTGAAAATCTTCTTTGAATTCATGTTTTTGTAATTTACTATTTCATTTTTTCGATAAAATCAATTATATACACTTAAAATTCTGTCTAGGGATATATGTAAAATTACCCTAAATCACAAAATTCTTTTCTTGATCCATATTTATAAAGTCAATTTTTTAACTCTAGATATTGTACAAATGACCAATCAAAGCACATTTTCTCAGAAGTACGCGTTTTAGTAGTCCCTGGTGGGCGACGCGACTTTCTAACCTATACGCCGACCCCGCTGTATGACAATTATTTAGCCGAATAAGGCCCGATTCGTCAAAATTGCTTTCGACCCCAAAAAAACTTTCTGTTAAAAATTCTACAATTTTTCTCATTCTGAAGGACGCAAAACGCGAAACATGTCAATAAAACCAATTTTAAATTAAAATAACATAATATAAAAGTCTCAAAACAACCCAAAAAATTTAATATTGGACACCTCAAACCGGTGTCAGATTGCAGTTTTTGACATATTTTTCGAATATCCTTTGATTTTTTTGGACCCTTCCGTTGTAAGNTAATATGACACCCTCAACGGTGTCAGATTTCATTTTTGACATATTTTTCGAATTCCTTGATTTTTTTGGACCCTTCCTTGTAAGTTTCATGAAAAACGTTAGAGCGGTTTTCGAGAAACCGATAATTTTCGGCGAAAAACCGGTAAAATACCGGAAATCGAAAAATCTGGCTCTGCAACGCAACGCGAAATAAAAAGTTATTCTATGACCTTTAATTTCAGAAGGATCGAAAGTGCCTATTTTGCTTGACTAGAGACTCCATTTCGTGGTATCTAAAAAACCACCAATTATATTTAATATATTTGGCCGAATAAAATCAAATAAATGCATTTTAGAAGCTAAATTCAAAATACTGCGTGAGTCAATATTCCGAAAAGTAGTTTCTTAGGTTTTCAAACCCGTCACTTTTGCATTTGTGATTAAAAATGGAGCAAAAAATCAGCCTTAATTCTCAGTCTGACTACCCTTTAACTAAATTATAAATTCTGGACCTTGTTTTTATTGACCAATCAGAGCGTATCTTCCCAGCCGTCCGGCGGATAGATGAAATCCGGCGAATAGTTGAAATCCGGCGGATAGGTGAAATCCGGCTAATAGGTGAAGGTTTCGAGCGACCAAACTTTCACCTATCCGCCGGACCCTGCTGTATATGATAATAACCTAGAAAAATTTTTGTCGTTTATTTATCAAATGATTATGAAAAACACTTTGGTAGCCTTAAATCGTCTGGTTGGTAAATTTTTTAAATTCTTAAATTCCATGCTTAAAAATTGTACCTTGATGTCAGATTTTAGCTTCAGAAAGAAAACGACACTGATCAATTGGAAGTGAGACACGACAAAATCATCACAAGATTATTTACCGCGCACCAATGATCATGCGTATATTCAAGTGAGTGTTTTTAAGAGATGATATCACTTATTTAATTTGAAATATTGTTCATTATTTTAAAAGTGCCTTATTACATTTTATATATTTTGTGTAAAAACTCCGGCAGACTGCAAATAAGTCCTAAAGCCCAGTTACTTCTTATATGTTCGGTTAATTTATTTTCAAATACAGCGCACTTTAAAAATATTATGTTTTTTCAGTGCGCTGTCTAAAATGAATCGACCGACGAATAAAAAGTAACTTGGTTTTGTTGAGCAAAACTTTTGAACAATCTTATTCGTTGCTTTTTTGGCCTATTGATGATAAAAGCGATGTTATTAGCATTTAGTTTTGAATCTTTGTTCGACAATTTCGGACTATTTGGAGGCTAATGATTAGCCGCTAATCTTTTGTTTAATACTGTAAAATTATACGGTATTAATACGTATAAAATATATTTTGATAACGTTTGGCGACGCCAAATTAGTGTTTCTTTTACAGTTGAGAATAAATTTCGTGACTGAAAGTTAACAAATCCTTGGAGTTGATCTTGAGGACTTAATTTTTGTCTTGCTATGTCAGTCATTTGCCAATTATTTTGAGACGCTTTAAATTGGTCGGATTAGTTTTTATGTTAGTTTCTATTATGTATGTTATTCCACGATTATCGGTCTTAAAACCGACCTTGGGCCGTTAACAAGTTATTTCAGATATATCGATAATAATTATCTGAAAAATCACCCAGAACCACAAATTGAAAATGTTTTCAATTTATCAGCAAAAGAGGAAAAAATTTTCGGATTTTTTCAAAATTTTCAGAATAGACTAAAATGATTAAAAACAATTCAATTTAACCTCAAATGATTGAATTTTTTCATTATCTTAGTTGAGAATAAAAACATTCTGTAACTGGTTAAAAAGTAGTGTTGGCTCGNAAGGTTTCGAGTCATAATCAACATATTCTAGTCAGTTATATGAGCAGTTGGCGTAGTGGTTAGCGCAACTCGACGATCGTCCCGTTACCTGGGTTCGACTCCCGGACTTCTGAAACATTTTCTATGGTGATAACCGAACAGTAGTTCTTGATTCAATCCAGGTCATCAAAATTAGGGTGAATAGTAATTTGCTGAAAAATCGTAAATTTCTATTTTTCAATTATGAAGGCAATTTTACTATAAAATCGTCTAGGCTATCTTTTCTGCGTTAAATTTTGGCAAAAATTCTAATACTTTTTGGGTTTATGTTAAAGATAAGTAAATTTGAGGCTCCAAAATTTTGAGTAAAAACCCAGTGAAAACCTAGCAAAGACCTGATTTTGTATTTTTTTATCGAAATTTTGTACTGAAAACCATTAGTCGGAAAGTTGAATTTTTGGACGAATCACATTTTCGACGAATTACTATTTACCCTCAAAATCACATTAAACCAAATACTTTTTAAATTTACATTCGGTTTTCAAGATAATTTCGGCATAAATCTCAGCTATGGATTTTCGTCTGAAAGTTTCGAGTTCATCAATCTCTACTTTCAAGTTTAAATACTTAATTATTTGTTGGAAAAATTTAATATATAAAAGCTTTTTTTGAATTCGAGGAGCAGATTGCTCTGAGCAATTAAATTTAAATTATTAAAAAAAAACACGAAAAAACATTTTGGTTTCCAAATGTTCATAATAAATACAGTATTTAAGTAATTATTTTTCGATGAAGAAAATTTATTTTATAGGTACAAAAGTGACAACATCGTGTGAACTATTTCAGAAATATTTATGACCTGACGGATTAATTCTATGGGGGGAAGTTATTAATGTCTATTACTATTTGTTGATATTGTTGTGATTTTGATTGCGGAAATAGCAAGGGAAGTCGTTATATTATGTCGTTATTCTGAAAGCAAATCAAACAAAATTAAGTAAAAGTACTTGGTGGTTGGTAAATACCGTAGAATTGCAAAAAGTGACATAATGTGCAAAATGTTACCGCGTGAGTTTAAATTACCGTCCAGACTGGAGATGATTTGAGATCAGAATTGTAGTATTGTACTCAAGCGGTTATTGTGAGTAAACAAAAACGCAACACCAGCAAAATTAAAATTTGGTATTTGTGTCATATTTGATGTCAAATTACTAATTTTTGAAAATCGGTATAGCACTTTTATATACTTAAACTTGAAAAAACATTATCAGATCTCCATTCTCGTTTGACCCATATTTCCAATGCTTTTTTCGGGGAACGCCCTGTTTTGGTCAATCTCGAACGCGGATCTGAAAAACTGGAGATACCCTTTTCACATATCTGTGACATTTATCGTACCATCTGAATGATGGAAAAATATATAATTACAAAATAGCTAAAAAATTATTAAATTGACAAAAAACAATAAATATAACAATAATCATAATAAATAATGAGCAAAATAAAAATAATAAAGATGATCAAATAATAAAAAAAATGGAAAATTATTATAATATAGGAAATTACTGAAAATCATTAAAAAATAAAATATTGCTAATAATTTAAATAATCTGATGAAAAAATAATTATTGAAACTAAATTGTTAAGTTCAAATAACAAGGTTATACTCATGTTATAAGCGTTAATACAGTGATGTCTAGAAATGCTTTGAAAAACTTTTGAAAATATTATGAATTTATTTATCACCAAATAAAATGTGGGTTAAGTGTTAATTACGTTAATTATGCCAAATATAGTTTTTGCCTGACCAAAAAAACCACTGATAATTATTTTTGAAAGTTTTGGCAGGTACGTATTACGTCAAAAGTCAGACCCCACTCTTTTTTAAGCCCACATTGTCAGCAAGGTATGCTTGATATAGAGAAAACCTTCATCAATTTTTATAAATAGTTTGGTTTTATATTTTTGGTCATTGTCTAAGTAACTGAACTCAGAAGGAGTATGCTCTATTCAAAAAAGTCGACCAAAAATGTATACGGTTTATTAATAACCCGTGGTGCAGAAATAACTCAGTAAATACAGATTACATACTGTTTCCAGTTTATGTGGCAGTCAATGAGATTCTAACTCGAGACATAATGAATTAACATTGAGAACGAAACGATCTCTTCACCTACCAGGGTTTGGGCTCGAAACCGCTCCATTCCATTCAGCTACCCATTAAGAGATCGTTTCGTTCTTAATGTTAATTCATTAGGTCTCGAGTTCAAATTTCATTGACTGCCACATATACTGGTAGCAGGATGAAATCTGTATTTACTGAGTTATTTATGTATCACGGGTTATTAATAAACTATAGATTATATTTGCAACCCAATTTTGAAGAAAAAATGTATACGGTAAACATTTTTGGTTAACTTTTTTAAAATGCCTATCTTTTGCTACAAAAAGCGTAGGCAGAAATCTCTCGTACACGTTAAACTTTTTTCTTCAAATAAGTAGGATTTTCTCGCCTTCACATTTTTAATAACAAAATATTGAAAACAAAAGTTTACCAAAAATGTAAACTCATATTCAAAATACAGTATTTTAACAGGATTTTTACAAGTTTCTAATTGATCTCAAGATGATAATACACACACTAAATAATTTATCTCAAGTTTTTTTCGGTGATATTTTCAAGTCAATACGATGACCTAGAAATCGAACTTGGACCGGTTGTTTGTGGTTGAACACGCGAGAAAATATTTATTTTTTAGCAAGAAAACATTTTACCATAATTTTGATTTTTTTTAAAACAACTTGAAATTTTAAGCATACATTAATATGAAAAAAAGATAAATGACTGTGAAGCGACTGTTGAAGCAAACTAACTTCATATGAATCAAAGCTAATCTTCCGCTAGCAGAAATACCAACAAGATCAAAAAATTTCTGCTCAAGTTGAGCAGTGCGTAACTGCTTTCGAAAAATTCTTTGATGAACTTGGACGATTCGAAAAGGAATTCAAAAATAAAAAACCGGTTTAAGGTGTAAGCTATTTGTAGAGAATTTTTCTGGTCATTTAAGACTTAGGATTTTTTGTTCTTCATTTCCTATTTCAAATCGTCTTGATATACCGATTATACTATTGAATTAATCCCGTGATTATATTTCGATTTAAAATTATCACATCAAAAGTCAGCCATAATTGATCAGTTGATTGTGCTTGAGCAAATAATAAATATATTTATTGATAATATATGAAATCAAATTTGGTCATAAAAATGGAGTGCGAAGTTTCGCTGACTGGATTATTTTCGGAAGCTGGCTAAAGGGCGCTGCAGTCAGTTGAATTTGAAATTTCTGTCCCAAAATATGACTTGAAATATTAAATTCATAAATAGGTTATTTGTCACATTTCATTAAATAATTTTTGAATGATAATTAAATTTATAAAGTTGCATTTTCGAAAGAACATAATTTATCATAAATACGTGGAGTGATTTGACTAAGAAGATGACATACCCTTATTTGTCTTGCTTATGCAAGGTCCTAGGCGGGAGTCAGTGTAGTATTAGGTCTAGTGCGATATCCTTTTCGGAACGGACTCCATCTCAAAAACGCTTACTATCTCTATAGCGCAGGTCTCGAATCCACTAATGTTGTCTTAAAGTATTATATATATGATTAAGGTCTTGATATGTGAAACCGCCTGAAATTTTTATGGTGTACACCAGTAGGCTCCATATTATTGTCAGTCAAAATAATTCTCAAGTTAAAACACACCCGTTCCTGTATCTAAAGATTTCGCTTTCCAAAATCTGAGGTTCGTGCGAATATCTCAACAAACCCCGCGAATAGATCAACTTTTATTATTATTAAATAAGATTGAGGCTTCTGAGAAATGATAGCCTTAAAAGACTTCCTTACCGAACTGCACCTTAAAAACTGTATATTGACAAATTTCTCATATTAGTAGCATGTCCACCAATCGATTTTCGGCCAAAACGACCACTTAGGTTAATTGAACATATACCTGATCGTGCCAAATTATTGCGCGTTTATGTTGTGAAAATTTTTTTTCCGAAAATCAAATATTTTTCTCAGGAAGTCGATGTTTACTCGAAAAAAATTATTGCATTATTTCATAAAAAAAGAGGGTTTTTTAGCGTCGGAAACCGCCTAGTGTAGAAAATGTTAGGAACTAATTTTATTTTTTCACGGAAAGATCTGATTGCTTGATCACAAAAAAATATGTCTCTGGGGTGCGGGAGGTGCGGAACATGTGGAAAAAAAGTTTTTTGAAGTTCAGAATTTTCAAATTTTTTCTAAGTTTTTGAAAATTGATAGAAAAAATTTTTTTTGTTTAACAAAAAAAACTTATTTTTGCGGGCGTTTTAGCTTGCATTTTAAAAAAAAAGAAAAAAATTTTCGAAAATTTTTTCGAAATTTTTCAAAAAAAAAAAAAAATGTCGATTTTTTTTTTCATTTTCTAAAATATGGCTGAAACCGCCCCGCAAAAAAAATTTCCAAAAAAATTTCTTTTGCTACCAAATTTTCAAAATACTTAGGAAAAATTAAGGAATCTGAAAACAATAAAATTTTACAAAAAAAAATAATTTGAAAGTAAAACAAAGTATGAACCCCTTGTTCATTTTGAATTTCATTCAGGTTAATTTTTGAAAAAAAATTTGCAGAAAAACCAAACAAAATATTTGGGAAAAAGAAGGCCGTAGAAGGGCGATTTTATTGTTTTAAATTTAAATTTGTTGAAAAATGAGCCCCAAATCGCGAAGGCCCGATAAAGGAGGATTTTTTAATGTTTTTTAATTTAATATTGTTGAAAAATGAGCCCCAAATCGGCCGAAGGGCGATAGAAGGGATTTTACGTTTTGATTTTAACATTTGTTGAAAAATGACCCCCAAATCGGCCAAAAGGCCGATTGAAGGGGATTTAAATGGTTTTATTTTTAAGTTAATTTTGGAAAATTTGTTTTTTTTTTAATTTCTAAATTTTTCTAAATTTAACAAAAAATTTGAGAAT
Organism: Oikopleura vanhoeffeni; assembly: GCA_004367855.1. Lineage (NCBI taxonomy): Eukaryota > Metazoa > Chordata > Appendicularia > Copelata > Oikopleuridae > Oikopleura > Oikopleura vanhoeffeni. Next base: position 137,964 of record SCLH01000646.1, on the reverse strand, counting down.
TTCAACTTTTTTTAAAAAAATGAACCAAAAAAATTTTTTGAAAACTTTTTTTTTTGAATAATTTTCAACAAAATAAATTTTCGTAAAGATTTTTTGATTAAAATTTGACCAATTTTTCTCACAATTTTTAATTTTCTCACAAAATTTTAATCTTCCTCACAAAATTTTACCATATGTTCTTTAAAGTTGTTTTATTTTTTTTGCCGTAAATATTAAATTCGAAGAAAGTTTCCGAATTGGAAAAAAATTTTCAAAATATGTTTTTTAAAAACAAAAGTCTTAAATTTTTGGAAAAAATTATTCAAATTTTTCAAAAAATTTGTAAATTCTTCAAAAATTAGATAATTTTTTCCCAAAAATTTTAAAGCTTCCTAGCAAATTGGTCACTCGTTTTTCAAAATTTAAACTTAAATGTTTAACTTTTTATTTCAAATTCATTTTATTTTAAAAAAAATTTTGAACCCGGCCCGATTTAGAGGCTCATTTTTTGACAACTTAAATTAAAAACATAAAGAAGCACCGGAAAATACGTCGCAAAAAAATTTCGAAAATTCACAAAAAAGTTGTAAATGACACCATTTATCTGAGTATATGTACCAAAAAACGGTACTAACTAAGTCTCACCAAGGCGTAACTTGATTTGATAAAATAAATTTTGTCGCGATCAAATGGGCATCCCTATTTTTCTTAACTTTTACGGTTTTTTTTCTTCCGAAAAATCGAGGTTTGGGGAGCCACAAAAAATTCCATCAATTTTTAATTTTTTTATTTTTATTTCCAACAAAGTGTGTTAAATTCATTAATAAAGATGACGTCTGACTCCAAATACTACCGATTTTGGCATCTGTTTTATCTTAATTAAATACTGAAAAACGAAAAAATCGCTATATTTTGATCACGTGACATACGGAAAAAAATTTTTTCAAATTTTTTTCATTGCAATTATTATTCACCCACCAACGAAGTTCGGAACACTTTCCACCCATTAATTCTTATATGGTCGAAATAATGGTGGACACGCACATATTAGTCATCGATATTAGTATTTTTATTTCAATTGAAAAAGGCGACCCCGGTAATCAGATTAAAGTTCAAAATTGTACCCCGAAAAATCAAATACACGCCTCGATACTTAACTGGACAAACGCTCTACATGGTAGGACTTTTTGGGGTCGTTTAATGTGTTTTTTCTGACTTGCAGCGCTAAAAAGATTGTTGAACTTCATGATTTTATTTATGGAAATCACCCAAAGCGCAAAAAGGCGAAAAAATGGTTCGAAAAAGTACTTTTTTTTATTTTATTTTAGATTTTCCTTAAGGAAATAATTATCGTTTGAGATATCCTACTTAAAAAGTGTACAAATTAGGAACTTCAATAATTTTTACAGACTGAGTTTTATCCGTTTACTGCGTTTATTTTATATTCCGCCAAAAAAATGAACCAATCAAGATACAGGTCATTTTCGGCATATCGACCAATTACCATCAAGGCTTGATNATGAAATCTGTATTTACTGAGTTATTTATGTATTACGGGTTATTAATAAACTATAGATCATATTTGCAACCCAATTTTGAAGAAAAAATGTTCACGGTAAACATTTTTGGTCAACTTTTTTAAAATGCCTATCTTTTGCTACAAAAAGCGTAGGCAGAAATCTCTCGTACACGTTAAACTTTTTTCTTCAAATAAGTAGGATTTTCTCGCCTTCACATTTTTAATAACAAAATATTGAAAACAAAAGTTTACCAAAAATGTAAACTCATATTCAAAATACAGTATTTTAACAGGATTTTTACAAGTTTCTAATTGATCTCAAGATGATAATACACACACTAAATAATTTATCTCAAGTTTTTTTCGGTGATATTTTCAAGTCAATACGATGACCTAGAAATCGAACTTGGACCGGTTGTTTGTGGTTGAACACGCGAGAAAATATTTATTTTTTAGCAAGAAAACATTTTACCATAATTTTGATTTTTTTTAAAACAACTTGAAATTTTAAGCATACATTAATATGAAAAAAAGATAAATGACTGTGAAGCTTAATCTAACTCATTTATTTCAATAATTGAATTTCAAAAATAAAAAACCGGTTTTAATGTAATTAAGCTATTTTATAGAGAATTTTTTCTGGTCATTTAAGACTTAGGATTTTTTTGTTCTTCATTTCCTTATTTCAAATCGTCTTGATATACCGATTATACTATTGAATGTAAATCCTCGTGATTATATTCGATTTAAAATTATCTACATCAAAAGTCAGCCATAATTGATCAGTTGATTGTGCTTGAGCAAATAATAAATATATTTATGATAATTATGAAATCAAATTTGGTCATAAAAATTGGAGTTCGAAATTTCGCTGACTGGATTATTTTCGGAAGCTGGCTAAAGGGCGCTGCAGTCAGTTGAGATTTGAAATTTTCTGTGCCCAAAATATGACTTGAAATATTTAAAATTCATAATAGGTTATTTGTCACATTTTCATTAAATAATTTTTTTTGAATGATAATTAAATTTATAAAGTTGCATTTTCGAAGAACATAATTTATCATAAATACGTGAGTGATTTGACTAAGAAGATGACATACCCTTATTTGTCTTGCTTATGCAAGGTCCTAGGCGGGAGTCAGTGTAGTATTAGGTCTAGTGCATATCCTTTTCGGAACGGAACTCCATCTCTAAAATATATTTGATAACGTTGGCGACGCCAAATTAGTGTTCTACAGTGCAGAAAAATTTGTGACTGAAAAGTTAACAAATCCTGGAGTGACTGAGGATATTTGTCTGCTATCACATTTGCAATTATTTGAGACGCTTAAATGTCGAATAGTTTTATGTTAGTTTCTATATGTATGTATTCCAACGATATCGGCCTTAAAACCGTACTTTGGGCCGTAACAAGTAATTCAGATAATCGAAATATTATCTGAAAAATCACCCAGAACCACAAATGAAAAGTTTCAAATTACAGCAAAATAGGAATAAAATTCAGATTTTTTTCAAAATTTCAAGAATAGACAAAATGAGTAAAAACAATTAATCAACCTCAAGATGATTGAATTTTTCATTATCTTAGTTGAGAATAAAAAATTTCTGTAACTGTTAAAAAGTAGGTTTGCTCGAATAAGGTTCGAGCCGACTACAACAACCCAACCTTCGTTTGGAACCACATTGTAGTCCAGTTAATAGTCAGTTGTGTAAGGGACGCAAACTCGACGATCGTTCCGTACCTGGGTTCGACTCCCGGACTTCTCAAACATTATTCTATGTGTGATAACCGAAACAGTAGTTCGTTCAACCAAGGTCATCAAATTGGGGTGAATAAGTAATTTGCTCGAAAAATCGTATAAATTTTCTAGTTTTCAATTATGAAAGGAATTTACTAAAAAATTGTCAGGTTCTTTTCTGCGTTAAATTTGGCAAAATCCTAATATTTTTTGGGTTTATGTTTAAAAGAAAGTAAATTTGAGGCCTCAAAGTTTGAGTAAAAACCCAGTGGAAACCTTAGCAAAGACTGAATTTGTATTTTTTTATCGAAATTTTGTACGAAAACGATTTAGTCGGAAAAAAATTATGACAAAATTGTCTTATAATAAAAGTTATAGTCGGAAAGTTGAATTTTTGGAAAACGAACCCCCCCCCCCCCCCCACATTCGACGAATTACTATTAACCGCTCAAAATCACATAAACCAAATACTTTAATCAACATCCGGTTTTCAAGATAATTGGCATTCATCTCAGCTATGGATTTTCCGTCTGAAAGGTTCAGTTCCATCAATCTCACTTGTCAAGCTTAAATACTTAAGATTTTTGGGAAAATTAAAATATATAAAGCTTTTTGAATTTCGAGGAGACAATTGCTCTGAGCAATAAATTAAATTATTAAAAAAAAACACGAAAAAACATTTTGGTTCCAAATGTTCAAATAAATACAGTATAAGTAATTATTTTTCGATGAAGAAATTATCTATAGGTACAAAAGTGACAACATCGTTTGTGAACTATTCAGAAATATTAAGAACCTGGACGAATTAATTCTATGGGGAAGTTATTAATGTCTATTACTATTTTGATATTGTTGTGATTTGATTGCGGAAAATAGCAAGGGAAGTCGTAAGTATTCGTTATTCTGAAAGCAAATCAAGACAAAATTAAATAAAACGTACTGGTGGTTGTAAATACACTTAGAATGCAAAAGTTGAATATATGCAAAATTTACCGCGTGAGTTAAATTACCCGCAGGAAAGAACTGGAGATGATTTTGAATCAGATTGTAAGTATTGTACTCAAGCGTTATTGGAGTAAACAAAAAACGCAACACGAGCAAAATAAAATTTGTGTATTTGGTGTCATATTGATGTCAAATACTAATTTTTTGAAATCGGTCGTATTCATGCACTTATATTAACCTATCCGAGTACTGTAGAATCAAATTGCCTAGGTAAAAAATACAAACCAATTGATGTGTTCAATTCAGGGATTGATTGTTGTTGGCCCGTCTCACCTCCGTTGTATTGGTTGTATTTTACCTTGATATTTTACCTTGTAAATTGGTGTGTATTTACTAGGCATTTTGATCTAACTGTTACCGGAATAGGAAACATTAAGCTTGAAAAACATATCGATCTCCAGTTCTCGTTTGACCATATTTCCAATCATTTTCGGGCACAGCCCGTTTTGGTCAATACTCGAAGCGGGATCTAAAAACTGAGATACCCTTTTCAATATCATGTGACATTACGCGACCACTCTGATAGGATGAAAATAAAATTACAAAATAACTAAAAATTAAAATTGACAAAACAATAAATAAAACAATAATCGATAATAAATAATGAGCAAAATAAAAATAATAAAAGATGCTAAGAATTAAAAAAAAATGAAAATATATTAATAAGGAAATCTGAAATCATTAAAAAATAGAAAATGATTGCTAATAATAAATATCCTGATGAAAAAAAATTTGAAACTAAATTGTTAATCAAATAACAATATACCCATGTCAAAGCGAATACAGATTCTAGAAAATGCTTTGAAAAAACTTTGAAAATATTAGAATTATTTATGCACCAATTAAATGTGGCGTTAAGTGAATCTACGTAATTAGGCCAAATATAGTTTTGCCTGACCAAAAAAACCACTGAAATTATTTTTTTGAAAGTTTGGCAGGTACGTATTACGTCAAAAATTCAGACCCCACTCTTCTTTAAGCCCACTTGTCAGCAAAGGTATGCTGATAAGAGAAAACCATCATCAACTTTATAGAAAGTTTGTTTATATTTTGGCATGTCTAATAAACTGAACCAGAAGAGTATGCCATTCAAAAAAGTCGACCAAAATGTATACGGTTTTATAATAACCGCGGTGCAGAAAAACCTCAGTAATTACAGTTACATACTGTATTCCAGTTATGGTGCATCAATGAGATCTAACTCGAACATAATAATTACATTGAGAACGAAACGATCTCTCACCTAACGGGTTTGCTCGAAAAGCGCCATTCCATTAAGCTACCATTAAGAAGATCGTTTCGTTCTTAATGAATCATTAGGTCTCGAGTTCAAATTTTCATTGACGTGCCAGCAATACTGGAAGCAGATGAAACTCTGTATTACTGATTTATTTATATCACGGGTTATTAATAAACTATAGATATATTTGCCAACCCAAATTTAAGAAAAAAATGTTTACGGTAAAACATTTTGGTCAACCTTTTTAAAAATAGAGCCTATCTTTTTGCCCTACAAAAAGCGTAGGCAGAAATCTTCGTACACGTAAACTTTTTTCTTCAAATAATAAATTTCTCGCCTTCACATTATTTAATAACGAAATATTGAAAACAAAATTACCAAAAATGTAAACTTTATATTCAAAAAACAGTATTTAAACAGATTTTTACAGTTCTAATATGATCTAAAGACGATAAACACACACAAAATAATTAATACCAATTTTTTTCGGTGAATTTCAAGTAATACATGACCTAGAATCGGAACTTGGACCGTGTTGTGGTTGACACGCGAAGAAAATATTATTTTACAAGAAAACTTATTACCATAATTTTGATTTTTTTAAAACAACTTGAATTTAAGCATACATTAAATGAAAAAAGATAAATGGACTGTTGAACTAAATCTAACTTCATATGATGAAGCTAATCTTCCGCTAGCAGAAATACCAACAGACAAAAAATTGTCTGCTCAAAGTTGAGCATGCGTACTGCTTCGAAAAATTCTTTGATAACTTGGACATTCGAACAAAGGGAATTCAAAAAATAAAAACCGGTTTTAAAGTGCTAGTTTTGTATAAGAATTTTCTGTCATTTAAGACTTAGGCATTTTTGTCTCATGTTCCTATTCAAAATCGTTCTTTGAATACCCGATATACTATGATGTAATCTACCCGGATTATAATCGATTAAAATTATCACATCAAAAGTTCCAGCCATAAAACTGATCATTGATGTGCTTGAGCAAATAAAAATATATTTATTGATAATATATGAAATCAAATTTGGTATAAAAATGGAGTGCGAGTTTCGCTGACGGATTATTTCGGGAAGGCGGCTAAAGCACTGCAGTCAGTGAATTTGAAATTTCTGTCCCAAAATGACTTGAAATATTAAATTCAAAATAGTTATTGCACATTTCATTAAATAATTTTGAATGCATAATTAAATATGTATAAAGTGCATTTTCGAAAGATACATTAATTTATCATTAAATACGTGGAGTGATTACTAAAAAGATGACATACCCTATTGTCTTGCTTATGCAAGGCCTAGGCGGGAGTCAGTGTAGATAGTCTATGCATACCTTTCGGGAACGACTCCATCCTAAAAACGCTTTACGATCTCTATAGCGCGTTCGAATCCCACTAATGTTGTCTTAAGTATTATAATATGATTAAGGTCTTGAATGTGAAACCGCTGAAATTTTTATGGTGTACACCAGTAGGCTCCATATTATGTCAGTCAAATAATTTCTTCAAGTTAAAAACACACCCGTTCCTGTATCTAAAGATTTCGCTTTCAAAATCTGAGGTTCGTGNGGTCTTGATATTGGAACCGCTAAATTTTATTGGTGTACACCAGTAGGCTCCATCATTATTGTCAGTCAAATAATTTCTTCAAGTTAAAACACACCCGTTCCTGTATCTAAAGATTTCGCTTTCAAAATCTGAGTTTCGTGCGAATAGTCTCAAACCGCGATAGATCAATTTTATTATTATTAAAATAAATTTGAGGCTTCTGAGAAATGATATCCTTAAAATGACTCCTTACCGAACTGCGACCTTTAAAACTGTATGATTGCAATTTTCTCATATTAGTCATCGATACTTAGTAATTTTTATTTCAATGAAAAAGTCGACGGTAATCAGATTTAAAGTTCAAATTTATACCCCGAAAATGAAATACACGCCTCGCTACTTAACTGGTACAAACGCTCTGACTGGTAGACTTTTTGGGGTCGTTAATGTGTTTCTGACTTGCACAGCTAAAAAGATTGTTTGAACTTATGATTTTATTTATGAAATCCCCAAAGCGCAAAATGGCGAAAAAATGGTCGAAAAAGTACTTTTTTTATTTTATTTTAAAGATTTCCTAGAATTATTATCGTTTTGAGATATCTAAAAGTGTACAAATTAAGAACTTCAATTATTTTTACAGACTGAGTTTTCTCGTTTACTGCGTTTTTTTTATTCCGCAAAAATGAACCAATAAGATACAGGTATTTCGGATATCGACCAATCACCATCAAGTGCTGTACATTTGAGAATTCTAGATTACAAATGAAATCAAACCTTAATTATTCACAAAAAAATCATATAAAAATGCTGACTGTATTTGATTTGTATTATACCGTATAAGTTATACCGTATAACACAAATTAAATGATAACTTATACGCAAAACATTTACATTTAAATTCGAAAACAAACAAAAATTAAGCAATTGCAGTTGACATTGTAGCTTCACAAGCAAAAGTATAGGGACGACTTATTCATGGTCGGTTTTCGTACCAGTCAGAGAGTGAGAACTGTAATCAATATTATTTAGGTCAAATAAGGTGATAAGCAGCACGGAGTTAAAAAAAATCATTCAAAGTCAGATTGATCCGCATGATTTCGCAACTTTTGTTGTTGATTTAATTTTTTTATCTAAGGTATAATTACTGAATAACCTATATCATGAGTTTTTTTCTAATTTAAGGGCGGATCTCATTGTTGACAGGTCGGACGTCTTGACTTTAAAAAATTATTATCATTATTTATGGTTGATGAATGAGCTCAGAAGTACAGCTTTTCTTTTTATATTCTATGATACAGACGAAAATTAAAGTCATTTCCGGTACTTAAGGGGGTCATGGGTGGTAGTTCACTCAATATTGTGATATTTTATTAAAATCGATTAGTTGACAACTAACATTTTATTAAAGAACTATATTTGCTCACAGCTAACAGCTTTTGAAGCAGCTTAATTCCTATTTAAAGTCGTTCATTTTATAGGTTATAACAATCTAATAGACTGTTGGCAATAGTTTATTTCAAATTTTAGTAAATCAGCCTTAAAATGGTACTGGGTGCTCAATTGCATGCAAAAATTATCTTTCTTTGTTAGATACATTAAACAAACAAATACAATTTCTGGGTAAATCGGCATTGAAAAATCGATTGCGGCTAATTCAAATTTGCGATTTAGACTTTAAAGTTCATTTCAACCAAAATAAGCATATCACATTTATGTATCTTTATCAATATGTGATGAAATAAAATTAGTATAAAAAATTAAATTCTGCGTTCAAAACTGACCAAGAAACACAATTTACGCTTCTTTTTGTTTTTTTAATGATATTGATATGCGGTTTTTATGGTTATAGCGGTTTAAATTTTTTCCGATCAAATTTAAACGTTACAAAATCTTGAAACGTATTCAATTTGTGATATTTCCAAATGAAATATTGTTTGTTGAATTAAAGTTTTGAAACTTACTGTACATTATTTTTGAATCTGTACTGAGGTCGACTTGCTCGTTTGCTGATTTTTTTCATTCGGTAGTTTGACCGTTGAATCTTTTTGTTAAAAACATCCATGAAAGATACATGTTTTTGCAGTGTGTCGTTTGACAGTCGTAGTCGTTTTCTTGAGTGTCTGGATCGGGATCTGGACCTTCTCGATTCTATGATTCCGACAAGTAATAATAAGTATAAAATATTCATTCTAGATAAAAAAACAGTTTAATTTTTGTAAGGATAGTACAAGTTTATACAAGTTCGGGAAACCCGGAACACCGTTAAAAATGAGTCATTCAGCATGGTAAAAACCATGTGCCTCTAGTCAAATAAATGGTCGAGCGACGCCCACACAAAAACTGGGACACATGAAACGTATTGTATAACAAATAAGTATAGAAACTTTTGCAAAGCTGCATTATTTAATGCATGAGATGTCAGTCACGTGACTCACTTTGCATGAAATAATCTGATTCAGGTGACTCAAAGTTTTCCGTGATTTATAAGAAAAATGATGATATCTATATTAAAAAATTATAAATGTTCAAAAATTTGCATTTTAAGCATTGAAAAGACTTAATCTCAGCTCCCTCATAGGACAAATATATAACTCGAATTTTTTTCATAAGTCGACAAAAATGTCGAAAATACAATTCGAAACCCTTCCTGGAATAGTGTTCATAATTTTCTTTATTGTCAACATACTGTTTTCATGAAAATTGTCGCTGATAATCATTTTCAAAATCATCAAATAATTACCCATACGCAGTGTCTCTTATTGGTGTTTTATTAAAATTACAGATATGTATTAAAAAAAATTTTTAATTGTTTATCAAAATCTTGAATAAAGTTCTAAAAAATGGTAAAAAAGTAACGAATTGAAACCAAAATTTAAATGATAAATTTTTGAAAAATTGATTTCTCTGGGTCTACATTCAAATTTTTAAATAGAAATAATGAGATTCTTGTTGTTTTCTGAGCTATTGAAAATTTTCATTTGAGCCGATAAATTTCTTATCTGGCTAATTTTCGGTATACATCAGTGCTTTGCTTGAAATTAAGCTTGTATCAATGTCAAAGCTATACTAACCGACAAAGTACATTGTATATTTTGATAATCTAGCTTTTGCAAATATCTGTTTATGTTAGCAAAATGAATGTTAGATGGAGGCTAGGCCTAAAGTCAGAGTATACTCCAAATGATTTTCACATGTTTTTTTCAAATTGAAACAAAAATTTATAAATGTCGTCTCGTTATTTTTGAAAAAATTTTTGCTCATTTCAAATTTATATTAATCAAAATATTCAAATACGCTTACTGTAATAAAGTGACTGTATAAACCATTTTTTTGTTATTATAAAACCAATTTCGCGATAATTTTTCCATAAAAAAAGATTCACATGCAAATGCATTTTCAAAAATAAACGTTTACGGGAATTTATCAAACTTTTTTTTTGGAAAAACATATCAAAGTTTTATTATTAAATATGAGTGATCATAACAAAAAATTGAAGTATGTACCGGGGTCTTTAAGATAATTTGTTAATGAATAAATCATAATCAGGATTTAAAAGATGTTTTAATTGAAGTTGTCACCAATAAATATTTCACAATGAAGAGAAACCATTAAATCAAAAGATCCAGTATCTTTATACAGAAATTAACCCCTCACACTCAAAACCATGAAATTCCTAACACCCAAAACGCCATTCGGGACGCCACTTTGAGCGGTTATTGCGGAGAAAATAAATGCGATAGAATATCTATTATTTTTTGACCGAGATCAGGAAAGATTTAATTGGAGGCCAATAATTTTTTCTAAATTTTAATTCTGTTTGCTCGAAAAATGCAAGAGAAAATAGAGGTTTAGTTTCAGGTACTTCATCGGAAAACCATAAACTTTTCAAAATCAACATATGAATAACAAAAGATTAAGTAGAACCCTGGCTATTCAAATATGATCTCGAATTTTGAATAGCTCATCTCAATCGTCTGAAAAACAAGTTTTCGTTTCCCTTCGAGCTAAAATGCACGCACTAAAATCAGAAACAATTGAATACAAATAGTTTTTGACTTGAACTTTGAAGGCTCATCACGGTGAATTGGAGAATAATAACAAAATTTCCAAAATTAAATTATCTTTGATCGATATACGCCATAAAAATGAACTTTATTTTTTTTCAGAGTCATACGCAAATTATATATAAATAAATCAAACCTTGGCTTTCTAAATCTGTTCTCTGATTAAAAATATCTCTCCATTGGTTTACAACTTGATAACTCCTTTGTTCCTGTGCGGGAAAAATACATTTCAAAAATTGTAAGCAACCTATTTTTGAGGATAAAAATAAATTTATTAGATCAAGATGTTCAGCCAGTAAAGAAAGTACAAACTGAGTATTGGGGTCAGCTGTAAGCTTGATTACTCGGCATGATATCAAGCTTAAGCTGTGCTTTTTGTCGCTTTGCATCGAATCCTAACTAAAAATCAAACTGATTTATTTCAAAAATAATTATTCGCGCAATAAATTGTTTTTTTATTTTTTGAGTTAATAGAGAAATCACTTAAGAAAAAATAAAATTCTTAATAAAGACCAGAGAAATAAAATAATAGTACCAGGAGCAGCCTCAAGTAATTTCCAAAATCTGAGTCTCCTCTGAATTTTGATTTTATGTGTCGTATTTACGCTAGAATTTTTTTACGATAATCAGGCGAAAATCCTAAAAAAAAGGGGGTTAACGAGTTAAAATAAATGAGATTTATCTTGTTTTAATAAATTTTTTGACGAATTTATATATTTTCTGCAAATTTCATAATTCGATATCATTTACTAAGTTTATGTTTAAATATCTTTAAATCTCTTTTATTCAGGTGTAATCTTATTTTTTGATAAAGAAATCCCAAAATTTATTTCAAGGTCCACAATTTTTTTTTTAATTATTGAAATTCTCCTTTCTATTATGTACCTTACAGTATAGACTATACTGTATAGTATATAGTACTCAGGGAGCCGCATTTTATGATCACTTTTTCTTGCCCACGCAAAAAAGTCTAATAGCATCTGCCATGATATCACAATGTAAAGTCATCATTAGGAATATCCTACGCAATCTGATGATTTTTTATGAGGCTATTTTGTGTCGATTCAAGGTTTTTGAGAACACATTTTTGAGAAATTTAAGCTTGTGATCTAAAATACGAGTCTCCGATTAACCTGTGTTTGGATAAGTCAAAGCTTTGAATTTTGGACACCCAGGAAGAGCCCATAAAAGTTTTTGCTAATGTCACCACTAATGAGATTAATTAAAAATTATTTAATGTGATAAACAAATCAATAAAGAACATTCAGAACTAACAAGTAGCAAAATAATACAAAATGAAGATTTTATTGTTTACTTCAAAAAAAGCTGAAAATAATTCTGATAAAATGTCATTGATTTATTTAATTTATCAGTTGTTTTATATTTATCTATGAACTACGTAATACAGTTTTACTAATACTAAAGGGGGAGCCCAACTTTGTCTGTGTTTAATCGCATTTTCTTTATCACTGTGTAGCAAGTAAGTGTGAGATTTCATGTTCTTACCTCCAAATTAGAGGTAATTGTCTAAGAAAACAGTTTTTGACAACACAATTTTGGCGATATTGGCAAATTCGGGGATATTGGCACATTCGGCGATATGAAAACAGAAATGACAAATTTTGTTCAAAAATTTAAGAAATGCGTAGGCGTTCTAAAGAACGTCATATCGATTACTGGTCCTTTTTTACTAGATTTTAAGCCAAAAATGTTAATATAATTCAGCTTTTGCTAACGACTCATCCGATTTAATCCTTAGATAGCTTAAACAGAGCACAAATATCTGGTGAATAATTGAATTTAAAAAATTCGTCTGAATCCGACGATTGTTCCAATTTTTAAGAAAAACTAGCTATTTAACAATTTCAGTAATCTAAGAAAGAAGATAAAATAAACTGATCCGATGAACTAATTTTTTCTATTTTATTTTTGACATGATATTTGTGCTCAGTTTGAGCTATCTAAAAATATTATCGGATGAGTTGTTTTTGAAAGCCGAATTAAACAAAAAAATTGGCTTAAAAACTAGTAAAAAAGGACCAGGAGCCCCCGTAATTGATATGGACTACCGACCCTCAGAGCTCAGATCCTGCATATTTTAAAAATGCGAAATATGAGCATGTGATTGGTTGATCTTTTCTTAATCTGACCAATGAAATCGGTCTTTTTCGCAATCCAGGGTTTTAATTGGGTGCTAATATCTTGCGATGTTTGTATCATTCAAAAATAAAGGCACACAGTATAGTGCCTTAATATTTCGGCAAATTCGGCAATATTGGCACATTCGGCTATTTTGGCACAAGAGTTATTTTAGCTAAAAATCGTGAAATTTCAGAGGTTTTTTTCGGCGATATTGGGCCAGTGATATCGGGCCCTCTGTTTTCTTTAATTACGATGTTTTAACGTGAGATATTTTTTCACTAAAAGTTTTACTGTCCAAATCCTTTGTGCAATTTATATTGTAAATAAAATTGTTTCAATTAAAAGAAATTTGTTCCGGATTAATAATGACTCTTTTTCTCGTCAAATCAAATACTAGTCATTATTTTAGTTAAACGAATGCTTGTTTGAGCAAAAACTGTACTACGGATTTAATGAAAAAATGATGATAAGCACAACTTTTATATAATCCTATAAAAATCATTTTTCAAGACGAAACTATGTTGCAAATAAATGTTTTGCAGCAACGCAATAATTATTTTAAATCTTTATTGAATAAATTCAAAATTATTCAACGCTGTCATTTTTTATCCAAATATCCTAAAAAAGGATTTCTTGTCCTTCAGATCCACGTTCGTGTTTGACTTCAATATTTAACGTCCCTTCTTGGTCACACACAAACGTGAATCTTAAAACAGCTGATGTTTTTTGAAATATATCGATGACGGCCCCTGGTCATTTTTTGCCACTTTTCAGTCAACATTTTTATATAATTCGGCTCAAAAAAAATTTATCTAATTAGGTTTTTAGCTCGCTCAAACTGAGCACAAATACCTAGTGAATAATAAAATGATACGAATCGGACCATTTTTTTTAATTTTTCTGAGATCACTGTAATTGTTTAATAATCATTTTTTGTTAGAAAATTGGAAACAATGGTCTCATTTGGACCATTTTTTTAATTTATTTTTCTTTAAATATTTTTGATTAGTTGGAGCTATTTAAGAACTCCATTGGATGAGTTGTTTTCAAAAGCTGCGTTATATAAAAATTGTAGCTATAAAAGTGGCATAAAATGACCAGAGGGCTCCGTGATTGATAGAATAATTTAATACATGTCTAATATACATCTAAAATTATAAATTTTGAAGGTGCGGGATCATCGTGGAAAAACGGAACTTGGATATTAGTTTTCGGAATTTTAACCGGATATAACTTTAAATAGCCGATTTCACCACCCCGCGCGTAATTCATCATTATATATCTTTCTACAACTTTTATCATGTCCGGATTACTATCAGTAAGTACTTGAAGGTCATTTCCCAAATTATAGGTTATAAATCAGTTTTTCTTGTCATCACAAACTATAAATGTTTTCTCTCTGAATTTCTCTGATTTTTTCGTTACTCCAGAACGTCATTTTATATTCAAATAAGGATGCCGAAATGTCTGTAAAAGTATCCGGAACTAATTATCAAATCCGGGCCCAATTCCTGCTTAAATTGTCCAATATCTTTTGTTATTTATGTTACCTTCAAATATTGTTTGGAATATTTGGGAATTAGTTTCACGTCAAAATGATTCTAGAATATTTTGAAATAATATTCAAAAATGGGCCGTGCGATGAATTGCCGCCGTGAAACATTTTTTTGAAAAATAAGCTAAATAATGCATTTTATTCTTTAGTTAATTGGCTGCCAATTATTGGCATCATAATCTTTCAAAATTATTTTAGAATATTCATGACGATTTAAAAGACTATTTTTATCAGAATCGCGTCGACCTCTTTTAAATACTTTCGTGATGACATGAATAGTAAAAACTTATTTTCTCTGTTATTTATTCAAAAAATGGTAATAAAATATTTTAAATAAAAACTGAAAGTTTTTAATTTAAAGTTTTTATTTCTATGAAAACAAACTTATCTGGAAAATAAATAAATCCGTGAAGGATTCAGTTAACGCTTCCAAAAATTTGAACAAAAATTTTCTCGTTAAAATTTTGAAAATCCTAAATTTATCACTTGGAAAGTAATATTTTGGAAGCAAGTGAGTCAGGGTTGGTCAGGGACTATAAAAAAATAATTTGTAATTAAAATATTATTAAGATACATTATTCTAAAATTTTTTTTGAAAATTTTCTCTGTTTAAATGATTTCTTCTTTGAATTTTTGTCGGTCATAAAGTGGATATTCCACATTATCTGTAGTAAATTCTCTAGTATTTCATCGTTGATAGTGGGAGCTCTGAAAGCTCAGCATAAGTGATAATAGAGGTCAAATGGTTATTCGCTGCGCTCGAGCTCCTTCTCACCTCAGAATAATTAAATAATAAAATTAAAAAATATTTAGTAACAGTTTAATTTTAAAATAAACTTAGGAAACTTTTTCCACCTTAGATAAAAATATTTAGAAAGCCTGGCAGATTTATGGAATTTAATATTTTTAAGGAATAACAAAAAAAAACTTTTTCATCATGAAAAACGGTAGTCGCGCATTTAATGCGCCGCATTACAAAATTAAGTAATCTGATATTTTGAAAAAAAATAATTAAAAAAATTTGGACAAAAATTGAAAAATAATGCTTTCTGTAGTAAAATCGAATTATTTTGTTGTAGAAATTCAATAAAAATTGTTGATGTATCTTGAGATACTTTCAGTTACGGATGATGCTCATTTCATTGTGTGAGAATGAATAAAAACCTCAAGTGTTCTTTCAATTGGAGATAAATCAAAATTGTTAAATAATACAGTGTGTACTTCACATATATATTTTCTGACATAACAGAGTTTTTCGAGTTCAACAAAAGTTTATTGCCGATTTACTGGGTCAATGTTGACCACAGATCGAGCTAGAACCAAAATACGATTGTTAAAATTAAGCTTTATTTGCAAACTTTAGATTTCTTGGTCTTCAAAACACGTCCTGAACACGTTCTTTATTTAGATAGAAAGATTACAGGCCTTGCCTAGATATCACCCACAAAAGTACGATTATCTTTTCAGTCAACTAACGAACAAACTAGGGTGTAACAGGTAGTTTTCGACCATCAATGATGGTCCATCATAAATTATTTTAAGATCAGATATCGGGGTTAATAAGAGAATGAGAATCATTTATTTCGTCATACCAAATTTCAAAATTTCAACCCGAAAAAAATATTTTTAAATCTTAAAACACGATTTGCGTGGACGGCTAAATAAAGCGCAAAAAAATCATTCAAAACCATAAGGTGGAAAGTTGGTTGGAAAATATTTTACGAATAACTTTTCCATATACTTTCCATTTATTCATTACTATCATACAACTTAAATGGCCAATTACCTGTAACACCCTAGAACAAACTAAAACTATAAGATTTAAAATACTGATCTTAGGAACATCGCCTCGCGCTCTATTTTTTAACCTACGAGATGAGAATAAAATTCGTTGCTTAATTTTTAGACCTATGAGCGTTATTCGGGGACGACAGCTGTAAGCCAATGACGGACGCCCATTGGTCAAAAAATTCCGCAGCGAACTTTCTGCTCATTATTAAAATTTTCGTAAAATAATTTGGTTAAATTACTCGGTACGAATTCAAAGGTAAATTTTTAAAATAAGCCTTCAACACGAAATACGTGTTTGATGCACTTCGTTCTCTAAACCCGTGCATCTATAATGCACGTTGTCAGACTAGGCGGTTGCAGGTG
>SCLH01000646.1:85134-109301 GCA_004367855.1 Oikopleura vanhoeffeni | reverse complement strand
ACTAATTATACAGGTTATGTTAAAATTAAGGTTCAATTCAAAATAGAACCTAAGAGGAGATAGAATTTCCGTTTTGGCTTAGGTCTCCCTGTTTCGCTAATGTGTCTGGGAATGAATTCATGCAAAAAAGTTTTGACAAATGTTTTACGCAAGATGAAGGCTAGTTCTACAAACTGGCTAATCTAAAAAATATCCTTGAAGCCGTGTTTAGCTAATATTTTATCGAGAAAATGTCAAATTACGGACCGGGATACCCTTAAATTGTCCCTTCTCATCCATATTGTGTTTACAGAGGAACATTCTAAAAATAAAGTGTACAACCTTGCCATGTTGTCATTATATTTGCAAAATATAAATTTGACGCTCCGTAGAAAAAAATGTCAAAAATATGATCATTGACATTTTTGTCTCCGGAGCGTCAATTCAATATATGTGATACACTCAATTACGTTGAAAATAAAGATTATAAAATAATTTTAAGAATTTAGAAACTTGAAATCAACGTTTACCGAGCGATGACTTTAAATAAAATATCGAAAAATAAAATGCTTTATAAGTTTAACCATGACTAAGAGAAAAAACCCAATTTTTTCCGTCACATAAAGCAGACGTTGATTCTCTCGGAACTCTACACACAGCCTTAAATCCATCCATACAATTTGGGGAACACAAATTTCCTTCTTTCGATTTATTTCCATTTACTTCACACAAGTATTCTCCACCGTGACCAAGTTCTGGGAGATTTTTATGAGGACAAAACTTATTGGTTTGGACAGGATCTGTGGTGATTTTGCTGGCCTGTGTTGTAGATATGTGGAAAAAAGTTTGGTCAGCTTGATTTGTTTCATGAACTTTTGGATTTTTTGTGGTTTTGGGAGGAGCAGATTCTTCACAGTTTGAAATGTGATGAAAAGTCACCCAGTCTGCATAATCAAAATCGTACATCTATAATTAAAAATTTCAGGAAAAACATTATTATCAAGTTATTTCAGTCTGATTTTTAATGAACTTTAAAAGGTTAAAAAATACTTTGTTGAACTCTAAGTCAAACTCTATGAATTACAATATTATGAAACGATAAAAATAAATTTTATGAAGTTATAACTGTTTTATCTGTTAATATGTTGAATACACACTGCTAACCACAATTGTTGAGAATACGACTTTAGTGAAAAAGAGAAATTGGTAAAAATAGTGTCAAAAACTTTGAAATTTCTAGACCGTCATACCAAAATTCTTCGCTTGTAAATCAACTAATAAATTAAATTTGAAGAAATTTATAGCATACTTTAAGCTCTTTAGAGAGTAATACTTTATGTTACAAGTTGAGGAAGGTCCTCCCAAAAATGCGTGGTTAAGGCAAAAGATACGATTTTAAGAAAAAAACGTAGGCGTGTATTCCCTTTATTGATTTCCCGTATGTAGAACTGTATTAA
The DNA here is from genome assembly GCA_004367855.1 of Oikopleura vanhoeffeni. Lineage (NCBI taxonomy): Eukaryota > Metazoa > Chordata > Appendicularia > Copelata > Oikopleuridae > Oikopleura > Oikopleura vanhoeffeni. The sequence goes on along the minus strand of SCLH01000646.1, from coordinate 107,865 downwards.
AATAAAAAAATTGTGTTAAATTATTAATAATTATGTAAAAACCATAAACGTTCTATCTAAGCAAAAATTCCTTCCTATTATGTATTTTAATATTTGTCCTAGGCTCCCTAAAATTTGAAACGGCCCCCACAGGAAAATTTTCCATAATATTTCTCATAATAGCACACTACAAGTATTACACATTAGGAGCGACCGGACAAAAAAGTTGACATGTGAACTCAGGCCATCTTGAGTTTACAGGAATCCATCAAAATACAGCATAATATTTATACTTTTACTATCGATCACCGACACCATTTCTTGTTATCTAAAAGCAAACGAAAAAAATATTTTTTGATATCGGGATCGTTAAGAAATTATTTAATTTTTATTTTTTATTTAACCTGCCAAGCAGCCAATATCGTTGACACAAACTCTTTGCCTGGAAATTTGCAAAAGCGTATGCATCGATCGATCCTACGATATCACTTTCATCCAAAAACGCCTATATCACTATTGAAAATACAAAAATGTACGCCCTAGTCGACGCTGGTCCCGTAATCTTGATCGTTGAAACGCCCACTTTTTGGTATCGATCAGCTTGGAAATTAAAAGGGTACAAGCAACTTTCCTCGCCTCTCCACAGTCCAACTTTCTCACTACCATCCTGACAATCGCAAAGCCGTCACAGTAATCTCGTGAGGCTGCTTTTAGATTTAGAAAAATTTGTATTTGGCTTTCGAAGACGGAAAAATTATCACTTCGTTGGATTTATTTTGGTGTCGGGTTTTCTACACATAATGATAACTTCAACCAATTAGAATTCTCGCCAATAAATAACAGAATTTATAAGAACAAGACGTTAATTTGACCATGCATCTGATGGGTAGGGTCATATTTTCTTCGTATACTCATTACCCAGGAGAGCTATCTTCAAAACTAAACCGTCAGCAGGGATTCTTCAATTCTGGGGTTATAACGGCAAATTAATGGGCCATTATTGTCTATTAAATTTCTTCAATCTTCATCCTACGTCCAAATTTACGCCGGCTTCTCTCAATGGCAAGTTTATTACGTTTTGGGTGAATGATGCGGCGGCGGGCCTTTGGCTACTTAAACCGCAATTATTAGATAGAAAGGCATAGGACCGGCAAAAAATTTTCCGAAAAAAAAAACTTTTTGTTTTGATATCAGTGATATCATATGCACTGTCCTTGATCAATAAGTGCGTCGTAGGAAAATAAGTTCAAAACGCTCTAAACACAAATGAGTTGGGCCAAGGGATTCCCCTTTAGATATACTCTGAGCAGTTACCGACGGGTTCTGCACTGTTTTTCAAATAAATTGCATGCGGAGATTTAATAAAACTAAACTATTTTAAAAAACTCGACCAATAGGATCTAGTACTACGAATCGTCTTAGACATGTTGTACTAGGCGGCACGTTTTAAGAAAACATCAAATAAGAAGAATGATAGCAATCGAACTAGAAGGTTACTCCATAAAATGATACCAACAATCATATTTTTTTCATGTATTTATAAGTTGTCGAAGATGTCCCAATAAATAATCCCTATTTTTCTCTCCGATATGATTTCATCAAAAAACTTGAATTATCATGATAACTGTTATGTGTACTAGAAGGTTCAAACTGATCAACTTGAAATCTCGTTAAAGTGATTATGCCTCTATCATGGCAAAATCATCAACTTAAAAATTAAACTTAAAAGTTCAAGCAATTAATGTACAACACCCTCAGGACTGAACACCCTCGGCAAAAAACAGCGGGTGATTAGATCCCTCGGGGACTGTTTTTTTGAAAAATTTTCTTACCTTCAAATCTTTTATCAATAAAAGTTTTAACAATTATCGAAAAAAAATCAGATACACAAGTGTGTATAACCAAATTTTTTAAATAACTTGTAATAATAATTTTGAAAAATCGTTATATATGAAAAAATTCTAATCCATGACAAAATAAATTCCGTTTCCATCTTGATGATTTCGGTTTGATGACCACAATTCTCTATCACATCCGTACGCTCTACAACATTCCCATTATGATCCTTCGAAAGTTGGTCTCAATCTTTTTGCCCCATTCATAACTTTTATATTCTTCTTTAAAAGTTATATCTCAGCATTATTATTTTTAAAAAACGAAAACGCCTTTGAACCGTTATGCGCATGATCGAATTACGTCGCTTAATTAATGTAGTTTTCTTCCGTATTTATTCTTGGAGTTTTTTCAAAATCGACACATGTTCTTTTCATTATTTCTCCCAATGAAGTCTACATTTAATTATCCGCGTATCTGGTCTTTGGTTGTTCGTGCATGAACCCGAGAGCATGAATAAATCGTGGAGGGCGCGCCCTTGACCATGACATTCCTGATCCGAGGACTGCGAGAGTTAATGAAAATACGCTTGATGCCATAATTGATCACAATTTTTAAAATTTAATATAACTTTTGCAAGTAAAATTCTAATTTGTTTTGCAACGTTCGAATATTTTTTATTCATCAGCAGGTATTTATTGGAACAGAACATAAATTTAAAGCCGAAAAGTAATCGCAAAACATGAATTTGTACAACAGGCGTCCACCGAATTGTACCGAGTCATGTTTCTTGCGTCAACTTTTCTGTCCGAATTTTGGTTTTCATTCATTACATGATGAAAATAAGATATATTCAAAACGTTGTTAAAAAAACAATCACTTAATTGCTAAAATAGTAACATCCATTGTGTCTCAACAAAAAAAAATCAAATTGACAATGAATTTCAACGAAGATATGAAATTTCTTTCGTAACCTCTGTGAGCCAGGAAAAAAGCACCAGAGCCTATATAATAGGCAATTTTAAATTGCTGATTGCAAAAGAGGCCAAGGTAGTTGGAGTTGTCATTTTTTTTTTGCATGAAGGAAGTTCAAAACAATATATTTTGCATCCGACATTTGTATTCATAGAATTTAGCATTTTTAGTTCTAGAAATTTATGATAAGAGCAAGGTTAAAGAATCACGTGTACAAGCTCACAGGGTTTCACAAAATCATCGTTTTTTCCGAGTTGAATTATATATGATCAATCAAAATTATTTGGAAATAGGTCTAAAATTTGAGGGAAAAAAATCACCAATTTTTCATTAAAAAATGGGGCATTTCCCTATAAAAGCAGATGAGTACACTTTGATATTCATCTTCATGGGCGATGTATACAATAAAGTGACTCTGGGACATTTTAGTTGCCTTAAATTTATTTTTTAATGATTAGAATATCATCGTAAAAATTACTTAAAATAGGAAGAATTTTGTAATTATCACTTCTGGAAGAAAATATATGTTCCTGCTATACCAATTAATCTTGTTATTGAGTGTCAACCATGCACAAAACACTTTTCTAAAAAACTGGCTATTTTTAAATTTTGATCGACTATAACATGTCAAATTTGTTGTTTCAGAAGTAAAATTTCAGAAAAAATAATCTCAAAAATCAAACCCCGTAAATTTGAACAAAATTTGCCTCAAAAAAAAAAAATAAAATTATTTTTTTTGGGATCGCCGCAAAATTTTATAATTATTTGGACGAGACAATCAACAGTCTTTATCCATTTTTAGAATGATTTAAGTACGCTTCGTGCTATATATAGGCACTGTGGCTCACACGGGTTAACCAAATGACTCTCAATAGTTTATAGGGTGTTCACATCTTTTACATTTCGCTTTGAACGACAGTCTATAGAAAAACAAGCATGAATTTGGGCCGAATCTGACTGTTTCAGAATTGTCATGCACCCATAATTTGCCATTCCAATATTAATCAATATCAATCAATTAAACTTTTAAATTAAATAAGTCACTTGCAAGAAACCCCCAATGTAAAAAGTCTGGTTAATTATTCATAGTAATTGAATTCGGATGTAAATTATTTTGTTTGAATTAGATTACCGTGTAGTATAAACAATTTAGTGTTTAAAAATTAAAATACCTTTGAAATCAGACTCTTTTATTCAATTCGAATTGAACAGTGATGCTGACCAGGCATGCTGTCTGGGGAATTCAAACAATTTAAAATTTTCTGACATCTGCTTATTTTTTGCAGGAAGTTAAAAAACTGCTTGACTTCCTGCCTCTATTTTAGCAGAATTAATTACACTGTCAAGAAAATTTCGAAGGTCAAAAATTATGGGGAAATTTTTTTCTAGTTTGTTACCCAATTTTTTTCTTCCCGGCCCCCCCCCCCCCACCCCCCCTACTAGTTCACCTTCTTATGAGGAATAAGCTATCACTACCAACATACAAGTTTCGGAGGTGATTAGGTGTCTTGAATTAAAAATTTTCGAATTGTTTCTAGTAGTGCTGCTATACTTATGAACATCCCTAAAAAAAGAATTTCCAGGTTTATTTTTTTGTGTTTAATTTTTTACCAGTAAAAAAAATTACATATTTTCTTTTTAAAAGATTTTCTTAGATTATTATGGTTTTTAAAATATTGAAAGAGACCCAAGTGAAAATCATATGATATTTCATGAATCTGTAAAAATAATTTCCAAATGAAATAACAAAATTTCGAATTTGCCCAATAAATCGATACTTATTTGGACTGTTGACATTTTCATTTTCAGTCGCACAATTTTTCACTTTAAATGTTCATTAACTTCCTTGATATATTTTCACTAATATAAATTGCGACTATGATGACCAGCATCCTTGTCCAGCCCAAATGCATATTCAACCTCGCGTTATTCGAAAATTTCAACATTGTTTCTTTTGAAAACAGACACTGAGACATTCAAAATTCAGCCATCAAGATACCCTTTATCTCGTCGGTAACTACTTCTGAATACGCGAACAAAGAAATCTGCGAATCATACAGGTATTTCCAAACCAAGTTTTTTCTCGTATTAAAAAATATCAGTCATTTAGGCACAGCCTTTTTGATTACGATCTCTGGATCAAAAATCAGCCTCTCCATTTTGTGTATTTTTTCTTTTGGGAGAGTCGATTACGTATTTTGAAGGGAATTTTTCGCCGGGTGATTCGAGCCACTTTTTTTTCTGTTTTGAATAGACTTCGTTTTTTCAAAATCTTCATTGTAAGGTACCACTTGGGAAGCTAGAATTTTGCTGGAATCGTAGAGTCCGCGTTTGACCTGAAGGAAATTTTTTATTGAAAAGCTTCATTTTTGCTGACTTTTTCTGCGGCACTATGCTTTACATTAATAGGCTTTCCTAGGTCATGCACGATTAAAGAGATCGAAAAATGAATATTAAACATTTGACAACATTTTGTTGCTGATGAAGAAAATGATCTATTTTTTACTTTATGCAGCAAAATAGTTTTTTCGAGAAAAAAACAGGTTCCTCCTCTTTAAAAGCTTTTTAAGTCATTTTCGAATATTATTCAAAACTTGCTTGCAAGCCTGTTTTAATTTACATTATCTTTTATTTAAAAGGGGTGATATCCCTATTCACACAATTTCCTTGCGTGCAGAAAATATTTCATTAGATCTCCCCTATTCACACTTTGTAATATCCGGCCTGATTAGGAAACGCAGGGTGTTTTTAAGTAGTCAGGGCCGGGATATTTACAAAAAGTGTGAATTAGGGATATGCATTTATAAATTAACTGCACTATTAAAATCTGCGTTGAAGTTTTTTATGTTTACTTTTTACATGTAATATATCAAGAGTTACACATTATTATGGTCCTTAAATTGAGAGAAACAAAATTTATTTTATTTTTGGGAATAATTTTTGCCGCCCCAATCTATATTTTCAAAGGTACCAAATAATTAGTACAATCGCCATCATTCAAAGTCAACATATGATCATTATTAAAAGCATAATTGCTCCAGTATTTTGAGTCATAATATGTTCAAGGAATAAATAATTAGAATTGTATATCTCATTAATGAAAAACGTGATGTTAGTTACTTCTAAACCAGCATTATCAGTAATGAGAAGAAACTAAATATTTCAATCAATTATTTAATTATTTTCAGTTACACATTTGAGGATATGTTTATTAACTATTTATTATTACTTAACGTTCCGTAGCGCGTTGGACAATGCCTGAGAAATTAAGTCAAAATAAACTTTTGGTTCGAAATTACAATGCCGTATATCGAAATTGGAAAACCTTATCAAATTATCGACAATTAAACTTAACTTTGTTTTTAAAGTTTTTAACCCTTGGAAAAGCTCAGCACCACTTTAAGTGGTGCTGAAAATTTTGAATTTCCGCTGAAATCCGATGAAAAAAAAAGTCTGAAAAAATATATTGATCAAACCCAACATAGAGTTTGCCACGAGAAATTCAAAAATGCAGTTAAAATTTTCTAGGATTCTCGTTCAAAAATTATTTTATCTTACTTTTTAGAGAATTTCTCTCAAAAAAACCTTTAAAATGCGTTGGATCAAAACAGTTTAAACGATTGATAAAATCCTAGGAACTGAGGTGTTTGGGAAATCTTTTGAAATCTTCTCAAAAACCGAATAAGAAATTAAATTCATCATCGGAACGCTTTTTATTTTTTCGTGAATGATTTTTCAATTTTTGAGAAAAAATTAAGAAAACAAATATGCTTCGATTTTTTCGAAAAGTAGTCAAATGAAAGCTACGCAAACACTAATCAAAAGTTGGCTTACGCGAGATGATATTTTGAAAGTCTTAGCCGGTTAAATTAGAAAAAAGTTTTTTTATAACTTTATTTGAAAAAATACTTTCTATTTAATTTGAATAAATTGAAATAGTAATACAAAATCTATTAAAGTTCCTCTTCTGTAAAAAAAGCATTTTTTTGTCATCGAATGCATTCAACGATCTGGCCAAGAAACTATTGTTATAATCGACATTTTAACGCCCTCTAGCTGCTATGAAAAACAGATCTCAACGAAAAATTTGCTAAAAAAATCCAAACAGAGGTGCTTGATTATCCTCATGCCACGCTAAAGCGATCAGTGGCCCGATAGCATACTTCCTGTTCGAAAAAACAGCTTGTGCTAAAGAGCTCGGAATTAATTTTAACTCAGGATACATTTTCTCATTCTCAAAAAATGATTTTTAAGTCGCAAACTGTTTTGTGTTTTAATCAATCGCGCTGTTAATCGTCTTTTGTGAGAAAAACCAAAAAGTTAGAATTAAAAATTAAAAAAAAAAATTGGTGATGAAAGCCAAGGTTCAGGAATTAGTTGCAGAATAGGAGAAGAAATGGATTATGCTTAATCTTTATGTTTTTGATGAGCAAGAGTAGATGGATTAAACCCAAATTTTTGCTGCTCGGTCTTCGACAAATTTTTTATAAAAAATTTACAAATCTGATTAAGTTTTTTTAAATGTTGAGTCTTTTAGTTCTCAAATGAGACAATTTTAATTTTTTTCTTGAATGTGTTTTTTTGGTGATTTCAAGCGCATACATTTTGTTCATTCTCAAAAATATTTTTACAAACTGCGAACTTTTTTTCGCCGTTTTTTGATCATCGCGCCTGCTAATCGTCGTTTATGAGGAAAAACGGGAAGAATAGATTAAAAATCAAAAAAATGTGAAGCCAACGGTCTCAATGACGTGCGAATATGAAAGAAATGTTATTTGAAAAATATTCTTTTTTCAATGAGAATAAGTGTGTCAAAGTCCAATATTGCAGACTTAGTTCGGCCGATTTAGATAAAATTTTAAAATCTTAACTTTATTACCGCGCCTAAGTGGACCTATCCTTTACAAATTAAGATCATTACGGCTTTTATAAAATTAGTTAATTACGTAATGAAGCTCAAAGTTCGCCCCCACTTTAGGGTGCAGGAGCCTCTGCCGATAAACAATTTGAGTTCAAGGGTTAAAAAAAGATTTTTTCTAAGCCTATAAGTAGCCTCAAACTATCAGGAACGACTGAGAGCATTATTTCAAGGCATTTTTGCAAAATCGCCTCAGCAATTCTAAGGTATAACCAGATATTTGTATTTTAATGTTTTTCAAATTACGTGGTTTCGTACAAACACCACTTTGAAAATTAGATAAACCCTAACAGTTTAAATAATAAAATATGGTTTACATTCACTGTCCGAGCAGTAATGTCCACTTTTAATCTCTAAAAAATTAAAAAGCTTCAGAAACTTTTGAAATAATTTGATGGTTTTAATAAGTTTTTTCGCTTATTAGAGTGTTTTTAAGCAAATTTTGAGATTTAGTTGTTAATTAGAAACGGTTTTTAATTCGGCTTTTCTGTATACAAGGATGAAGTCTAAAGTTGCAACGACTCTTTCATAAGGAGCAAGAGAACCTTTTCATGAGATTCTGTCTGAAATTCAAATAATAAAAAACTGAGGGCTGTAATAACAGCCGCCTGATACTTTTAAATAGCTTAAAATGGAAACACAACCGATATTATTAAAATTTTGGGTCGTTATTAACGGTTTATATATTTTGGTAGAAAAGCCCGGATTCTGTTCGTAAGATTTTATCTTTTATTTGTTCCAGAAACATTTATAAAAATTATTTTTTCAATAGGCCAGAATATCCTGCGGAGAATATCTTCGATATAATCTATATATGAAAAAGGCTTAAGGGGGTTGCCAAAAAGTCTCAGATTGCGTACATTTTTTTCAGAGCAATATTTGAAAAAAAGAAAAAAAATGTGGAAAATTTTTTTGATCTCAATAAAAGTGTTCATTCTGCTAACGTTTATAATTTTTATTTCATTAACATACTAAAAACTATTTGTGAAAATACTAAAAACCACTTTGCACTGTGTAGATCATTTTCCAAACTTTAACCCGACTATAGAATTTTTTTAAAGACGGATATTAATAAACTTTAGACATTGTCGGGTGTAACTCCGCTTAAATGGAGTACCTTTTTACTTTTGCACAGGTCGAGAATTTCTTAAATATCAAAGGTTATTTTTTCATGAAAAAGGGGTTAAAATTGGCAAAAAAGTAGAGAAAAACAGCTTTTTTAGATAAAAATTGACCTTTAAGGGGTGGGTGTCGTAATCTGTACCTTTCAATCACGCCTCAGAAAAATCTAGGGCAGTTGGAAAAATTTGAGGATACTCGTTTGTAGATCTAGCCTCTTCTAACGATACACATCTCAAATCAATCTTGCTACATTCACACCACAGGTGTGCAGTCTTTCAGAGCACTAAACGGTTTTTTCATCCTATCTTCGTTTAGACCCACAACAAAGCGTCTGAAAATTAAAACACAGTAGGAAGAGTGGCGGTTACTGAATAGTTTGTTCATTTTTTTGAATTTCGCTCTTGAATTTTCTAGAATCACTTTTGAACGCCAGATTTTCTACAATTTTTCGATCTTCAAAAGTGATACTGCTCCTAGACGGAATGTCAAAATAGACCGTATATTCAACTCAGTAGTAATAATACTGTCGTCAAGATGTTCGTCTCGGATTTGAATTTCATCCTAGGAATTCTAGGAAGATATGACTATAAGTAAACCGGAAATGAAAAGTTAAAAAAAGTTGTCTGATCGGAACAAAGTACCACCAAATTTGAAGCTGAGATTTCACTGATCAAAAAGTTGGCTGACAGCTTAATCAAATTTGTAACCAATCAGCGTCAAATTCATAATTAGGTTTAACATTTCGGCTTCAAAATAATTGAAAATTGAAATTTCTCGAATTCGATTAAGGACATTCCGATTAATTTTTAATTGTCCTGCATCGTATTTCGAGTGGGTCAATCAGCCAATAAAAAATGTTCATATTCATGGTGAAATACCGGTTTTCTGCGGGTAAAAGCAAAAAGAAAATATTCGGAATTTTGAAATTCTAATTTTGATTCTAGGATGTTTTGAGAAAAAAATAATGCCACCATGAGATTCCTTAGGTCAACTTTAGTCAAACCGAATTAATTTCATCATAAATTAATTCTATTAAGGGGCTCAAAAAATTACGACAACCTACCCCCTTAAATTGCGTTTTGATATAAAAAAAGTCCTGACTATTAACAAAATGGCGCCTATTACCTCATGATTTTTCATTAGAATTTTTTCACAACATGAAATTTTTAAAGATTCAGTGCGAATGGCCACTTATCCAGCACAGTCAGTGTTAAAACAATTTTCATCACAGTTTTCAAAATTATATCGCGCGACCTACCGATTAGATGCCAAACATTTAATATGTGATTCTGCATGATTTATGTATGGGAGAGTTCAAAAAAACAGCGAATAATGGAATTGACCTTGATTTGGCGGAAACTTTTCATAAAAATTTCTAAAAAAAGTCATAAAAAATTAAAAAATTGTAATTTTCAAACAGCGGTCAGAAATATGATAGGAATCATGAAAAAAGCTAACCTTGTGGAGCACAGAGCCACAATTGTGGCTCCAGCATACCTAAATCATTCCAAAGAAAAGGTAAAAAACGGATCGGTAGGAATCTTTTCTTCAAACACATATGAAGATTTAACGGTTCCAAGAAAATAACGTTGAAATTTTTTTTTCGAATGTTTGGTTCCAGAATTACGGCGAGTGATTTATTAGGATTTTTGCCTAGTTCACTTCGGAAAATTATTTCGGAACTAGACATAAAATAACAAATGTGAGAATTAGTCAGTTTTTTAGGAAAGTGTTTTGTGCTGCATAAAGTATTAAAATAAAAATTTATTGATATCTAGAGGCAGTTTTTTTTTTTGAAGTGAAAGTTCTAAATTTTCAAACTTCATATCCCATGGAAAAAATTTTAGTTTCATAAAACGTGATTAGCAATCAAAAATGTCCACAGTAGTGTCTGGCATTTACCAATTTATTCCAAAATAAAGGGAAAAAAGTGTTAATAATCTGCTTTTATAGGGAAAAATAAACATTTTCATCAAAAATCATGATTTTCTTCCATCAAAATTTTTGGACTTTATTTACAAATTACTTTGATTCATGAGATAAAAAATCCAAGCGGAACAAAACAAATGACGTAGATACTTCTGCATCGTTTTTTAGACATAAATGTAACTTTTTGAAAACAACTGTGACAGTGATCACGTTGATATGTGTGCCTTGATTTTCTCACTATATTTTTTGAACAAAAAAGAAGAATTCTGATATGAAATGTCGGATGCAAAATTATATCTTTCCAACCTTCCTTATGCAGAAAAAAATGAAATTCCAAACTGCCTTAGCGGATCGGGCATTTTGGACAAATTTGCACTTTTTCATTTGTTTTGTCTTGACGGGAAACTTTTTGGCCACTTCATAATTTAAACCGAATAGAAAAGTTTTTCACACGTAAGTGCCACTTTCGACCAGTCACTTGTAGTAATCTGATTTTTTTGCAGATCGATTATTTTTACTGTTATAAATCGTTTTAAAATAAACACTTTTGAAAACGCGCGTTTGTACTTTAGGTGTCTAAATTACATTAAAAATTGTTTTTCCTTTATATTAATTTAGAAGCTCAAGAAAATGGTCCTTGATTCACCATCGAAAATTTAGATAATTTAATTCATATTTGATTTTACATCAAAATCGAAAATTAAAATTTCCTGAAAAAAGACGAAAAAAAAGAAATAGCACATCGAAAGAAAATTTTTTCATGAGCTAAATGTTATTAAATGCGTGTGGTAAACGTAGTCGCTTACCAACTAGGCAAGTCTCGGTGAAATTTTTTTTTAATTTTTAGATTAAAAAGGGCTAAAGTACATTTCGCGCAAAACCGTATTTTCATTCAAAAAGTATGATTCGAGTATAAACAGAAACGAAGAAACAAAACAGGACTGATTTTGAAGTAAGTTAAGCAGTACCTATTCTTCATATTACCAGCTTAATAATTCCAAAAAAAATGAAGTTTAAAAAATTTTGAATCATAAATGAGGAAATTTTCAAAATATTTCCAAATAGTTTCGACAAAAAATCTCAAAAAAGTGTATATGATTTTTCAAATAGCATAGAAAAAATATGTGGTCACTACACAAAAAGATTAAAGTGTCATTTTGAAGAGTGTTTTCGTTGATTTTGAAACAAATAATGAAAAAATATCTTGAACAAAAATTAAAGCAGTTTTTTAATAATGTTCGGACCTGTTGTTTTCAAAATTTCTATAATTTGTCGAATTCGAAAAGTTTAATTTGAGGCTCAAAATTTTCTTAAAAGCAAGATAATTTCAAAATTTCTGTAGCTTACAAAAGTGCCTGGATATGGAGTGGGCATTACTGTTATGAAANACAAACTGTCTGCTGTGAAGTTATAAGGACTTTGCCATCATTTTTGTCCTTATAAAATTAATTTTGTCGATTTTTGATGTTTTGCTCTCTACTGCTATTGAGATCGAATTCTAACAAACAAAAAAAAAGCGCTATACGCACTGTTTTTAAGATTCCAAATATGTTCTTTGATTTTCAATTCAAAATACCGAGGTCTAGAACGAAGCCCGATAGATTTTGCAGTTTTTGGGCTTATGAGCAAATTAAACAAGTACTAGACACGTGACCGACCTCAAATTCCGGCTCGCTGGACTCATTTTTAATGCTTAACAAACGTATTAATTCTTTTTTCAAAATTCGAAAATTTCCTCAAAAGTGTGTTCCCTATCTTTTAAATCAACCATTACACTAGGGAGCGAACCGGAACAAAATCTGACCTGTGAACTGCAGCCTCTAGTCTACAGGGAATCCATCAAAACACAAGAATAATATTTATACTTTTACTATCGATCACGATCACCGACACCATTTCTTTGTTATTTAAAAGGCAAACGAAAAAATATTTTTTGATATCGGGGATCGTTAAGAAATTATTAATTTTATTTTTTTATCACCTGCCAAGCAGCAATATCGTTGACACAAACTCCTGCCTGGAAATTTGCAAAAGCGTATGCATGATCCGATCCTACGATATCACTTTTCATCCAAAAACCCATAGCACTATGGAAATACAAAAATGTACCCTCTGTCGATTTGTAATAATCTTGATCGTTGAAACGGCCCACTTTTTGGTATCGATCAGCTTGGAAATTAAAAGAGTAACAACATTCTCGTCCACAGTCAACTTCGTCACTACCATCCTGACAATCGGCAAAGCCGTCACATTCTCGGTGGGCTGTTTGAGGATTAGAAACATTTGTATTTGGCTTTCGAAGCCGGAAAAATTATCACTTCGTTGGATTTTATGGTGTCGGGTTTTCAACACATAATGATAACTTGGACAATTAAATTCTCGCGAATAAATAACATAATTTATTTAGAACAAGACGTTAATTTTGACGCATCCTTGATGGGTAGGGTCATACGGTATGACTCATACCCAAGAGAGCTATCTTCAAAACTAAACCCGTCAGCAGGGATTCTTCAAATTTCTGGGGTTAAACGGCAAATTGATGGGCCATTTTTGCATTAAATTTTTAATCGTAACCTACGTCAAATTTTACGGGCTTTCTTATGGGCAAGTTTTACGTTTGGGGAAGAATGGAGGCGGGCCTGGGCGTACTTATACCGCAATTTTAGATAAGAAAGGCCATTTTGAACGGGCAAAATTTTCCGAAAAAAAATTCCCCTCAAAATTCTGTATTAGTCACCCATTTTCATATCCCAATATAATTGCTGGTTTAAAAGTCGATTTTACTCCTTGGTATGACCCAACTGATGGGCCATCAGACTAAGGTAACGTTTTTTAAGCTGGATCCACTTTGATTCGGGCTGTAAGAACAAGATAAGCTAGCGACAAATGGTTTTCTGCATGTGAAACCTTGGGAGAAAATTAACAATGAATTTGATTTTGACTTCCTAGGTTGGTCACATGACCGGGTCAATCAGTTATAATAATGGTCCTTATTACAGGAAATCAAGATAAATTTCCAATAACCTAAATTTGGTTCTGATTCAGATGCAGAAACCGCTTGGGAATATCTTGTCTGGTACTCCTGAAACAGATAGTATCTGTTCCAGGAGTACCAGATATCTGTCAGATACTCCTAAAGTGTCCCAGCTAAAAAAAAAAGATTTGACGTGATTGATAGTTCAAGGCCTCTACTTTCGCGTTATTGTTTGACCAATAAGAGCACTGGATATCACTGCTTCGATCAATAAGTGCGTCGAAAATAAGTTTAAATGCCAACACAAAAGTTTGGGCCAAGGGTTCTCCTTTTTAGATATACTCTGCGCAGTTACCGACGGGTTTGACTGTTTTTCAAATAGAAGTTGATGAAGGATTTAATAAAACTGACTATTTTAAAAACTGACCAATAGTATTAGACTACAAATCATCTAGGCGTGCGTTTTAAAAACATCAAATAAAGAAGAATGAGAAGCAATCAAACTTAGGTTTTACTCCATAAAATGGACAAATCATGTTTATTTTATTATTTATAAGTGTATCGAAGATGTTCAAAAATAATCCCTATTTTTCTATCGATATGATTTCATCAAAACATTGAATTAGTCATGATTAACTGTTATGTGTACTAGTAGGTCACACTAATCAACTTGAAATCTCGTTAAAGTGATTATGCCTTTATCATGGTCAAACAATCATCCCGATAAGAGAAAATTTTTTAAAGAAGTTAAGGTTGAACCTTAAAATATATACTTAAAACGTTTAAGCAAAATTGGCCATTTCAATGATAATAAATAAAAATAGAAACACCTTTGGTATTGCTTATTTAGCCGTACTTTGGCACATTAAGCAAAAAAATTTAACAAATTTCAAACCCACCTTCGAGGCACAACTCGAAAAATATTTTAATGTACACCACCTCAGGACTGACCACCTCGGCAAAAACAGCGGGGTGATTAGGTCCTAGGACTGCTTTTTCGAAAAATTTTCTTACCTTCAAATCTTTTATCAATAAAGTTTTACGATTATAGAAAAAAACTCAGAATACACAGTGTGTATAACAACTTTCCAAATAACTTGAAAATAATAATTTTGAAAAAATCGTTATATATGAAAAATATTCTAATCCATGACAAAATAAATTCCGTTTCCATCTTTGCATGTTTCGGTTTGATGACCACAATCTCTATCACATCCGTACGCTCTACAAATTCCCATTATATCCTTCGAAGTTGGTCTCAATCTTTGCCCATTCATAACATTTTTATATTCTTCTTTAAAAGTTATAGTCTCTAGATTATTATTTTTCGAAAACGCCTTTGAACCGTAATGCATGATCGAATTTACGTCGTAATTAATGTAGTTTTCTTCGTATTTATTTCTTGAAGTTTTTTCAAAATCGACCACATGGTTCTTTTCAATATTCTCCCAATGAATGTCTACATAATTATCACGGTCTGGTCTTTGGTGTTCGTGCATGAACCCGAGAGCATGAATAAATTCGTGGAGGGCGCGCCCTTGACCATGACATCCTGATCCAAGACTGCGAGAGTTAATGAAAATACTGCTTGATGCATAATTGATCACAAATTTTCAATTTTTTAATTTAATATAACTTTTTGCAAGTAAAATTTATTTGTTTTGCAACGTTTCGAATATTTTTTTATTCATCATCAGGTATTAATTGAAAACAGAACAAAAATTAAAGCGAAAAAGTTAATTCGAAAACATAATTTGGTACAAACAGGCGTCGAGATTGTACCAATTATGTTTTTGCGTCAACTTTTCTGTCCGAATTTTGTTTTGTTTTTCATTCATACATGATGAATAATAAAAATATATTCGAAACGTTGTTAAAAAAACAATTTCTTAATTGCTTAAAAGTAACATACAATTGTGTCTCACAAACAAAAATCAAATTGACATGAATTTCAACGAAGATATGAAATTTCTTTCTTAACCCCTGTGAGCACAGAAAAAAAGCACCAGAGCATATATATAGACATTTTTTCAATGCTGATTGCAAAAGGCCAAGGTAGTTGGAGTTTTATTTTTTTGCATAAGGAAGTTCAAACAATATATTTTTGCATCCGACATTTGATATTCTAGAATTTAGATTTTTAGTTCTAGAAAATTTACTGATAAGAGCAAGGTAAAGCATATCACGTGATACAAGCTCACAGTGGTGTTCACAAATTACTATGCTATCGAAATCGATGCACAAGGATCTGACCTACGTCATCTTTTTTTCCGATTTGATCTTTATATGATCAATCAGAAGTTATTTTTAAATAGGTCTAAAATTTTGATGGAAAAATCACAATTTTTCATTAAAAATGGGTATTTTTCCCTATAAAAGCAGATTAGTACACTTCTGATATCATTTCTGGGTCGATATACTAATAAAGTGACTCTGTGGACAATTTTTAGTTGCTTAAGGGGGTAGGTGTCATAATCTGGTACCTTTCAATCACGCCTCAGAACAAATCTAGGGCAGTTGTAAAAATTCTGAGGATACTTGTTTGTAGATCTAGCCTTCGTCTCACGATTACACATCTCAAAGTCAACCTTGTTACATCACACCACCAGGTGGTGAGTGTATTCTAGAGCACTAAACGGTTTTTTCAAAATCTACCTTTTTTTAGACCCCACATACAAAGCGTCTGAAAATTTACACAAAGTACGGGAAGAGTGAGGTTACAAATATGTTTGTTCCATTTTTTAGAATTTCGCTCTTGAATTTTCTAGAATCACTTTGGAACGCCCATTTTTACAATTTTTTGTCTTCAAAGTGATACTTTTCCTAGACGGATGTTCAGAATAAGACCGTTTTTTCGACTCAGGTAGATGAATATAGTGTCGTCACTATGTTTTTCTCGGATTTTTGAATGTCACCCTAGAATTCTAGAAATATGACTATAAGTAAACCGGAAAAGTTCGAAAAAAAAGTTCGTCTGATCGGAACAAAAGTACAGCCAAATTGAAGCTGAGATTTCACTGATTAAAAAGTTGGCTTACAGCTAATCAAAATTTATAACCAATCAGCGTCAAATTCGATAAATAGGTTTAACATTTTGGCTTAAAAATAATTGAAATTTCTAGAATTCGATTTAGACATTTCCGATAATTTAAATGTCATGCATCGTTTTCGGTGGGTCATATTCCCCAATAAAAAATGTTCATATCATGGTGGAATACCGGTTTTCTGCGGGTTAAAGCAAAAAAATATCCGAATTTTGAAAATTCTAGATTTTGTTCTAGATTGTTTTGAAAAAAAAATTGGCACCATGAGATTCCTTAGGTCAACTTTGGTCATAACCGATATTAATTTATCATAAATTAATTCTATAAGGGGCTCAAAAAATTACGACACCTACCCCCTTAAATTGATTTTTTAATGATTAGAATATTTTCGTGAAATACTTAAAATTGGAAATTTTGAAATATCACTTCTGAAGAAAAATATATGTTCCTGTATACCAATTCATCTTTGTTTTGAGTGTCAACCATGCACAAAACACTTTCCTAAAAACTGGCTATTTTTAAATTTTGATTGACTTAACATGTCACATTTGTTGTTTTCAGAAGTAAAAGTTCAGAAAAAAATCTCAAAAAATCAACCCCCCCGTAATATTTGAACAAAATTTGCTCAAAAAAAATAAATTATTTTTTTTGGAATCGCCGCAAAATTTTTTATAATTTATTTGGACGAGACAATTCAACAGTGCTTTATTGCCATTTTTAGATGATTTTAAGTACGCTCGTGCCTATATATAGGCACTGTGCTCACACGGGTTAACCAAAATGACTCTCAATAGTTTAAAGGATCACATCTTTTACGTTTCGGCTTTTGAAACGACATTCTAATAGAAAAAACAAGAATAATTGGGCCGAATCTGACTGTTTCAGAATTGTCATTGACCATAATTTGCATCTAATTATGAATCAATATCAAAATAATTAACTTTGTAAATTAAATCAGTCAACTTGTCAAGAAACCCCCAATGAAAATAGTCTGGTTAATTATTTATAGTTAATTGAATTCAGATTGAAATTATTTTGTTTGAATTGATACCGTGTAGTATAAACAGTATTTAGTTGTTTAAAATTAAAATACTTTGAAATCAGACTCTTTTAATTCAATTCGAATTGAACAGTGATGCTGCAGCATGCTGTCTGGGGAGTTCAAACCAATTTAAAATTTTCTTGACTATCTGCTTTATTTTTTGCAGGAAGTTAAAACTGGTTGACTTTCTGCCTCTATTTTTAGCAGGAATTAATACACTGGTCAAGAAAATTTTCGAAGGTCAAAAATTATGGGGCAATTAGTACAATCTTCGCACCCCTACTAGTTCACCTCTGACTGGAATAAGCTCTCACTACAACAATACAAGTTTTCGGAGGTGATAAGTGTGTTATTTTATTTAAAAAACATATTTATCTTAGCTTTCGATTTATTATCATATTCAAAAGATTTAAGTAACTTTGATAAATTTCAGTTTAACACAAATTGACCGAAGTCTAGAATTAATACATTTTGGAGAATCTAATAAATTTTAAAATAAATCATTGCATTTAAGATGCTGATTTATCACATAACAGCTAGAAATAGTTTAAAACGCTTTGTGTCATATGGATCATTCAGAGATGGTTTGTTTACTCGGATCATAAAAGCCTCAGCTCTTTCGCGATCTTTTTTGTATTTGAAACCACTCTTAATAATTTAAACTTATCTTTAAAATTGAAAATTTTGCCTTTTGAGGGATAGTAAAGTGGGTTGAGTTTTCATCAGCAAATCATTCGAGTTTTTTATATATGCGTCACAGCATGAAATATGTAAACTGATCTTTGTTTGGGAAGAGTTTTGTTGATGTTCTCTCACTCTGTGGATGAGCATACGACAAGTCTGACCTATGTAAATCTCATTACATGGACATAAAAATTCGTATACAAGGTTGGACTTCTCGTATGTATTAGTCACTGGTTTTGCTAAAAATGAGAAGAGTTTGCTTACTTTTACGCTACGGTAAGTAACGTTAACTCAAAATTCAGGTATAATATTTGCCATTTTACGCGTTAATTCGCAAATAAAATATTCTATTTGAGGTGAGGAGTATTCAAAACAGACAGTATGTGTAGTTGGTTTTCGGGCCGGTTTTTCGCTGTCTGATAAGAATATTTTCATTTTACTATTAATAAGTGCAGGCGGGTAAGAGTTTCGTGAATAAACCTCTTTTAGTTCTTCAAGAGTTTCTAAGAAATTTTCATGTGAACTGCTCGAGTCTAGTTTCCTATGAATGGTTGGTCAGTATACCTCTTTATAAGTATTTTTCATGACAACAGGTGTTCAAAGTTTTAAATAACTGTTTTAAAGACCATTTTTCGATATTTTGAAAGTCAAGTTCCGTTTTTTGAATTAATATATACTGTTGTATCAAGAAAAACTATCTGATTTTCTTGATTCATTTCCTCTACGGTATAGTTAATAAAGTTATCATAGTTATTTATTTCTTTCATGAAAGCCCTCATGGTATTCTTGTGTATGACTATAAGTGCGTCATCCGCAACCCTACTGTAGCTTATCAGCTTCCCAGTTCTTTTGAATTTTTCAATTATTTTTATTTCAAGAGTATGAATAAATATATTTGATAGCATAGGACTTAAAGCACTGCCCATGTTAAGTCCGGTTTGCTGTTGGTACACGCCTAAGGGCGTTTTGACAATGCTGAAAATTTTAAGCGTTTTTACTTAAAATTGCTTAAAATTCTCTCTTTTTGGCAGTGCTAAAAGTTCTCCATTTATGCCCTTGAAGTTGAAACATTTACGCGGGTCAGCATATACTTTTTCTAAAATATAAGAGACACACCGCACGACATTAACATTCGAGTACATTTGTTCAATGTCGGCCGTTAATACTCTATNTCAAGAGTATGAATAAATATATTTGATAGCATAGGACTTAAAGCACTGCCCATGTTAAGTCCGGACAAAGCTGAAATTTTTAAGCGTTTTTACTTAAAATTCTCTCTTTTTGGCAGTGACCGCACGACATTAACATTCGAGTACATTTGTTCAATGTCGGCCGTTAATACTCTATGAACGGCTGGGTCAAAATTTTTTCGATCATTTAGAAACCGTTCTTTAAATTCCTTCGTGTTTTTTACTAAAAATGAACATTCGTCAGCTATAGGCTTTAATAAGATTTTTAGAAATTTTTCAGCATTTTTTAGAAGCGCATCATAGGCAGTTGCAAGGCCTCTAAGAGGTTCGTTAACCTTATGTAGCTTGGGCAGCCCGTAAAAATTTGAAAGAGAGTAGTTTGGAAAAAAACTTCTAATTTTCCAAATTGGTAGGCACCCTGTAAAGGTTTTTGTTAAAAGCTTTCTATATTCTTTCAGATCCTGTTCTAAACTGGTTTTATCATAGCCTTCCAATTTTTTGAAATTTTTGTCTAGTAGACATTTCATCTTACTATTATAATCAGTTTTTGTCATGAACACTAGATCGGCCTGCTTATCTACTTTCAGAAGTACAATATCTTCATGGTCATTTAGAAAATTTTGAAAATGATAAGTGTGTCTTGAATTGCTAAAAATTTTCGAATTGTTTCTAGCAGTGCTGCTTATATTTATGAAATCCCTAAAAAAAAGAATTCCAGTAAAAAAATTACATAATTTTTTTGTTTAAAGATTTTCTTTCATTATTATGGTTTTGAAAATATGAAAGAGACCAAGTTGAAAATCATTTATGATATTTTTGAAATCCTTTAAAACATAATTTCCAAATGAAAATATCAAAATTTTGGAGATTTTGGCCAAATAAATCGATACTAATTTGGACTGTTGACATTTCCCATTTCATTCGCAACAATTTTCATCTCTAAAATGTTCAATAACTTTCCTGATATATTGTTCACTATATAAATTTCCGATATATGACCAGCATCCTTGTCCAGCCGCAATGATATTCAACCTCGCGTTATCGAAAATTTCAACATTCGTTTCTTTGAAAACCAGACACTGAGACAATTCAAAATTCATCCAATCAAGATGCCCTGTTATCTCGTTAATAACTACTTCTGAATACGGAAAAGAATCTGCGAATCGATACGGTATTTCAAACAAGTTTGTTTCTCGATTAAAAATATCAGTCCATTTTGGCACAGCTTTTTGATTCGATCTCTGAATCAAATCAGCCTTCTCCATTTTGTGTTTTTTTTCTTTTGGAGAGTCGATTACGTATTTTGAGGGAACTTTTTCGCCGGTCATTCGAGCACTTTTTTTCTGATTTTTGGAATAGACTCGTGTTTCAAAATCTTCATTGTAAGGTACACTTTGCGGAAGTAGAATTTTGCTGGAATCGTAGAGTCGCGTTTGACCTGAAGAAATTTTTTATTGAAAAGCTTCATTTTTGCTGCGTTTTTCTCGGCACTATGCTTTGAATTTAATAGGCTGTCCTAGGTCATGCAGATTAAAGAGATCGAAAAATGAAAAATTAAACATTTACAACATTTTGTGCTGATAAAGAAATGATTATTTTCACTTTATGCATCAAATAGTTTGTCAAGGAAAAAACAGGTTCCTCCTTTTTAAAAAACTTATAAGTCATTTTCGAATATTATTTCATTTCTTGCAAGCCTTATACTTTAATTATCTTTTATTAAAGGGTGATATCCCCTATTCACACAATTTCCTTGCGTGCAGAAATATTTCATTATATCTCCCCCTATTCACACTTTTGTAAATATCCCGGCCCTGATTAGGAAACGCAGTGTGTTTTTAAATAGTAGGGCCGGGATATTTACAAAAGTGTGAATAGGGGATATGCATTTATAAATAACTGCACTATTAAATCTTGCGTTGAAGTTTTTTGCATGTTTACTTTNGGGGAATAATTTTGCGCCCCAATCTATATTTTCCAAGTACAAATAATTAGTACAATCGCCATCATTCAAAGTCAACATTGATCATTATTAAAAGATAATTGTCCAGTATTTTGATCATAAATATTTCAAGAGATTAAATAATTAGAATTGATATTTACCGTCATTAATTAAAACTGATGTTAGTTAGTTCTAAACCAGCATTATCAGTAATTAAGAAGAAACTAAATTAATTCAATCAAATTTATTAATTATTTTCAGTGAACACATTGAGATATGTTTATTAACTATTTTTTTTACTTAACGGTTCACCTAGCGGTAGGAACAATGCCTGAGAAATTAAGGTAAAAATAAACTTTCTGGTTTGCAATTACAATGCCGTTTATCGAAAGTGGAAACCGGCATTGTAAGTTGATTTTTACCGGTTTAAATTTTCAATCTATAATTTTTGCCTTATCAAATTATCGACAATTTACTAACTTTGTTTTTAAATTTTTTAAACAGATTTTTTCTAGAGCCTAGAATCTAAGCCTCAAACTATCAGGACGATGAGAGCATTATTTCAAGGCATTTTTATGCAAAATCGCCTCAGCAATTCTAAGGTATAACTAGGCCTCCCGAGCAAAAAAACAGGTACTCGATAAAAAGGTCGTATTTTTCAGCAAAACAGCGCCACCAAGTGGTCGGAGTGCAAAAATTTTTGCGCCATCGTTTTCACCGCCAAAATCTTTGTCAGTGAGATTATCAAAACGATTATACAACATCGTTATCAAGTAATTTCATTTTTTAGCACCACCATTTTTGCTTTGCACCACCAAACCCTATAGACTGATTATAAAATTTGAGATTTATTTTTTGAGCAGAATTGTTCAGCGGATTTTTTTATCATAATTTGCAGGTAAAAAAAGCCCGGAAGTTTGACCATATTTGAAAAAAACTGAAATTCCGATTTTTGAACACTCGAAACAGCGCCACCAAGTGATGGCATCAAAAAATTTTAGAGCCATTTTTTTCACCACCAAAAACTATCTATGCCCTGAAAGTTTCAGATTCATACGACCTTTTTATCGAGTACCTGTTTTTTTGCTCGGGAGGCCTA